>JAKSZT010053929.1:55287842-55485083 GCA_026826555.1 Tolypeutes matacus | reverse complement strand
TCTATCTATCTATCTATCTATCTATCTATCTATCTATCTATCTATCTATCTATCTATCTCCATTCTCTACCTACCTGATATCCATCTATTTATTTTTTTGCTCACTAACAGGAACTTAGGCCAGAGTCATTAGAAAGGAGATAAATAAATCTTATTTTCTCTGTACATTGGAGTAATAATGAGATTTAAAATTGTGGCATACACACTCATACCCATAACCATTGGCTTATATTTGGTTTGGAAAAAATAGGAATGTTACAATGTAACATAGAAAATGCTATTTGTTATAAGAATATGCCATGGTTCTGGTACTAACCAAATCTTCCTCACCACGTATTTTAGAAACTATTTTGGGAATGTAGCCAAGGAAAACCTGTCTCTCTTGTTTTTTTGTACATCTTATTTTCTCTTTCACTTACTAATAATTGTCCCTAGCTGAACACTTCTTAAAGAAACAGGTGGGGAAGTGGATGTGGCTCAAATGATTGGGCTCCTGCCTACCACATGGGAGGTCCCGGGTTTGGTTCCCAATGCCTACTGGAGGGGATGAGTGGGACAGTGGGCTGATACAATGGGCAGGCGTGCTGCAACAAAGAGACACAAAGAGAAGAGATGGTGAGAGACACAACAAACCAGGGAGCTGAGGTGGCTCAGGTGATTGGGTGTCTCTCTCCCACATGGGAGGTCTTGGGTTTGGTTCCCGGTGCCTCCTAAAAGAGAAGATGAGCAGACACAGAGGGTACATGACAAATGGACGCAGAGAGCAGAGAGCGAGCACAGGCAATGGTGGGGGACAGCGGTGGGGATAAAAAAAAGGAAACAGGTGGCTGGCAGGATTGGTGTGCTAGATATGAAAAGGGAAGTCTGATTGATATAGCACTCTGTTTTTTTAAAATATATTGATGTAAATTTTTATTAAAAATGTATAAGATTTAAAATATTAGCTCCAAACATGTAAAGAGCTTTGAAGTTATTACATCCAACCTTACAACAAGAAAATACATCTGAAAAAACTGATAAGCAACAATATTTTGGAGGTCACAGGGCAAATGACTACCCAAAAATCTGGAGAAACAGGCAAATCCAGAGAAACACAGCTGAGATCAGTTTACCTAGAGTAGAAGTGGCTGGAGCCATAATCTGGTAAGAACACTGAAGAGGAGAAAAGAACACATCCACTATTACAGCTGGAGACTGCAACACTCCTCTTTCAGTAGACAGCACTGTTTTGACACTGGCTTTCCATTTCCTTTATAGCTTGTTCCCTCTTGATTCTCTCTGACGAGATTAATTAGATTTTTTTAAAGATTGCATCTCTATGTATTATTTTTAATCCATCCAGTGTCAGTTTTTACATTTTACCCTTTTAGTTTTCCAGGTTATCTGTTGAATTTTGGTTGAACAATCATGATTTTGAAATAAGGATTATATTGACTCATATAAATAACATGTAAGGAATTTCTGATTACAGACTACTTTTTAAGCTTCTTTGGTGGGGAGTTATAGACTAGCTTGAAACCCTCACAATTTTCAAAGTAAGAAGGATTTTACTGAGGTGATAAGGGATGATCTTTAGTGAATTTTACCCCTAGGAGGAATTGTCATTCCTGTTTCACTCTTCCGGTTCCTTTAGTTGTTTTGGACGTTTTGAAGGCCCTGCTCTGCCTATGTTGTCAGCAAACACTCACACTAGTGGTTCTTCCCAAACAAATCTTACACTATGTTTACTGCAAAGGTCCAGGACTCTAGCTGGAGACAAATGCTATAGCCTTTCTGAATGTGTGTCTGGTTCCAACAGAGAGAATAACAGCCTTCCTATGTATGTAAGTGAAACCGTTTGTTTTGTAAAGTGTGGGCAACAATCCTTGAGTCGTGGAATTTGGCTCACAGCACAAAGACAGAGTATCTGGAACACCAGAGACTGGCTCAAGAGGAAAGCCTTGTGAGCACTGTCTGGACACTTGCTGACTCCAAGAGCTCAAGGATAAGATAAGATAGATATAGATGGACTAGAGAAACAGATCTTGCAAGCAAAGTACTCTTGCTTAAATTCCAAGAATTGTTAATCAGTGACTGTGCTTTTCTGCACATAACAGGAACTTTACTCTGCTAATAAAAGTGCTGGGTTGTCTGTGCTTCGGGGCTAGACAGTGGAGTTCTGCTAGCCGCCTGACCCCAGCTTTCTCTTAAACTCTTTGTCTTGTCTTTCATATATCACGGTACCCTTCGCCGAGACACCCACTTTACAGCAACAGTAAAGCTTAATTTATAAATACGAATCCTTTCTCTTTCCATCTTCCAGAACTTTGTGAAAATATATGAATATATGAATAACATATTTGTAGAAGGCACCCTCTCTTGATTTCACAATGCCAGGTATTTATTCTTTTTCATCTGTCTTTACCATTATTTCAAAGAGATTTTGGGAGGGAAGGGGGGAATATATGGTATGCCATCATAAGCCAGAAGCTGACGACAAAATTTTAAACCATTATATTTTCATTGTTATATGTAGTTTATATATATAAAGAAATTTCATATATGTTGCATCTTAATCCTCAGAACAATCTTGAAGTATCTATGAGCTGACCCGATCTCTCTGAGTCCCCAGACCCTTCATTTATATACTAATGATGATGTTGATGCTACTTATATCACACATCTGTTGGGAAAAAAAGAGATTAGGCCACATCACCTGGCACATTGTAGACTCTCTGAAAATGTTAATCTGTCTAGTGCTAAGTACTATAGCATTTTTAGGCCTCTTACAATTATGCTCACACTACTATTTATGCCATTACAGAAGACTGCTATGCGCATCCATTCTGCTTCTTGAAGTGCTTTTGGGTATACCTCCTTTCCTAAGGATTTTCTTATATTAAAAAATTTAACAAAATTTCTGAGATTGAATCCTGCATTTCACTGTTTAATAGAATGATATATTCTATAAGTTTTTACTATACAGATATATCTCCATCAGTTGATTAAATGTATTGTTTGTGATCTTGGATATTTAATTAATATTTTAGTATTATTTCTTAAGCTAATCAAATTTGATTTATATTGTTTCAATATGCAAGGATCTTGCAAGATGAATTGCTGACTGTTAATGCAGTAAAATCCTTGCAACACTCTCATGCCACTTTTGTTTCGTTTGCCTCTTTTGTTATTTTCTCTTTTCCCCTTTACTCATGTGTCTCTTGGGCTTGGATTATAAGTCTGAGTATACAGTGTGGCTTTGGTGCATCAGATCTTTTTATGTGCCCAAGTCATTGATCTGTTGTGAGATGTAACTAGTGTTACCAGACCGATTCATGGTCCTAGGTGAGGGAGAGAGCTCTGTGTTCAGGGTCATTGCATTTCACCAGAACAGAGAATTAGATGAAAGCTCAAAGCACATTATCTGTTAGATTTTAAAACCCTGAGAATTTCAAGGGAAACATAATCCATATGTATCTCATCTGTTTACAACCTTCCTTATCAAAATGTTATGCTGTGAAGCTCAGAGGTGCCCAGGATGTCAGTTAAGCCTTTAAAGGCTCCTTTTTTGACTGTGTAACAGGAAATCATGTTTGGCAAGTAAAACAAGCTCTCTTTCTTTTCTAAGGCCCCCATTCCTCAAAATTTAGTTGTTTTTATAGTTCCCAAATCAATATCTTTAGGACACAAATTCATTTTAATATTTTTACTAAAAATAGAATAATGCTATAGGCCTATAAATAAGAAAAGAGAGAGGGAAAGATGTCATCACTATTTGTTTTAACCTGGAAATCTTAAGGGGAACAGACAGGACTGTAGGAAAATAATTTTCCTTTATTTTTAAAAATGAAGTGTTTAGTCCTTCAATTTGTGAGGATACAACTCTTTTTGAATTTGGAGGGTCTTTTTTATTTTGGAGGATCTTTTTAATAAGCAAAAACAGTGCTAGAAGGACCTTAAATTCATGGTAAAGTAAACAAGAATCTGCATATTTTATATTTTATTTTTATTTATTTTTTTAACATATATTTTATTTTTTTAAAAAATACTTAGATTACATAAATGTTACACAAAAGATATAGAGATTCCCATATGCCCCACTCCCCACACCTCCCACACCCTTCCACATAAACATCCTTTATTAGTGTGGCACATTCATTGTAATTGACAAACACATCCTGGGGCTTTGCCATTAAGTATGGATATTTTATATTTTAAAACTGATTTGTAATAACTTGAATGCCTACCCACCCTTTGTGTTCTGGGATGTTAAATAAGAGATGGATTATAGTTGAAAGATATCCTGGAGTTATTGGGATCCTCTCATATCCAATGCATCTTACTGCCAATACAAGAGAAGAAAACCGGCAACCTAGAATTCCAGGAAACTAGTGGTCAGCTTTTAAATTTGTACTTTAAGTTTAAGGCATTCTTGGTAACTTTTTCATGTATAAATACTTTTTTAATCTTTATATATATGATATATTCATATCAGTTAAATAGAATAAAATAGTTTTACATAAATTGAATTACAGTAAAAAAGACATATACGAACATTTGCAAATACAAATATAAAATTCTATATAGTGTTGATACTCTTCATCAGATGACTCTTATGAAACCTTTGAATTTTGCTGCCTTATCACCTAGAACAGCTTCTGTGGACAATTGTATTTATACTTCACCAAATAGATGTTATGGGTAAATATTTTCACATGCTGTATTGTCCTATGAAATACAGGCTCAAAAACGGCACCAGAAAAGATGATATGGTTTCAGCCAAGTGAGGGCTTTATTATTATTTTTTTAAGATTTATTTATTTATCCCCCCCCCATTGTTTTTGCGCTTACTGTCTGCTCTCTGTGTACATTCACTGTGCATTCTTCTGTGCCTGCTTGTCTTCTCTTTAGGCAGCACTGGGAACCAATCCTGGGATCTTCCAGAGTGGGAGAGAAGTGCTCAATCTCTTGTGCCACCTCAGCTCCCTGGTCTGCTGCTTATTGTCTCTCCTCTGTGTCTCTTTTTTTTGCATCGTCTCGCTGTGCCAGCTCTCCACTTGGGCCAGCACTCCTGCGCAGACTAGCTCTCCACATGGGCCAGCTTGCCATGCGGGCCAGCTTGCCTTCACCAGGAGGTCCTGGGAATCGAACCCTGGACCTCCTATATGGTAGATGGGAGTCCAATTTCTTGAGCCACATCCACTTGCTGGGGCTTTGTTTTAATCTATTCTTTTTGGCAAAATAATACAGATTTCAAATGGTATAGAGTCTAATATAGAATTCATGTGTCTGACTTTAATCTTGCAGCCAGGCCTTCCGGTTATACATGAGTTTGAATTTTGGGTCTGTTGTGTGACAGTGGGCTTTAAATAGCCTCTCTGAATAAGGGGAATAAGAACTGTATATGCTTCACAGAATGTTGTAAAGATTAAATGGAATTTCCAGTGTATACTGCCTGGATCATGGAAAAGTCTCAATCAGTGGTAGCTATTGTTACTTTCATTATTGCTACTATTACTATTCATGCTAACAACAAATTTCCATGCAGAATGATTTCAATGGCTATGTTTTATCATTGAGTGTACTATGTTACTTGAAATTCACATTATTTCTTTGAGATCAAAGTATCATTTTTGTCTTCCTTTCCATAAAAATTGTAGTAATTGTTGACTATATTTACTTTGTAGGTGATTGATAAAATATATTATATGACAGAATCAAACTGAAGTTTGTCAGTATGATGAATAGATTCAATAGATTGAGAGGAAACACTATTTCTAAGAGTATCGTGTCTACTTCTCTGGGCCATAACCTGTGCTCATTGTCAACATTTTATTAGTTCCAAGATGTTAAGGCCCTTTCCTCCTCTCAGAACCAAAGGGATATTTAAAAGGATGTGTAAAAGTGGGAGTTTTTCTTTTTATAAAAGTAAAGATAAAAAAAATCAAATAGAAAATTGCTGCCAAGGGAGAGAGAGAATTGGAGAATTGTGACAAATCCCTCTGGGGTCCAGATTCTTGGCTCAATGAAGAGAAGTTAAAGCTAATGGAACCATGGGAAATCAGTCATGAACCTGAAGCTAATCACTTGGCATCTGAACAAAACAGGGAAAGAACCAATATTTTAGAAAGGGAAGAAAGCCCAGGGAGCTGGTGCAAAAGTAGATTCCTTTATTCAAGAACAAAAAGTCAGATAGAATTCATACATGATTTATTGGAACCTGGGTGGCATCTGAGAATGACTTACTTGTTTTAAAGGGACTTCTATTCCTAGATAGTTGAAACAATGTTATAAAATTCCTAGTTACATTTTGTTCTTTAACAAAATATTTGATAATATATTTGTAGACTTTTGAACATATTCTTCCTTTTTATTCTTTTCCTTCACAATAAAAAAACACAGGGGTCTCTCTAAGTGCAGTGAGTATCTGACTGAGGCTAAAGATATGTTGTTTACAGTATACCTAGAGATTGCCACTTTTCCTCAAAATTGCATTAAATGTACTATACCTGTGTATCCATTTTTATTTTCCAATTTCTCATACTGTGAGGAGAAATGTAGCAATATCTTTAAATGATTGCATGATTTTAAACAAACAGAGCTGTTTGAAAAAATGCATTGCCATGATCCTATGTGTTAGAGATGTCAGCATGTATGGGGGGGAAGTGTGGGTTGAATGAAAGTTGAGGACTTCCTTTAATGTGATTCCTAGTGTACTATACAACTCCTTTCCTACATGTTTGAGAAAATGGTTTGTGTAGTTCAGTTGGCAATAGAGGAAGATATTTCCATTATACCAACATTTAAATGAAATAATTGAGAATGGATGGATAAAGAAATTTAAGTGCCATATCAGATTTAAAAATTATCTTTCTTGGGAAGTGGATGTGGCTGAAGTGATTTGGCTCCCATCTACCATATGGGAGGTCCCAGGTCATTTCCCGTGGCCTCCTGGTAAAGTTGAGCTGGCCTGTGCAGAGAGCTAGCCTGCGCGGAAAGCTGGCACAACAAAAAGAGACAAAAGAGGAGAGACAATGAGAGACACAACAAAGCAGGGAACTGAGGTGGCTCAAGCGATTGAGTGCCTCTTTCCCACATCAGAAGGTCCCAGGATCGGTTCCCGTTGCCTCGTAAAGAGGAGATGAGAAGAGAAGACAAGCAGACACAGAGAGCACAAAGCAAATTGACACAGAGAGCAGACAGCGAGCACAAAAACAGTAGGGGGGGGGCAGGGGATAAATAAATTTTAAAAAATTATCTTTCTTATTGCTGAAGATGGAGTGCTCATCTATATTTTGGTAGCCAAATTTCTGTTGCCAACTTTATGGACCACTTTTCTTCTCTTTATGGGCCAGAACAGAGGGTATACAGGAAGAGGAAGAAAGAAAAAAAGAAGCCCTAATCAAGTCATGGCTGCCTCCTCCTGTGTCAGATATAGGCATCAAACATCTGATTAACTCACTACAGCAAAAAATAAAAATGAAAAAAAATTAAATCTCTTAGTTGACAACCAAATTTGCCATTCAACTTAGCAACAATATTTAACCACTAATTCCAAATGAGCACAATTCAGTGTAAATAGAAAGAACAGCATCTAATATCCAAGATGGAGCCTGGAGTCTGGTCTTGATGCTATATCTAACTCTGCATATTGGAATATGTCACATAATTTAATTGAGCCTCAATTTTCCCATTTGTAAAGTAGGTTAAATGAGGTGCTCTTTAAGGTCTCTTCAAGTTATAAAATTCTGTGATTCTGTCTTTCATGGTCATATGTTGTGCATTTTAAGACAGTATTTTAAAAATATAAATGGTCCTTAGGTAACAGGCTATACTCGCTGTATTTTGCAGTTTATAACAGTACATAAGATGGGAAATGATTGTCACAAATAAATTACAAATGGGGTACTTTGGAGTCTCAGAAGAAGAGAAATTGCTTCTAACTTTGAGTTTCATGGAAGACCTCTTTGACAGAGATTTTATGTCAGGCCATGAGAAAAATGTATTTGGGTCAGAGGAACTGCTAAGGTATGGAGCAGGAAATGGTGAGGACTTTACAGAGAACAGCAAGTGGTTAAACTTTTTATAAGCCTTGCCTCTTTTTCTTTTTAATGGTGGTAGCCTTAAAAAACACACACACACAACTCTAATAAAAAGTCTTAAGTATGGGAAGCAGCTGTGGCTCAATCAGTAGGGCTCCCGTTTACCATATGGGAGGCCCCGGGTTCGGTTCCTGGGGCCTCCTGGTGAAGGCAAGCCCGCCTGCACAGCGTGGTTGGCTAACCCAGCGAGCACAAGCAGCAAGGGGGGGATAAATGAATAAATAAATAAAATCTTTAAAAAAAAAAAAAAAAAGTCTTAAGTAAATGGGAATCAAAGACTGAAGTATAAACAGGTTTTTATTCTGATATCCAAAGGATTATAATCTCATTGAGAAAAAAATTGTACAACACAAGAAACCTAATAAAATGCACCTATAATTTCAACATGCAGAGATAATTACTATTAATATTTTGGTATACTTCCTTTTCATCTTTATTTATGCATAAATATGCATACATTTGTATAATTATGCTATTGTGCACACTATTTCATTACCTGTTTTAGAACTTATCTATTATACAGGATTGCTCCCCCCTGGCTCCTTTTCAGAGAATTTGATTCTCTGCTCCCCAATCTGCTTTGTCAGGGAAAAGCTTTGTTCTTATATGCCTCTAATGTATTTTTAATCTCATCCATTTTGTCTTTAATTCCCATAAGGTCTGTTACTTTTCTTTGCAGACTTTCAAATTATTCTTTATGCTCATCCAGTGTCTTCTTAATACTCTTTATCTCTTTAGTCATATTTTCTTTCAATTCTTTAAATTGATTTAGGAGAGTTGTATAAGTATCATTGATTAATTGTCTTAAATCCTGACTCTCTTCAGGATATTTGGTTTGTTCCTTTGGCTGGGCCATCTCTTCCTGTTTCCTGGTATGGCTTGTAATTTTTGTTGATATCTAGGCATCAGATATGTTGGTGAATTTACTCTATTGGCCAATTTCTCTGTCTTGCCTATGGTTATTATTTTTTCATAGCTCTTTGATATTTAGTTCAACTTATCCTAAGTCTTTAAAAGTGCCCAGCTTAAGTTACCAAAATCATGCTAGGGACTTACTAATGGAGCACAGACTTTCACCCAGAGGTGGAATAAAGAGAGCTCTAAAAGCAGTTTTTGTCCATGTAGTTTCCAGACTGGCCAGCAGATGGCACTTGTTGACACACCTATCCATGGAGGTGTACCTCTCTTGGTTTTCCTTTGTTTTTGTCCTGCCAGAGCTGAGATTCAAAGTGGCCTTCAATGGCCAAATTCAGTGAAGAAAAGCTGCCCAACTCCCCCACCCTTTTCCCTTGTAACAACTGGCAGGGAGGAAGATGTCTGCTCTCCTCTCAGTTGCAATGTGCCAGGGGTTTTACCCCAGCTGAATATCTCTGGGGTGGGGGAGGGGAGCCCTTCCTGGCAGCCGGGAGGTTTAGTAACTCACAGTTTGTTGTTTCAGCCTCTACGCCTCTCTGTCCCTCACCCTCCTGGGAGTTGTAAAGCACTGTCCTAGTCCGCTGACCCCCAAAGCAGGTCCCTTGGGCAGCTTTTGGCTCTTCTTCATTGTTTTTGTGAGAGGACTGAGTCTTATCTGCCTAATCCAATGCCATGTTTCCACATTCTGTCCACCTTTGTTCTTAATGGTTCCATAATCAGTCACAGGAGAAGTAGCTAGTAAGGTTTGGTCATAACAAATATTCTTTAAGACAAAGAGAGTATATTTTTTGGAGAACTTATTCACTTTGTATTATATTCTTGGTTCCATGGTACACTATTGGCTTGATATGGAGTAAGTGCTCAGGTTTGTTGAACTGAACTTTTAGGGTAAATAATTCTTTTAGAGGAGGGCCAAATGCAGTCTCTCCTGCTAGGAGCTAGAGAAAACTTTTGTGCATTTGACAATTCTTGATCAAAAGTATTATTTTGCTACTTGCTAGTGTTTCCCAAATTGCGGTACACATATACAAATTGCTAGAGGCATGAGTGGTGATGTGAGCTGATGCACGGATAAAATAACACAACTTAATAGGAATGTATTTATTTTAATGTGTATCAGTAGAAATATAACCAAGACATCAAGTTTGTGATCCCAAGGGTATTACTGCATAGGACAAAGCTAAATTCAATTTAAAGAAAAATGCTAAGTAAATAATGAGACACAGGTGTTATGAAGATATGGCAAAATTGTGGAGGTTGAACCTGGATTACTAATATTTGGAAACACACCTCTCCAAGATTACCTGGACCATGCAAAAGGTGTGAGTACTTTTCCTACTTTTTTTCTTTCTTTTATGCAGGAGGTAACAGTTTCTTTCTGTGGATTGTTCCAAATTGAAAAAGTTCTTCACATTCCAGGTTACTGTCTTATTACTGTTCAGTAGATCTAATGGGCTCTTTCCCAGTCTCCTCTGAGGACTCAACCAGTTATTGTCAACATCTTTTAAGGCACCGTTTGCTATCCCATCCCTCCTTATTTATTGATTAAGATACTATAATTGCATTTGCTTTTCCACCAAGAATTGATGTGTTCTATGGGAAGCTGTGCTCTTCTAATTGTTTAAAAATATTAACAACATAAAACAAAGCCATGGGTTCTCATTTGAACTCTGCATTTAACTAGCAGTTAGACTGCAGATAGGCAGTTCTGCCATTGGTAAGACAAAATAGATAATCTCTCTAGGATTGTTTCTAGCTCTAGGAAAACAAAAACAAAAACAAAAACTAAACAAAACAACCAAAAGACTATGGTCCTGGATTTCTGATCTCTGTGTTCAAATATGTTATGAAGTTTAAAGTATCCTAAGTTCAGCTGTATGGAACTACTTAGAGTTCCCCAAAAGTCACTATGTTTGGTGTGATTTCAGTTTGCTCCATTTCCCCTCTATTTGTGAATGCTAGATTGAAAATCCAGGAGGGGAGAGTGTTGATTTTAGATGTGAGACACATTTAAAAAGCATGTATAAAATGTTTGTATGTATTGTGAGAATTTTGATTTTTACCCCTAATAAAAAATAAAAAAAAAAAAAAGTGAAAAAAAAAAAAAAGCATGCATAATCGCTCTGCTCATTCTTTGCTATGAAGGCTCATTCTTAAATTCTGATGGAACCAGCAATCTGGGGCTCTAAGCTAGGGGAATCTTCCCATGTCCACACTTTAGAATTCTGGAGTCTAAAATGTTGATATGAGATTTTTGGTGCTCTCAAGTGCAAATTTTGTGTGCAGAGATTATTCAGAAGTTTACTTTGATTTAAAAAATTAGTAATTCCTAGTTCTTAGTTAGGCTTTTAAGTTTAGCTTGCATATCTCATCATTCTGTTAATAAATCTAGAAAATATTAGTAACCACATTTAAAGACACTTTGATTAATATTTAGTCTTTAGTATGCTACTATTTGGGGTTCAACATGATTGATATTGGATGCTTAGTTCATTATAATCACTTATGAATCCAGAGACCTTTAATTAGCCTCTGGATATAGTACAGAGTTCAAATCAGGCCTAGAGTGAATCTTGGGGGTAAGAGGAAAGGGTTAAGTGGGTGCAAGAGACTCCAGGCTAATGAGACCTCTTCTACTTTAAACTGAGGAGATGTTGAACCATATTGCCTAGCTGAGCTATTGGTCCTACACTAGGGCAATTTAGCACCCATTTTCCCCATTGTTTCTTTTGAATACACTTATTGGCAAAAGGGAACACCAAAATAATAGACAAATTGTGTAATATATTTACAATGCTTAGTAAATGATGAATAAAATTATAAATCTTCATTTTCCTCCAACAATGATTAGCTGTTCTTTACATACTAAGATATAGCTTTGGTACCTTGGTGAAGGAGTAAGTTTAGTTGTTTTTTGATAATAGCGTAGGGCTTTTGCCCTCTTTTAGCATCCTTACATGTCTTTTGAAGATGGCTAGTGTGGGTTGGGATTTAGTCTGAGAATGTGGAGGGAGTTTACTAACCTGAGAGAGACATCCAATTTTGGTCATATTTAGCATCAAGGCCTACCCAGCCATGCTCTATAATGTAACTGTCTAGACCATCAATACACAGCTCTTTGTCTAGATTCTCTTCTTTCTTACAGATTTCTATTCTTTATGTTATGCCATTACTTTCCTTGATTATTTTTTTTTTAAGTTGACAAGAAGTTATTTTCCAAAAACTTGAAAAATTTGTTTGTTTCTAGTTTGGGACTAACTTATACCTCACCCCATCCCATCTTCTAACCATAAGAGAAAACATTTTTTTGTATTTTACTAAACATATTTTTGATGACTTTGAATTTATATTTTATAAACACAGGAAAAATATGACAAGTCGAACTAAATCCTCAACTGCCCATACACATTTACAGCTTTCCTCTTCACTTGGATAATATTTGGTTCTAATAAAAGTTAAGGCTTCTTTTTAAGGCCACTCTTTGGGTCATGCAGATTCTTGGATTCCTCTGTGTTGTGTTGAGACTCATTTTGTGCCCAAATGACTAAGAGGCGCATGGACGTTTTTATATTCCTCAATGGATGTTGATTGTAATCAAGTTCTCGTAGCAAACAAAGCTCAAAGTGAATGAAGACAAGGATGTCATCTATCAGTGGCATTTTCATAATTGAGCCATTGTGCCACTCACAATAAAGGCAACAGGCAGACTTTGTTGTAAGTGAACACTGAAGCTCTCAGTTTTGTTTATTCTGATTATTATTGTTGATGTATCATTAACTTAGGAGTGTCCTGGAAGGGAGCCAGTTTCTCTGCTCTGTATCTAAAAATGGATCACTGTACTGCTGAGAATACTGTGAAAGCAATGTGAAAATCATTTATAATGGAAGGATACAGTCTACAAGGCTGAAAATTCTCAATCTAGATATTAGACCGTAAATAATTGAATACCTGTTTGCAAAGCCTCCTTGACTACAAGCCTAGTTTCCTTTCCTGTTCTCTAAACACTTGTTGTCCTGCTTGTTTTTTTTGGGGTGGATACATTATTTTCACTGACATTAATAAGAATGAAGAAGGTAAAATAAACACCATTTTTTTTTCTAGAGGAGACTCTTTTAGATGTAAGAAAAATGACCTGTTCACATAGCTCAAGTGAAGTGTGTGTGTGTGTGTGTGGGGGGGAAGGGGCAGGTGTTCACTGAAAAATATGGAGATCTTGTGGGATCTGAGAGGAGTAAAGAGAGTTGGGCTTCTATACCTGAAGTCAAGAACTGAGTGTCCTTGCTCAGTCTTTCCTTTGCTGTGAGTGTTGTCTCCATTCTTTTTTCTTTGCTTCTCGAGCTTATTCCTCTTCTTGTACAGGGACCCATATAACAACCTCAACATTACCTTTATGTGACTTTTTGGCTCAATTGCCTACATCTTACTGGTTCAGAATTTCAGTGCCTCAATTCCACAAGCCTTACAGATGAATCTGATTGTTATTAGTAATACACTGGCTGGACTTGGCTCAGGGGCCCATCCCTGCCTAATCAGACATGTTCAAGATTTGTGGAGCAAGGTCAGGTAGACTTGGGTGTTGCAGGCTTTCCAGAAGTAGCTGCGGTTGAAGCAGGCAGTTACAGGTGTGTCTAATACAGTCTCTGTGGTGTATCTAAATCTAAGGCCTTAAAACTTTTTCCATCATTGTCCACAGTAAAAAGAATTTGTTTTTCATTCCAATCCAGCATACATCCAGGTGTAAACTCTTAAAACAATACTTATATTGTGATAAATCTTATATTTCTTTTTCTGTTCCTTTCTATTCCATTCCATTCCTTTAAATAAAAGCATGCTGGTCTCAGCTTCATTAAATTGATTTCATGATCCACTAAGGAATTGCAACTGTAGTTTTAAAAGCACTGTTCTGTATTTTTCCTTTTCTTGTTTTCCTTTGTAGCACTTATTATATTATAATTGGCTCCCATGTTATATTTTGTAGTTTCCTCTGTATAATTTATCGCAAATGTAGTTGCTAAACTGTAAACCACATTAAATGAGAGACTAAGCACCTCACAGTGTTCCTGGCATATAGTAGATGCTCAATTGAGTAAATATTGATGAATGAGTAAATGAAGACCCAAACAGATGGCATCCTTAATGGACTCACCTGACTCTTTGCAGGGATGAAATTCAGATACACATAAAACTGGCTAATCCTCTATAGCCCTGCTGATAGAGAAATAAGATGGAAAGGCCCAGTGGAGCAAGGAGGGTAAGCCAAAGAGCTAGGTTTCCATGCAGTCAGCCACAGCTGCCTGAAAATTTCCACTCACAGAACTGCCAGGGAAAACTTATTGTGGTAGGAGAAGAATCAGTGTCAGGTCTGCACTCAAGAATCTTGGTTCTTCATCTAAAATTTATTCCACAAAACTACAAATTTTTTTTGGTTGGATTTTCAAAGTTTCACACTTGGTAATTTCATTTTTCTCTTTATAGTTCATAGTAGAGAAGGAACCACACAGTTTTTTGATATAAGACACTGTGGTATCTGTTTTCCAACGAGACAAGGACATCTGATGGTTGGGGAGATGACTAGCACACAGAGCTCTATTCCTTCTCTTCTTGCTACCCTCCTTCTGGTGAATCACTGACTCCCATCACATCAAAAGTCATTTAATTCACTTCTGCCACTTATGGCTCCTACTTGTCTCTAGCAGTTGTTTTTGTTGTTTTAAAAAAATATTTATTTTATTTATTCCCCCCGTCCCTCATTGTTTGCACTTGTTGTCTGCTCTCTGTGTCCATTTGTTGTGTGCTTGTCTTCCTTTTAGGAGGCACTGGGTATCCATGTGGTAGGCAGGCACCCAACTGCTTGGGCCATATCCACTTCCCATCTAGCAGTTGTTTTAAAGACTATTTCTTATTAATGTCTGTTTCTAATGGTGCCACATCCTTTCTTTTCCCATTTTCACATTTTGGGTTTAGAAGACAAACAAACAACTACAGTGCTTTTATCTATAGAGCCACTGAATGACCCGTGGACCCAAAGTTGGCATTTATATAAAAATCAAACCTAGATCCATAAGTTTTCCATAATAGCTCCCTGGTGCCCTCAAAACGTGGCTGAAAAGACTGTTACTTTTACAATCATACATTTTCATATGCTCCAAAATATTAATAAGAACAATATACTTTTCAAAATTGGACAACTTAACATTTGGTTAAAATTATCAAAGTACAATTTAATTCATTATAGACATCATATGATGTATATTCCCATCACCTATACAATTTATAACTCTTTTTGGAGGGGTAGTTAAATCTTAGACCAGTGCTTCTCAACCCTTTTTATGTATAGGGACTTGCAGGGCACAGTAGAGAGAGGAGGGAGCTTCCATTCGGGCTTTAATCAAGTAAATTTGTAAATGCAGCAGTATGTGTTGGTTCACAATACTTGAATGACTGCAGTTCATAACTTTTGGGGAACAGTCCTTTGCTTGTCAGCCCAAGCCCCTTTGATTCCTTGAAGAGAGTAACTCTACCAAGTTTGCATGAAGTTTAGAGTGGGAATTTTTGCTGGGATTGGGACTCTCAAGCTCTAGTGTCATCTCCCCAGAGGCATCATTAAGCCATTTTCATCTGAGCTCTTGCCAACTTCTCTTTGCACTTTCTGGGATCTTGATCTCTGCTCTATGACTAATCCACAAAACTCTGCCAATCTACCCTAAGACTTATCAAAATAATAATAATAAAAAAAGTAGCCATACATTACTATTTATCATTCAGGATATATTTTAAGTGAAGAGGTAATGAGTTCTTTTTCTCTCATACTGTACAAATACTTGTCATTGAAGTTCTGTTTAGCTAATAAGAGTTTCTTTTCATTCATGAAAAAAGGACAAGATATATGATTCTGGGAATTATTTAGTGGTTATATAACATAAATTAGTTATATAAGATGTAAACGTTAATCTCTAATATCTTTAAAATATCTTTCTTTGGTATTGTGGTTTTGCTTTAAAAAGATTGGCTTTTAGAGATGCATACTAAACATACTAAAATATTTATAGATAAAATTATCTGATATCTGGCATTTGCTTCAAAATGATCTGGAGTAGTGAGAGAATGGGTGGGGTTATAAAGGAAACAATCCTGGCCATGTTAATAACCCCTATTCTTCTGGATATATTTGAAATTTTCAGAATAAAAATACTTATATATTTGAATACATATACTTCTGCCTCTCATCTTTTTATGTACTCTTAGGGAAAGCTGGTGCAAATGAGATACAGCTTTCACACTCATGGAATGTTGCCAACATAGCTCATGTAGTATAAATGTGGGGCCTCATGCCCTAAATTGTCAAACCTTCCATCACGCAGTGGCACTAAAGTGTATGCATTTATTTCCAGGAGTGCTTAGCCCATGATTCTCTTCATTTCCTCATCATTAAATCTCAATTGTAATAGCAAAGAGTGCCACAAGCTGAGAATCAGGTGAAACTTCCTATGAAAATGAATGCAGAAATCCCCAATTGTGTCTATTCTAATAAATGCAAAAGGAACACCTAATTACCTATTTTCTTTTGGGAAATAAAGTCATTGACAAGGTTATGGCCTTACTATCTAAACTGACTGCAGATTATTTAAGATACAAAGCAAAGCTCACATTTTGACAGCTAAAATCACATGAATGTGCCTATATTGCATTCTCTGATGCTATTTTCTCACACTAAATGTTACTCCATGGCATTTAACTATTCTTTCAGGGTTCTACTCCCTAGATTGACCACGTATTAAAGTGGGAAAAGTTTATAAAATGCAGCTGACTCTTATCTGTTTCGGTCTTAAAAATTTTGTATTTGAGGACGTGTTTACCCTAGGTATTTCCTTTCTAAAGGTTTAAACATTCCTTAGTTTATAAAGAGGCTAAGGTTAAATGTTAATATTTAACATTATTAGTTATCAGTTCTCCATATGGAATTTTTCATCCAAATATCACAAGAGCTGGGAATCCAAAAGAGGAAAATTTCTAAATTGTTTTACACCGTGAGTTTTTAACTTGCTTTCCCTTTCCCTGAAATCCCTTCTCCACCTTTCCTTTGCCATGTGGTAAATTCCTGTCCTTTATTCAAGAGCCAGCTTGGCTCAAGCTACCTCCTCTCTGGTGCTTTTCCCAGCCTCTAAAGGATGCAAAGATGACTCATATATTCTTACCACATTGTGTATTAAGCTGTTTTTTGCCTTTTTCTTCCTGGTTAGACCATAAGCTCCTGGAATGCAGATATTTACTAACATTTATTAAACTGTTGGGTTGAATTGTGTGTTTATAAAACCATTGAAAAATGGGGAGATTTTAAATAATAAACATAAAAAGGTTAGAAAATGTCAGGGCTGAGGGAGATGTTACACCAGAAAATACTGCTCCCCCAAAGCCATCTCTGAATATAACTTGCTTTTGGGGAAAGATAAAATCACCTTGAAAACAATCATTGACAAGAACAGTTATCCTACATTATCACATTGTCACATAGGACAAAATGGCATATACTAGTTTACATTCAATACAAAACTTGGACTGCTTCAAAAGATAAGTTGATTTTCTTCTTTGCAGCAAGATATAAGTTACTTTAGCACTTCATAATAGAATAAAAATGATTGGGGCTCACAACAGGAAACATATGCTAGGAAAGAAAAAGATCTTACAGATAAACCACAATCCCACACTAAGCCAAAACCTCACAAGAAGCTATTTACTGCATGAAGATTAATGTGTTCCCTGAATTGAATGCAGCACAGTTGATGAGTTCCAGTGGCATCATAAACAATGAAACTGAACTTCAAATCACTCTTGTGAACTTGTAATTGAATTTTTCAAAATGTGATGTAATATAGTTAGTGGAACAAGGATAAAATGTTTCAAATATAGTAGCTCTTGGACAAGTTAGAAAAATTAGTAAAGAGAGTGAATATAATACTGGGTAGTTTTCAAGAATCTTGAGATGGTAAAATTCCCTACTTGCCTAATTTAACAGTGAGATAGCAATGTATATTACCAGACTCTGAAAGAAGACCAATCAGCAAGTAGGATAGAGAGAAACTTATTACATTTTAAATGATAAAATGAGTGATATTGCTGAAAACCGTATGTATGAATCTTCTTTTTATTTTTTTATAGTGTGTTAGAGTAATGCCTTGAGACAAAAAATTTTTATAAGCCCAGCTCATAGGTAGATGACTAAACAGGCCTTCTCTTCTAAATCTGGAGATACTTTTCTTTTTATTACAGAGTATTCACATGTATTCCATGTTACTTAATATTATGATGGCTAAGGGACTTACAGATTGCTGAGTTATGAAGTCAAAAGAAGTTTTTTTTTTTTTTTTTTTTTTTTATCACAGTATGAGTCCAGAATGTTGTAGGCCTGGTTAGCCTGTTTGTGTGAAAGACATTTGGATTTTCTAATGTCACTGTTCAGTATTTGTTGAGGGGCCTGGAGAAGACATCGACATAGGTTTTACTGTTTTCTGTCTCAATTTGCTAGTAGTACTGCAGAGAGCACTTGATAAGAATGAGTTGTCAGTGGAATTCTGTAAGTTTTACAATTCCACAGGTGCTTCCTAGTGGACCCTCAAAGTTTTGAATGGGGGTGCACTGACATTTTTCACTATGTTCTGGATATAACTTTTTTCCTGACATTTGCGAATAACTGGCAAGTGTAGGGGAGGGCCCTTAATTCTTACCCACTTTCCTTTGAATTTAGAATTAGAGGCTGTTCCTAAATAAAGCCAGCAGATGGCACAATTGACTTTATTTATACTCCTCTCCAATTCACATACAAAAAGGTTTTAGATTATTCTTTTAGTGGAGATACACACATACACACACATATCTCTTATATGTGCCAATTTAGTTGTATGTTTCAAAATTTTTATATATCTGGAAACAACATGTTAAACATAATTTAGTTCATTTAAAAAAGTCAGCTTTCATGTTAGGGTTTAATTCAGACTTGCATTTTATTAGCTTAACAGACATTTTTAAAAGGAGGACATGAGAGGACACCATTGGTGGTGGGAAGTGCGCCACTTCATTTTCATCAGTTTCCTCCTGCAATTCATAATTACACGTCCTGAGGGATGAGAACGAAGTTGGTTTTGATGCTTCCCTGGCATTCTGCAATCCTTAGCTATAATTTCAAGAGTTCTGTAATAACAAAAATTTAAATTCTGATTTGGATAACTGACTCCAACAGAACTTTGAAGTTGAAATTTATGTATGGAATCATTTCATCTATTAGATTATCCATCCTATCTCATATCAATAGAGGATGGGTTCCCGTAGGAGATATCTAATAATTTTATAGAATTTTGGGATGTAATAGAACATTATTGTCCCCTGGTGGTCATACTTACCAACCAAAGGGTAATAACTTTTATTACAAGCCAGAAATGGTCTATAAATGTTTCATTAAATCCTTAAAAATGTGCAGTTACTAATTCTCTACCCTCTCTTTGATTTCTGGCTACCACACTGAGACAGATGAAGTATTCCTGGGAACCTGGGGAAAATGTGATTGTGCTCAATTTATCACCTGTAATATTTCCTAGTGGAATTATCTGAGTACATGTGGATTTTAGTAAGAGTCTTCTCAGAAAATGTCATTATTTTTTTAAATGCTAGGCTCAGTATCTAAGTTCTGCCTTAATCCTTCCCTCTCCCAAACATGTTCCTACTGATTTTTTAACATGCTTTAGGCAGCAGGTGAAGTAGGGAGGGAAAATTTTGCATTTTTCCCCCCCTTTTTTTCTTTTTTGCTATCTCAGTCGATTCAAAAGCATTTATGAAGCATCTGTCTGTGCAGGGCACTGGCACAGCATTGGGCTGATTGAGTTAAAAAAGACACAGACAATGTCCTTGAGGCAGAAAAGCTGTCAATTGCTGACTCTAGGGAGAAGTCTTTTTATTTCTCCAGTATGGGCAAAGCTGCCATGGAGCAGGTTGTGTGCATGTTTGAACAGGTAGAGGATGCCAAAACCATTCCTATCATCATACAAAATAGGCTAATATTTTACTTTATCAGACTGCAAGAAAGTACAGCTTAAATTCCTGAGAAATTAGAAACATAGAATACTGAAAAACAAAATAGAGTTTTGACTTTCAGGTTAATGTTGTAATGAACAAAATATTGCAAAATCGAAGTGCCTTCAGGGCCCAAATTAATTGATAGAGTAGAGAATTTGAAAGGCTTATAAAAACAGATTCTCACGCAAGAGACGCTTGGATTTTGCATCTGAATAACACACAGAGCATCTTTTTTTCTTTTTGAACCATGAACGCAGGACCTTGGCCTCTTGTGCTTCACTTCTCTTTAGCATCATCCCTACGTATGATGTCCAACTTGTGCACAACCAGTGAGTGTGAGGGCATCTTGGGTATGATCTATTTCTTGGAAGGAACTGTTCTAGTCAAGGTTCTCTGGTTGCAAGGAACAGGAACCCACTCAAATGGTTCAGGAAAAAAAAAGCGTTATTTTTAAAAGGTGAATCTCATGTTTATAAAATACAGGAAAAATAGACAGGTCTTATAATTAATGTCAGAATCGTATTTTCTTTTTCTTATTTTCCCTCTTTTTTAAAAATGTAAATGGCTTTTAGCAAGTGGTCAAAGGAGAGCTTGAAGAGGTCAGAGGAGGTCAGCTGAGGATAGATCATGTAAGGCCTTGACGTCATGGCAACACAGGGGTTCTTAACCTTTTTTGTTCCATGGGCCCCTTTGTCAGAAAGGTGAAAACCACGGAGCCCTTCGCAGAAAGTAGTGGCAGATAGTTTTACGACACTCAACATCAAAGGTCAGAGAAAATATGATAATAAACTGATTTTTTTAAAAATTCAAGCTTGTGGACCACCTGAATGGACCCCTGGTTAAGAACTCCTATGGTAATGGATAATCCTGTGGCCATATGTTATCAATATGACAAGGAGGAATAAAGCCCTAAACCAGGGGTTCTTAACCCTTTTTGTTCATGGACCCCTTTGCCAGTCAGATGAAAACCACAGATCCCTTACTAAGTCCACATTATACTGTGTATTATTTAATAACTATATCACAGCCACACCAACACGTCCCCACAAGAATAATGTTTTTTTGAAGTTCAGTTCAAGCTCACTGATTCCTTATTAAGAACTGCTGCCCTAAACTGAAGTGAGCTGGTTGGATTCTCTCTCTAAAACTTGACCTGACACACCAATTAGTTCATGTTTGGTTCTCAAAATACTGATAATAATATCCAATATTTGTCAAGAGCTTGCTGTGTACCAGGTATTATCCTAAGATTTTTCACATTCTTGCTCATTAATCCTTACAACTATATGACATTGATCAGTGTCATCCCCATTTTATAGATGAGGAAACTGAGATACCAAAAAGTAAAATAACTTGCATAAGTTTACAAAGGATGTCATAGAGCTGCTATTTGAACCTAGGCAGTCAGACTCCAGAGCCTGTGCTCACAGCCACTACATAAAGTGTTAGTGCTGGGGTTGATACCGTGGCAAGCCAAAGCCACATGCAAGTCAGAGTTACAGGGGGAGAGCGAGGTCAGAAATAATGAGTGTGAAGAAGTATCACGTGTGCAGAGAATGGAGAGGTTGTTCACTTTGAACAGGAGCTTGTACGTAGCTGGGGCTCACTGAAGAGTTGCTGAGTGAGGGAATGAATATTTTCAGCAGGGCCTGTAAGTGGGACGTACTTTCTGAGAGGACAGGTGTGCAGGGCGGGAGCCTCCAAATAATTTAATGTTTCTTTTAAAAATTAATTTAAAATTATACATATATCACATGATATATTCTCCTTTTTGAAAAAGTAAAACTCTACAAGGCATGATGAAATTCATTTTGGACTGCCTCCCATCCTTATTCCTGTCTTTCCCCTCCCTAGAGATCCTTCCAGTCTTTGGTGCTTTTGCATACATATATGTAGAAACTGTTGGAGATATAAAGTATTTATGTATATTTTATAAACATAAAAGTATTATAGTGTTTAATTAATTTCTTTTCTTATTCACTTTACAATATACCTTAGGGAACAGCCATATTATTATGATGGCTATTCAGATGATTTATAAAGTTTTGACCAATATAAAATAAAATATTTGCAATACAGAGCTATGCATATATGTCTATTTGCGTGTGGTCCTTTTACACATATATTTCTGTTGTGTATTGGGAAGAGGAAATGGCAAGTCATTGACTACACATATTTAATATTTTAATAGATACTAATACATGCTTTCACATCATTGCCAATATGTACGCTTGGACTTCTTAAGTGTCGTAATGGCTAAATAATCAAATTTCATTATTGTTTTAATTTGCATTTCTCTAGTTACATATAAGGCTCATCAGCTTTTTATGTATTTATTGGCCATTGATATTTTCTCAGTTCATATGTTTTGCCCACTTTGTTTGGGTTATTATTTTTATTGATATATAGAGGTTCTTTATATAATTTTATAATGATCTTCCAAATAAAATTTTTTGAAAGATGAAGCATATTTAATAATGATAGAAGAGTCAATTCCACTGGAAGATATAACACTTTATTTTATTTTATTTTTTTTTACCGGGAGGTACCGGGGATCGAACCCTGGTCTCTCCATATGGTAGATGGACGCCGAACCTCTTGAGCCACATCCGTTTCCCAAGATATAACACTTTAAATATGTTATACAACTGTTAACTAGAAACAAAAATATTTAAAGTATACAATTATAGGACTAAACGGAGAAATATAAAAATACCCACTCATTGCTCAAAATTATTAAATGCCTTGAATTAATTGGCATATAAAGAACACAGTGGCTCATAACTGATGAACTCTAATTATTTCAACAGAATATGGAATATGAACCAAAATCAAACATATGCTCAGCCATAACATATATCAAAAATTTTTAAATGCTTTTTTACTAGAGAAGTTGTGCATCTACAAAAAAATTATGCAGAAGATACAGAGTTCCCATATACTTCTCTTATTATTAACATTTTACTTTAGTGTAGTATCTTTGTGTCAACTGATGAAAGAATATCATTACAATTGTATTATTAACAATAGTCCATAGTTTATATTAGGGCTCACAGTTTGTGTTGTAAAGTCCTATATTTTAAAATTTCTATTCTATTAACATATAACCTAAAATTTCCCATTTTAACCACATGACATACACAATTCAGTGGTGTTAATTACATCTACAATGTTGTGCTACCACCACCACCATCCATTACCAAAACTGTTCCATCACCCCAAATGGCAACACTGTACCAATTAAGCATTAACTCCCCATTCTCTAATCCCACCCAGATCATACAATCACAAAACATGATGTTTTCAAGGTTTGTCCATTTTGTCACATATATCAGTATTTCACTCTTTTTATAGGTGAATAATATTCCATTGTATGAATATACCACATTTTATTTATCCATTCATTGGGATGGAGATTTGGGTTGCTTCCATCTTATTACAATTGTGAATAATGCCATATGAACATTGGTGTGCAAATATCTCTTTGTGTCCCTGCTTTCAATTCTTTCGGATATATATTTGGAAGTGGGAATGCCATGTATTATGGTAATTCTCCATTTAACTTTCTGAAAAACTGCAAAACTGTTTCTACAGTGGCTGCACTGCTTATACTACCACCACCAATGAACAAATTATCCTATTGTGCTACAAACTCTCTAACACTTATTTTTCATTTTTAAAAATAGTAGCCAGTGCTTGCTTCAGCAGCACATATACTAAAATTGGAACGATACAGAGAAGATTAGCATGGCCCCTGGGCAAGGATGACATGCAAATTCGTGAAGCATTCCATATTAAAAAAAAAAAAAAAAAAGAAAATAGTAGCCATTCTAGTGCTGTGAAATGGAATCACATTGTGATCATGATTTGTATTTCCCTAATGACCAGTCACGCTGAGCATCTTTTCATTTATTTTATGGCCATTAGTATAGCTTCTCTGGAGAATTGTCTGTTCAATATTTGTTGATAATTGGGTTGATCTATTTGTTGTTGAGTTGTAGGATTTATTTATATATTCTTGATATGAAACCCTTATTATATTTGGCTTTCAAATACATTCTCCCATTCAGTAGGTTGTCCTTTTATTTTCACGCTGAAGTCCTTTAATGCACAAAAGTTTAAAAAAAATTTTATGACACCTCATTTATTTTTCCTTTCATTGCATATGCTTTGGGTGTGAAGTCTAAGAAATGATTGCCTATCCCAAAGTTGTAATGATGCTTCCCTATGTTTTCTTTTGGGAATTTTATAATCCTGGGTCTTATATTTAGGTCTTTGATCCGTTTTGAGTTAATTTTTATATATGATGTGAGGTAGGGGTCCTCCTTCATTCTTTTGCATATGGATATCCAGATTTCCCAGCACCATTTGTTGAAGAGATAATTCTTTCCCAATTGAATGGACTTAGCACCTTTGTCGACAATCAATTGGCCAGATCAGCTGGTGGCTTCTAGTTTTGAGGCCAATGAAATATCCAAATCAAGGCACCAGCAGAGATGCTTTCTCACCAAAGTCAGCTACTGGTGATCCTGGGGTCCTGCCACTTGGCAAAGCAAGATGGCTGCCAGCCTTTGCCAAGATCCCTACCTTCCCCGCCAGAATCTACTATCTCCAGAGCCCAGCTGTGGGCAACCAGGCATAGGATTTGTCTCTTTCTGGGTCTCCTCTCTCAGTCTTGGCTGCTCTGCTTTCTTCCCCAATTCAGCTGTGAGCTATCATGCATATGGCTCTTCAGCCTTAAGCTGCTCCATTAGCTGAGGCTCTTGGGGACCTCGTGCTTAAACTTTGGCTGCTAGCGATCCTCAAGTCCTCTCTCACATTGCAGGGTCAAAAATGTTGGCTTTCTTTCTCTGTTTCAAATAAAATTTTAATAAACAATTTTATTATCTCCAAAACTTCTGAACTAGAAAGGAATTGAAATGTTATCTGGGATATTTTCTAGTCCAATGATGACTCTAAACTGGGGTGAGAGTTGTGGAGTAGTAATAGGTTTATCTAAATTACCTTTTCAGATCACATTCCCTTCTTCCCTAGGAATTCTGATATGGCAGACCTGTTAGAATATTGATGCAAGTGAGGGGGTGAGTAAGCACCTGGGTGGTTTGATAAACTACTTTCCCAGGTGATTCTGATAGGTAGCCCCCAGCACTCCCCAAATGACATAACTAGTTGATGACAAAATCAGGATTTGATGCAAAAACTCCTGCCAGTTTTAGTCTAGTATTTTCCTAATTATATTAAACTATTTTACTTTGCCCTGACAATTCATTTTAATAGAGTATCCATAATACTTATTAAATCTTGATAGAAACTCTCAAATTCAATTGACTTAAACTCTGCTTTGCTACCCTGTTTTTTTTTCACTTAAAAACAAACAAACTGGGAGTGGAGGTGGCTCAAGCAATTAGACACCTCCCTCCTACATGGGAGGTCCCAGGTTTGGTTCCTGGTGCCTCCTAAAAAAAAAAAAAGACCAGCAGACAACAAATAGACACGGCAAATGCAAACAATGAGGGAGTGGGGAGAAATAAATAAATAAAATAAATCTTTAAGAAAACAAACAAATTAATGAACAACAACATAAAAATAGGGCAGAGATGGCAAATTGTTCACTAAAAATTCATATTCTGGGAAGTAGATGTGGCTCAATCAGTTGGGCACCTGCCTACCACAAGGGAGGTCCCAGGTTCGGTTTCCGGTGCCTCCTAAAGAAGACAGTGAGATGACGCAACCAGCTGGCACGGTGAGCTGATGGAACAAGATGACACAATGAGATGACGAAGAGAGGAGACACAAAGAAGAAACACAATGAGAGATACAATAGGCAGGAAGTGGAGATGGCTCAAGTGATTGGGTTCCTCTCTCCCACGTGGGAGGTCCCGGGTTTGGTTCCTTGTGCCTTCTGAAAAAAGAAGACGAGCAGACAGTGAGCGAGAACAATGAAGCAGGGGAAAGAGGGAGAAATAAATAAAATAAATCTTAAAAAAAAAAAATTCACATTCCCCCTTCCATGGCATGTAGTTAGTGCTAGAAGTTAGCTTCCTGGCCAGGAGCTGTATTTCCTAAACTCCTTGTATCCAGGTATGGTCATGTAACAAGTTCTGACCATTACAGTATGAAGAGAAATGATGTATACCAATTTTGGATTGGGGCGGGGGCTTTCTCACTCTTTAATAAAAGAGCTATATATGATGAGATCCTAGGCCTAGGTGATGGTAGAGCCCCAAGACAAGGAGACTAGATCCTCGAATAACTTCATGGAGGAAAGCCTATTGACAAATAATATTAGACTGTTATTTGAGGTGAAATCACGTTGTATTGTGTTTAGCCACTAGAATTGTTGGAGATATTTGCTATAGCAGCTAGCATTCATTTAGCTAATATACTCCTCAATGAACTAATCAATCATCAACCACCAGTCAAACACCCATCCTCTTCCCCATGGCTAATCAGACAAGAGATGGGCATTTGTCACAAGAGCTAGCCAATCATCCATAAGGTGCCTAATACAAAAAGCTCTGTCCAAATAGAGGTGATGCTGACCAATACAATTCTACCTATTGAGCACTTAAATGTGTGATATATACAGAGACTTGGTATTTGGCTGCAGGGGCAGACAAAGAGAGACACTGAGAGAGACCATGAGGCAGGAGACAAAATTGTGAATAAGCAGTTTATAAATGCAGAGGAAGTTGGTCAGCAGCGAGGGCAGCAGCAGCAGGGAAAAAGAGGGCTGATTCATCACAGCATTTGCTCCACAGGCTGAGAGCTGTGCTGGAGCACATCAGGTATTAGCTGTGTTCCATTCTCTGTGAGGCCCACTTGAATGCCAGACAGAGTTTCTGTGTGATTCCTATTTCCTCTCCTACCATGTATTTCCTTACAACAAACCCGTTTTCTTTGAGGTAGCCTGAGTTTTTGCCAACTAAGCTTGCAGTCAGAAGAGTCTGACACAAGTTTTCATTAATTGGTATGCATTGATTTTATACCATAATTAAAAATATTTATAAAAAGTAAGAGTTGCTGTTATGATAGAAATTTGGAAATATTTTATGGTTGTAAAATTATTTGTAGCTTTTTTGGTCTTTGAGCAAACATTTGTTAAGAATTTACTATTTCACAGATGGTTTTTGTTAACAGAACAGAAAAGATAGCAGGAATGAAGATTTTAGATTAGAATCATTCCATTTTTAAATCCAATTCTTCTCCTAATAATTTGATTTGGGGTCATCCACAGGTATGCTTATAATTGTCTTAGGTTGGGTTCCCCAGATGCAGGACTCTCAAGATTCATTCTTAAGATGTCTCTGGATTCTTCTGGTACATGTTGCTCTTGTCCTGCATCTCCTTCAGTGAATAATCCTTTTCGTCCTTTAGCAGGGCATGCTGAGCCTAAATCCTACTTATTGGCTGTGGCCAGGAAAGAAAGGTCTTGGAGCAGATATTGAGGAGGGCAGATATTGTCTTATGGAGCATCTGCTGCAGTTTGTATAATTTCAGGCAATGGAATGGGATTTACTGTCCTCTAACAAAGGGGAATGGGCTACTTTTGCAATTCTGGGGAGTCTGAGAGTTCAATGTTCTCCCACCTGGATTTTCTTATCCCTAGCCTCAGGATCCCACTCCTCCCCTGATAGTATAGGAGACTTGCTAGAGCTGTGAGTTCAGCCTTATCTGGAGTTCCCTGATCTTACAGTCAGGTTTCAGGCACGGTCTTCAGCTTGGTCTGCCCTCTGGTTGTAGAAGAGGAGGGTTTCTGTAGATGCTGTTCTGGCAGCATTCTGACTGTCACATCTTGCCTTAAGTCGCTAATTGGCTGGACTGAACCTGTCATTTTCTCTCTTCAATACATCAATAATACTCAGCAACAACCAAACAAATTTCACAAACCTTATAATTACTATTTCCTCCATATCTCACAAATGCCAAAGCTATCACACAAGTGATAATCAATTCCAACTCACCACAGGTGAAGTTTTTGGTAATTGCCATGCTACAGCCTGCCAGAAGCCTTCACTGCTCCACTTAGGACAGTGATAGAGTTCTTGTTTCCATCTGGCTGGAGAGTGATCCAACTTCAGAACTCCCTCCCAAGCACTGCCAGCTCTTCTTGCTCTGCCCAGCCATTAATTTTGGTGGGTTGTGGAGTGAATAGGTGGTGGAAATTAGAGCCAACTTGGCCTTGAAAGTAAGAGAAGAAGCAGGGAGTAATCTGGAACAGAAATAAGGAGCAGGACCTGAAAGAGAACTGTTAGGATTATAGCAGAGAGATAAGAGCTAGTAGACAGAAGAAGGTGAGGATGCAAGGGCCTGAATAGGTGAGAGTAGATGGAATGCAAAATTGATTAGACTGGAAAAGTGATTTTTCTTCTCCTGAGATGGGAGGGAAGAAGAAAAGGAAAGAAATGCATACAGGAAAGTTTGTAGGTGGTAGTAATGAAATAATAGCTAATATTTATTGAGCCCTTACTATGTGCTAGGCACAGTTCTAAATGCATGGGCAGAAATACCATCAGAAGAATATTTTTGTTACTTTAATTAATTTTTTTATTTTTAAAGAAGCTTTAGATTACATAGATGTTACATGAAAAAATATAAGGGATTCCCATATGCCTCACTCCCTCCCCCTCCCATACTTTCCCATATCAACAACATCCCTCATTAGTGTGGTACATTTTTTTTACAATTGATGAGCACATATTGAAGCATTACTACTAACCATGGATTATAGTTTACATTATAGTTTACACTCTTTCCCACACAACTTTGTAGGTTATGACAAAATATACAATGGTCTGTATTCACCACTGCAATGTCATGCAGGGCAACTTCAATGTCCTGAAAATGCCCCCATTCTTCCCTCTCCCATCCCTCAGAACTTCTGGTGGCCACTGCTTTTATATCATGATAAAAGTTCTTCCATTGCTAGAATAATAATGTCTATAGCAGAATAATTGTAAGTCTAATTTAGTTCATTGTTTATTCCCCAATTTTGAGGATTTTGGGATGGTGATGCCCACTCTGTTTCTGATTGAGAGGGGGATTAGATCCCATGGGGCAGATGGATGGAACTATCTTGCTTGCAGTTGCAGACACTCTCCGTTCCTTGGGATGGGCATTGTCCATCATCATCCCCTTGTTAGTTGTCCTGGGTGAGTCCAATGAACTGGAGAGTAGGTGCAGAAGAATATTTTGAAAAGTTTGCTACCATGCCTTTAACATAATTCAGTACATTAAAATGGAAGAAAATAAGTCAAGTGGCAAATCATCATTTTCTTGCTACTAAACCGATTTCCTTCTGTACTTTTCTTAAGAGAGTTAGGATTTTGTATTTTTTCCCCACATTTTATATCCCAAAATTAGAAAAATCCACTCAGAAAGTTTCTATGGTTGCAATCCTTTTTCCCCACCATTACCCCCCTACCTGTCATTTAATGAGCAGGCCTAAAATAAAAAAATGTCTTGTTTAGGCACATTGAATATGGAATGTGAATGAAATACTGTGAACATTTCTTTTTTCACAAGACATCTCAATTCAATGGTCCATCAGGCAAGCGATTTATTGGAGCAGTTGCTTCAGAGATCTTAAAAAAGGTGAGGCTCTGCCCTGAGTGAAAAGGGCAAAGTTAACAAGAAGCTAAACAGTGTCTCACCACCACAAGTAGGGATGATGTAATGGCCTATGTGCTGGTTAAGAGGTCATTGGCGTATTGTTCTTTGTTTTGATGGAAACTGAGCAGTATACTGTCCTTCTCTATATCCCTCCTTGGCTCCTTTTAACTAAAACCTGTGATAAGCTCCCTCTTTTCTATTTGGCAAATGAATAATCTCATAATTGTTGCAATCTAATTATTGCAAGTATGGTATTTTCTTTATTAATTAAAACAGAGATAATGAGTCAATTGCAAAGGCTTTGCTCTGAAGCTTCCCTAACAATATTATTTGGATAGTCCTGATTTTAAGATGCTAGAGGCTTGTAAACTTGCCCTCTACAAGCTATTTTGGTTTACAAACTGCAGTGGTGGCCATGTTTGAGAAACGATAGATTAGACAAAAACACTTCCCCAGTGTTTTTAAGATTTGACTTTGGGATTATTGTGTCTCTTATTCCAAGTTACTTCAAGCAATAATTAATAAAATAGAACCAGTGGGTTACTCATTGTCTCACTAGTATTATTAATAATTTTCAAAATTAGCCCATATTTTGTACTAAAAATTACCATGAACCTTAATTTAACATGAAGTAGTTTAATTTTCAGGAGATTCAGTTACTTAATACTTTCTTATAAAGTTGTTTCACCTGCATTGAGTCTGGGGGTAGCATTATTTCAGTTTATTTCCTTTTGTTTATTTAATAGATGAAAACAAATGCTGTAAACAATTGTATGGGGGAAATAATTTAACATGATCTGAATTTGGTTCTCAAATCCACTGATTAACAGAACTTGGGCATGTGCCTTACGCTAAAGAAAACTTGCAAATCTGCTGTTAGGCATTTTTCTTTAAAACAAGAACTCTCACTAAAAGACGAAAGACCATGAAAAAGATTTAGCTAATCAAAACGTTTATTTCAAAATATGCATTCATTTTAAAAATCATTTAGAAGCAATCAAGTAGCATACTGCTTAACTATAAGCATTTATAATTATTAGGTTATTTTCTTTTAATTTAATGATTTGATACTAGTGTACTTAAGGAGATTTTAAAGAGATAAATAAGGAATGCATTAGTCAATTCACTCTTGGTTTAAGAGGGCAAAAACTCACTTAAAATACTTTAAGTGATCCTTTGAATATGGCCACAGTGAAAGCATTGTTTTGATTTTTATAATTTTTGTTTACTCTTTTTCCATTTAATATTGTTTTTCAATTTTTTAATTTTTAATTTTTTTCAAAGATACTTAGATTATATAAATGTTACATGAAAAATATAGGGGATTCCCGTATGCCTTGCTCCCCACACCTCCCGCATTTTACCACATTAACAATATCCTTCATTAGTGTGGTACATTCATTGCAATTGATGAACACATTTTAGAGCATTGCCACTAAGCATGGATTAAAGTTTACATTGTAGTTTACACTCTTTCCCACCCAATTCTGTGGGTTATGGCAAGAAAAATATAGCATTGTTTTGAATATCTCTGAATCTCCACATAAAAATAGAGCACCTAGAGAGTAAAACTAAAAACGTACTGTCGACATTTACCACAAAACTAGGGAACAAGGGAAGCAGGTGTAGCTCAAGCAGTTGGGTGCCTGCCTATCACATGGGAGGTTCCAGGTGCCTCCTAAAGATGAGCAAGATAATGAGCTGATGCAATGGGTTGGCATGACGAGCTGACACAACAAGATGACGCACAAGATGACGCACAAGATGACGCAACAAAATGACACAATGAGATGACACAATGAGGAGACATATTGAGGAAACACAATGAGAGACATAACAAGCAGGCTGCGGATGTGGCTCAAGCGATTGAGCACCTCCCTCCCACATGGGAAGTCCTGGGTTTGGCTCCCGGTGCCTCCTAAAAAGAAGGTGAGCGGACACAGACAATATACAATGAACAGACACAGAGAGAAGACAGTGGATGCAAACAATGAGGGGGGTGGAGAAATAAATAAATAAAATAAATTTTAAAAATTAAACAAACTAAGGGACAAGCTATCCCCACACACTCAAACACATTAAGTGAACATAAATCACTTGACCAGATCAACACAGAATCATGATCTATGTGGGAAAAAGCAGAAGGAAGCAATAGGGCCCTGGCAGCAGAGAACAGAAGAACCAAAAGTGAACAGGAATTCACTAGAAAGAGTAACAGGCTAGTTTAAGAACAGCAGCTAAAACTGTTCAATCCAGTACTGGGTAAGTGCAAGGGACACATGGTAAGGACTTGAAGGATCTTGAACAGTCTAGCCCCGAGATTCATTCTTTTTTTTTCATTTTAAAAAACAATTTATTGAAGTATATCATTCATACATGAACATACATAATAAGTGCATAGTAAAAGTTTGATTGGTATTGCATTGAATCTATAAATCAATTTGGGTAGAATTGACATTTTCACCATATTTAGTCTTCCAGTCCATGAACATGGAATGTCCTTCCATTTGTTTAGGTCTTCTTTGATTTCTTTTAGCAATGTTCTGTCATTTTCTGAATATAGATCCTTTCCATTCCTGGTTAAATTAATTCCTAGATACTTGAGCCTTTCTGTTGCTATTGTAAATGAACTTTTTCCCTGATTTCCTCCTCAGCTTGCACATTACTAGTGTATAGAAATGCTACTGATTTTTGCACGTTGACCTTATATCCTGCTATTTTGCTGAACTCATATTAGCCCAAGTAGCTTTGTTGTAGATATTTTGTGATTTTTTTCAATATAGGATTGGGTCATCTGTGAATAGTGAGAGTTTTCTTCCTCTTCCAGTTTGGATGCCCTTTATTTCTTTTTCTTGCCTAACTGCTCTGGCTAGAACTACTAAGCACAACGTTGAATAACAGTGGTGACAGTGGGCATCCTTGTTTTGTTCCTGATCTTAGAAGGAAACCTTTCAACCTCTCTCCATTGAGTATGATGTTGGCTGTGGGAGTTACACATATGCCCTTTTTTATGTTGAGGAATTTTCCTTCTATATCTATCTTACGAAGCATTTTTAGCAAAAGAGGATGCTGGATTTTGTCAAATGCCTTTTCTGCATCAATCGAGATGATCGTGTGTTTTTCTCTTTGATTTGTTAATGTAGTGTATTATGTTATTTGATTTTCTTACTCTTTCTCCCCTCTTTTTCCTTCTCTTCTCCTTTTGGAATTCCCATAACATGTATGTTGGTGCACTTCATGTTATCATTCAACTCCCTGAGCCCTGCTTATTTTTTCCCATTCTTTTCTCTCTGTGCTCTTCTTTCTTCTCAATTTCAGTTGTTCTTTCCTCTATGCTGCTGATTCCTTCTTCCATGATTTCAAATCTGCTGTTGTGAGCCTCTATTTTATTTTTAATCTCACTTATTGTGTCTTTCATTCCCATAAAGTCTGTTATTTTTCTACGCAAGATTTCAATTTTTTCCTTGTGCTCACTCAGTGTTTTCTTAATGTCTTTCATTTCTTTAGCCATGTTGTCCTTCAACTACATGATTTGATTTAGGAGATTTGTATGGACCTCATTTCTTAGCTGTATCAATTCCTGTGTCTCATCTGGAGCTTTGATTGTTCCTTTGCCTAAGTCATATCTTCTTTTTTATTTGTATGGCTTGTAATTTTTTGCTGATGTCTAGGCATCTGATTCTGATGCTGAGTTTACTCTGATGTTTAGTTTCTCTCTCTTGCCTAGAGATTTACTATTAAGTAACTGTGTGCTACCACTGTTCTATGACTCTTAGTTCAATTTGTTCTAAATATTTAGCATTGCTCCCTGTTTAACTGCTCAGTCCAGGGCTAAAGACCCAGTAATGGGGTACAAGACAGTTTCCAAGAGCCTTGGAGAGGGTGGCAGTACAGCATCTGCTTGCCTCTTTTATTTATTTATTATTTTTCTTTTTTGTGCACTTTTCTGGCCTGGCCAGCAGATGGTGCTTTTGGGAAGACCTTTCAGGGCAGACCCCAGGTGCTAGGAGGGAATACATTCAGTGTTAACTCCTCAGCAGGGTGGGAGGTGCAGAAGCAATGGCCTCAGAGCTGGTCAAGCCTCACAAACAAACTTTCTCAGAGGCTGTTCTTCACCCTTGACTGGCCACACCCTCCCTCCCCTTGCCTTTTCAGAAACCAGCCTGGGGCAGTAGGGAGGTATGTGAGAAGGCAAATTATCTCGAGCTTCCTGCCAGCTCTCAGGGTAAACAATGTCGAGGGCCCACCCAGCCTGGAAGTGTGTGACCCCTCCAATGCAGCAGAGCAAGTTCACTGGCCCAAATCTGAATTCGTTGTAGGCTGTGTCCCTCTCTCTCCCCTTTCCTTGGGGAGGAGGACCCCTACAATCCCCTCGGTCCATAACCACTGGAGTCAACTGCCACTGCAATCTGCAGACTGCTATTTACTGCGTAGGTGGGGGGAATGGTGCCTGCTGCTGCTTTTGCAGCTCTACTCATGGGATTTTTCTGCCAGCTTGAGGCAGGGTAGACTGGTGAAGCTGGCTAGTAAAATAGGGAATCAATAGATGGATCTGTAACCTGGCAAGAAATCCACCTGGACATCAATACCCCCAAGATGGCTGCTGGACGACTCTCACAGATTCTCCCATTCAGAATAAGATTTCCTCCGGAAGCCAGGAGAAGCCCTGGATATCCTCCAGGGACCTTATCATTGGGCCCTTCTGGGGGATTGATGAGTGGGGTAATCAATCAAAACAGCAAACAGCTGGGGCTCCTCCCATGCCATTAGCAAAGTGGAAGAATAATTAATAGTTTAATAAGCAAGTGCAAAGGCTGAACCTCTCTCTCTCTTGCCTTTGGACCCCTGTTCTTGCCTTCTGCGCCCTGCTCTCTCTGTGTTCCCCCCGCATGGAGCAACACGCAAGTAAAACCTGGGCATTTATAATCTATAATGGGAAATCGTAGTCTGTAAATTGGTCCTCTTTATCACTCTTCAGCCCCTTCTTCTCTACCTGGGGCCTATGATCTGTTATTTTCTCCCATTTCTCTTCCCTCCCTACCTTAATAAATTACTTGCTTAACTTACCTGATGTGCTCTTGAAATTCATTTCTTGTAGCTTAGTCAAGAACCTAGACAAAATCCAGTAACAATGGGGAGAGGAGGGACTTGAGGAGGAGGGAAAGGTGGGAGGGGAGGAGGTAGAAAAACACACACAGCTAACCAAGGGAGCAAAGAATCTGAGGCTAGGGCATTCCATATGATGAAAATTAGTTTCTCAGAACAAAACAAAAGGAACAAAACACCTTGACTGGCCTATCTGGGAAACAATCTGGGTACAGGGGAAACACTAAGCAGACCCCACCTTACAAGCACTGTTCACCCTTCCCCGGGTGTGCCTCTTCCCTTAGAGGTACCCTCAGAGTCTGTGCTGTACTTAATAAATGCTTCAAACTCACTAGTCTAGTTAAAATTTTTTAACTATTCTCTTGCACGCCTGACAACAAGGGAGACTCCTTTCCTTCACCCCTCTTTCTTCTGGGTGCTGCCTTGCCTTCCCCTGGTGTCCTGAGCCCCAGAGCAGCCCTCCAGACAGTCTCCGCCTGTCCTCTAGCTCTTTTTTCTGGGCAAGAAGTGATCCCTCTGCCTCTCCAGTCCTCCATCTTCCTGGAAGTTAGATTCACTTTTGAAACTGACCTGTGAGGGCTCTCTTCCACGAGAGAGCCCCAAATTGAGGAGAAACTGCTTGGAATAGAATCCAAGTGAATCTAAACAAGTGAATAGAAATTGCTTGGAATGGAATCCAAGTGAATCTAAACAAGTGAAGCAGGATTGGGACAATTGAGATAAGGAAAGAAGGTTTTGGTAAAAGTGGAGGAGGGGAACAGAGCCAGGAAATAGCAGAAAGCAGGCCACACAGTGTTTCTGCATCCCACAAAGAAACAACAGAAGAGAGATCTCTGGGAAGTTAGGAAAGCTACCCACAACAATGTATCCTACTGAATGTTCAGGAAAACTAATATTACATAAAAATGAGTGACTGAAAAGTATTAAGGTCAATACTTTCATACAAAGTTACTGCAAGAAAAAAGAATGAGGAGCAGAATAACATTTCTATAAAACAAAAGCAAATCAGGATGATTTACCCACAGGATAGATTAAAACAGTAACTGTCTATTTATAAACAAGGCAACAAGAAAAGGAAATAAGACATGAAAAAAAAATTAAATCAGAATTACAAAAACTCAGAAATTAAGTAATATGGAGCTTATGTAACAATTAGAAATGAAAGAATAAAAATTTTTTTTAAAGAAACGAAGAATAAACTAGAAGGAACACAAAAGCAAACACAACAGATAGTGCCGTACAGGAAAGGGAGTATAAAGGAAGAAAATTTTAAAAATCTTAACGAAATAAAGAAGAGATAAAGCAACAGGTATTGAACATAGGGAAAGAAGATTTGACATAGGGATAAAAGGAGTCTATGAAAAGAAAACTAAAGCAAGAGAACAATGAATACTAAGAACTACAATTCAAGAAAACTTCTCTGAAATAAAAATTTAAAAAGATTTGAGACTGCCTATTGAAAGAGTGGTCATGTAATGTTTTATGCCAGAAGACCGTGGAGTAACATATATAAGATATCCAAAGGAAAAAATGTGAGCTAAAGATTTTATATCCAGGAAAACTGACATTTTTATTTTATTTATTTTTTTGTGTGTTTATTTATTTCTAGAAATTGTGACCTTACAAAATGATCACACATAATGCACAGAATTCCTATACATCACCCTTCTACTAACACTTTGCATTATTGTGGAGCATTTATCACAGATTATGAAAGAACATCATCAAAGTATTACTTCTATGATCCATAGCTTACATTTGGTGTATTTTTTCCATAACTTCGTTATTATTAACACCATGTATTAGTATTGTACATTTGTATTCATTCATGAGGGAATGCTGTCATATTTGTACTCTTAACCAAAGTCCATCATCCACTACATGGTTCACTGTGTTATGCAGTCCCATGCCTTTTACAATCCATCCAAACTGAACACTCACTGGTTTTCAATGGAAAACTGACTTTTAAATATAAAAGGTGCAAAGTATTATTAGCATCCATGAACTCAGGGAATAATGTTACCATGCGTCCTTCTTGAGGAATCAACTAGAAAGTCTACTAGGGAATCTGCTAGATAATGAATTTCAGAGATCAAAAGGAATAGAGAGAATTTGATATAAAGACTGGGGTGAGCATTTAATATGGTGTTTACTTGTAGAACTAAAACTAAATGATGATTAAAAGGAAAGGGCATAATATGTGCTGGGTGTATGCTCTGTCAACATAAATATAATACAACTCTAAAATGAATGGAAGAATGAGGAGATAAGAATTTTTTCTTTTAAAAATAGTAAGCAATTAATGGTGATAGCATTGAAATTATTTTGAGACTCCTTTGTGCCTAATTTGGGAAAAATAAATGAGTAATAATGGGATACTCAAATTCTCTCATGCCTGGTATCATTCTTGGAGAACAAGGATACTCAGTGTGGAAAAGAGGATATACAAATATAATATAGAAAAGATTAAGTTAAAAAAAAAAAAAAAAAAAAAAGCCCAATCTTTGTAGCCCTGAATTTGAATGGGAAGTGTCAGCATGAAGTCATGAATGAAGGAGGGAACCACTGATGAGACCTAGAAACAATGATCAGCTTGGTAGCAGTGCACATTCCTAACACCATTTCCCACTAAAAGAAACCAAGGTTTCTTGGATAAGTGGCTGCTTCCAAGGTGAGACTGTGAGCCTCAATAGCTGTATGTAATTATAAAAAGATGTTATCTAGCACCTGATAAAAAGAATACACCACTACCTATAGTCTCACCAAAGGGATTGATTCAGAGTCTGATCAAGCCTCTTGATCCAGCTGCCAGTTTGCAGGTAGTACAAAGGACAGAGGAGTATGTTGAACTGCACCAACTGATCAGCAAAATCCAGATTGGGAAACTAGACAGGCCAAATACTCCAAGTTCTCACAGATAAATTGTAACAAATTAAAGAGACTTATATGACATAAATTTTAATGGGCAGGACTAAGCTCTAGTGTCTAGGGGTGCACATTTGAGGGATAAGACTACAAAGAATCACGAGCAAGTGATTACTATAAAAGTCAGGGTATTGGTTACTTTTTGCAGGGGAGGAAGGGTTTGAGATAGAGACAGCGCACATGGAAGGGCTTCTGGGATAATTGATGAAGTTTTACTTGTTGATGTGGATGGTGGTTTCAAAGGGGTGTTTTATGTAGTTTACTGTATTTGTGTTCTAGTAAAAAAAGTTAAAAATTAAGGAAAAAAGGATTTTTTTTCCTCTCACATAACTAAAAATTCCAAGGGGAGACCTCAGGCAGGCTAGATCTAAGGCCTCAAATGATATCTCCAGGGCACAGTGTTTCTCTCTTTGTCACTTAACTCCCTCTACTCCCTGCCTCCATTATCTTCTTTTTCAGTCACTCTCTTTTCATGTGGTGGCCTATGTGGGACCTGGCAGCTCCAAGCTTATGTGATCCTTAAAGCTGGTGGCCCCAAAGCTGCCATCAGTGTGATCAGCAACTTCAAAATTCACAAGAATGGAAAAGTGGGAGAGTGAAAAATATCTCATATTGAGAGAAGCAAGGTCTTATAACATAAAATAATGAAGTCAAACATGGAAAGCATTAGGGGCGAGGAGTGGTGAAACTATAATCACAAGTTGCTGTGCAATGGACTTAACCCAGTTGATTGTTTAGCTGTGAATTGAGAAAATAAAAAATATTGTGTTTACATGGGATATAATTAGGGACTTATAGGCCCTTAGGGATTGCAAACCATTGCAATAAGGAAAGCTATTTTTATTTCTTGTGCATATTTTGAGGAAATATGTGTTATATATGAAAGTAAGGGAGTATCTTTAAATAGATTAAAATTATTTCAAAAAATGTGTGAATGATATATCCATAAATGATTCCTAGGTGGGATATTCTTTCCCTTTAACTTTTTTTTTTTTTTTAGGAGGTACTGGGGATTGAATCCAGGACCCTGTACATGGGAAGCAGTTGCTCAACCACTGAGCTACATCCACTTCCCAATGAGAGGTTTTTTTCTTTTTTTTTGTTGTTGTTTGATTGCTTTGTTTTGTTTTTAGGAGGTTACTGGGGATCGAACCCAGGACCTTGTACATGGGAAGCAGGCACTCAACCACTTGAGCTACGTCTGCTCCCCCACTTTAAATTTGATATTAGCTGATCAACCATGACTCTTCCCAAACTTTGGGGCTCCTACTTGCAGCAAAATACTAAGTTTGATAAATTCAGCATATTCCTTTGAACTGTGTATTAGAAATGTCCATTCCTGAGAATATATAATATATAAAGAGGATTCCAGTATAGAAGATGTTCAAAAATTTATGCATTGTAAAGCATTCAAATTTTCCCAAGAAGTGAAGAGGTTTAAACATGCAAATATACACAAACATTTTAATTGAAGAAGTTTTTCAAAGTACAATAATAAATAACCCTGTATTGCGTATTATCTTATACAATACAGGGTTATTATTATTATAAAATACTTGCTTTTTCTTATATAACACTTATGCTAGGCACTGTTCTAAATGTTGTAAATATATTAACTCATTTAATCTTCACAACAATCCTTTGACATAGGTTCTCTTGTTATTCCCACTAGGAACCATTATTATTTTTATTTTTTCAGATGGGGAATCTAAGGCATAAAGAGGTTATATGACTTGCTCAGAAACACCCAGTTAGGAAGGGGATGAGCCATGATTTGCACATAGGCAGCCCAAATCCAAAATAATTTTAAATTATTAATTATTATAATTATTAATTAATAATTTTTAATTTTTAATTTTGTTTTTTAAAGAAGTCAATCTTTCAATATTTGTTAAAGATGTTGTAGTGATAATAGACATTAAATGAATATATATATACTACTCCTGAACTTTTGCTTTCTAAATTCAATTTGTCTTGATTCCTGATAGGAAAATACACTTTGATTTGTATTTTTAAAAATTTGCTTTAGATTTGGTTATTGAGGCAAAACCATGAGCAGAAGCAGAGCAAGAACAGACATTCCATTTCATAAACATATTTCAAGAAAGAATTTCCTAAGTCCCATTCTGTCATTATCAACTTGATATATTTCAAAGTTTAGTGTAACATTTAAACGCCAACTTGATTATGCAACAGTAATATAGAAAAAACTTTTTGGTAAGAATCAGTACTTAAAATATATATCAAGGACTTATCCTTTTATATCTATAAAACTATATTCATTTGCATATGTAATTCCCAATGAATTAAAAATCTTCACCCACAATTCATTAATTTTGTTCACTAAGTGCCTGGCATTTAAGTGAATATTGAGAAAAATCCCCAACAGGATTACAATACAGATATACTAATTTGGATGGTGTTTAAGTTAGGATTCTCTTGGTTGCATGTGGCAGAAAACTAATTCAGTATAAAGTAAAAGGATGTTTGTTTTTTTTTTCCCAGAAAGATTCTGCAGTACAGTTAAAGAGAAATGAACAATAAAAGAAGTACTGGTATGCAACACATCTGTAGGAAAAACAAGATTTTAAAATGTTGGAACTTTTTATCTCCCATCTCTGTTCCTCTCAGTTCATCCACATGGATGAACTGGATTCTTCCACTTTTCTGACTCACAGGACTACTGATAGCACCCAAACCTAACATATGAAAGCTTCAGGCACTACAAAAAGACTATCCTGAATCTCTTGGAAAGGGACTCCTTGATCCAGTTTGGATCAGTTGCTTACCCCTGGTGCTCAATGGTGGCAGGGTAGTTCCTGCAGAAACCATATGGATGTAATGTGAGTCTACATGTTGAGGGTAAGGGGCAGTTCTCAGAAGAAATGTTGGGAGGGATTTTCTTAGAAGAGTCAGATGATGCTGGAAAACAAAAAAATAGCTTTGCACTGCAGAATTGGCAAATAAACATCAATCAATATGTAAAGTATATATTGACTATGAGTAAATATGATTTTTGTCAGCTTTATTAAGGTATAATTTACATAAATAAAATTCTCTTAAATGTGCAGTTTGATGAGTTTTAACAAACGGTATACTTGTGTAACCACCATCACAATCATATAGAACATTCCTTTGCACCAAAAAGTTCCTTGGTGCCCCTTTGCCATCAATCTCCTCTCCTTTCTCTCTGGTTCCTGTTAACTGCTGATCTGCTTTCTGTCATTAAAATTTTGATTTTTCTTGAATTTCATAGAAATAAATCATATGGTATGTATTTTTTTTTTTTTCTGGGGGGACTGGCTTCTTTCACTTGGTATATGTGCTGAATCACAATTTCTTTATCCATTTACCAGTTGATGGACATTTGTATTTTTTTTTTCATTTTTTTATTTCAAAGAGGCTTTTTCGACAGATTCTCGAAGATTTTATTCATAAAGAATATGTAATCTGCAAAAAAATCAGTTTTACGTCTTCATCTTTTCCAATTTATATTCTTTTTATTTATTTTTCTTGTCTTATTGCATAGGCCAGAACTCCAATAAAATATTGACTAGTAATGGTGAGAGTGAGAGTGGACATCCTGACCTTGTTTCCAATATTAATTAGAAAGCATATGTTTTTTTTAAAAAACATTAAGTTTAATGTTGAAAGTTTTTGGTAGATGTCCTTTAACAAGTTTAATAAGTTATCTTCTATTCATAGTTTGCTGAGAGTTTTTATCATGAGTGGATGATAAATTTTGTAAAATGCATTTTCTGCATCCATCTAGTGATTTTATGTTTTTTTTCCATTTACTCTGCAATATAATGAATTACATTTATTAATTTTCAAAAAAAATGTTAAGCTATTTCTGTTAAAAACATTACTTGGTTATGATGTATTATTCTTTTTATATATTGTTGCATTCATTTTGTTACCATTTTCTTAATGATATTTTGCATCTATTCTCATGAGGGATATTGGTCTGTAGTTTCTTTTCTTTATTCAAAATAAAGATTTTGATTGGTATTATATTGGATTGGTAATATATATGAGGAAAATTGACATACTTGTCTAGTTTAGTAACAGGTTATTGCTTACCTTTCCCAATGAGTTTAGGAAGCCTTCCATCCTTTTCTATTTTCTGCATGAGTTAATGTGGAATTGGTATTAAATCTCCCTTAAATATTTGATAGAAGGGAATTTTCTTTAAAGTTTTAAACTTCAGATTCAATGCTTTTTATAAATACAGGGATATTCAGGTTATGAATTATTGAATGAGTTTTGGATGTTTTTATCTTTTAATGAATCTGTTATTTCATCTAAGTTGTTGAATACACTAACATAAAATTGTTTATGATACTCCTTTTTAAATTTTATTTTTAAAATCTGTAGTATCTTTAGTAATATTCTCTTTTTCATTCCTGATACTGGAAATATGTGTCTTTTCTTTTTTTTTTTCTTTGTCAGTCTGACTAGAGGTTTATTAATTTTATTGTTCCTTTCATATAATGAATTTTAAATTAAAATTTAAAGTATAAATAAATAAATTTAAAATATCTTTGGAAAAAAAAATTTTTTGGGGGAAATCTTTAGAAAATACATTGGAAACAGAAATACAGAAATTTCTGGAATAAAAAGTTCAAAGGGTGGTCCTGCCTTGATCAAGATGGTATAGTGAGGTGCTTCAGTGCTCCACACCCTCCTCCCAACAAAAACACTGAACACCCAGCATGAACTAGCAGAAATGTCTTTCTCAAAGTTCCAGAAAACAGTTAAAGCACTGCAATAACAGGACTGAATCAAGAAAAAGGCTACTTAAAAGTGGAAGAGGGGAGTGGATGTGGCTCAAGCAGTTGAGTATCTACCTCCCACCTGGGAGGTCCCAGGTTTGGTTCCTGGTGCCTCCTAAAGAAGACAAACAAACAACTAGCAGACAGCAAGCAGATATTGAGCAAAAACAATGAGCAGACAATGAGCAAAAAAAAAAAAAGAGCAGGGAGTGGATGTGGCTCAAGCAACTGAGTGCCTGCCTCTTACATATGAGATCCTGGGTTTGGTTCCAGGTGCCTCCTAAAGGAAAAAACCAAACAGACAGTGAGCAGACAATGAGCAGACAATGGGCAGACAACAAGCAAAAAACAACAAGCAGACAATGAGTGCAAAAAACAACGAGCCAAAGCAATGAGCAAACAGATGAGGGAGCCATCTCGGGAGGGGGGGTGGGGTGTTAAAAAAAATGGTAGGACCAGATGTTGATCCCAGGCTTTGTTAAGCAAGGCACAGGTCACCTTTTTGCTCACCTAGAACTGTTTCTGCACCAACCAGGGTCACCTTCGTGGAACTCAGTACCAAAGCCAAGATGCCCACTGTGGGACTTGGCACCTGGAAGTCTCCCCCGGCAAAGTCAAAGAGGCTGTAAGATAGTGATTGACGTAGGATACCACCAGATTGACTGCTATGCCTTCAAGAATGAGCACGAGGTTGGGGAAGTCATCCAAGAGAAGATCCAAGAGAAGGTTGTTAAGCAGGAGGGCCTCTTCATCATTAGCAAGTTATGGCCCACTTTCTTTGAGAGATACCTTGTGAAGGAAGCCTGCCATAAGACCCTCAAGGATCTGAAACTGGACTATCTGGGCATCTATCTAATTCACTTTCCAGAAGGATTACAGCATGGGAAGGACTAGTACCCTAAAGATGATAAAGGCAATATTCTGCCCAGTCAAACAACATTCTTGGGTGCCTAGGAGGCTGTGGAGGAACTGGTGGATGAGGGGCTAGTGAAAGCCATTAGGATTTCCAACTTAACCACTTCCACATCAAAAGGCCCTTGAACAAACCTGGACTGAAAAAATACAAGTGACTAACCAGATTGAGTGCCATCCATACCTCATGCAGGAGAAACTGATCCAGTACTGCTACTCCAAGGGCATTGTAATCGCTGCCGATAGCCCCCTGGGTTCTCCAGATAGACCTTGGGGCAAGCCAGAGGACCCTTTACTACTGGATGATCCTAAGATTAAGGAGATTGCTGCAAAGCACAAAAAAAAACCACAACCCAGGTTCTGCTTCCATTCCATATCCAGAGGAATGTGGTCATGATCCCCAAGTCTGTAACAGCTCAACACATTGCTGAGAACTTTCAGATTCTCTCATATGGAGGATTATCCCTTCAATGCAGAATATTGAAGCTGAATCTTCAGATGAGATTATCCAGTGGTTTCTCTCTCTTTACTGACGTGTACCTTCCTCTACCTGAATTCAATCTTAGCCAGGCTTTCCTGAAATCATACTGAATGTGGCCCTGTTGGATGTCAGAATCTATTGTTGTATCTAAACCAATAGGTTCAACCAGGAGCAGCAGCTAATCATCAAGAGATAAGATTCAGAAAAACAAAGAAAGTTTTTTTCACTTATTTCATCATAGGTTTATTAAATACTGGAAACTGCTAACACTGAGAATACAAAGAAAAAAGAGTACAGAATAATAATAGTAACCAGCTTTTATTCAGAGTTTACCATGCGCAAACACTATTTGAAGTGCTTTTTGTATGTGTTATATCATTGACTCCTTGCCACAACCCCCTTCACATAAGTACTCTTATTATTCACGTTTTGCAGAAGATGAAACAGGGGAGCCAAGTAACTTACTCAAGGCCATCCATGTAGTGAGTGGCAGAGCCAAAGTGTCAAAGGCAGGCAGGCTCTGGGAGAGCTCAAGCTGGTTTGCCATCCTCTTCCTCCCATGTCCTCTCTTGGCACCTTCCCTCACTGCCTCTCTCCATTGTTTCTCTTTTTACTTTCTCTCCTGTCCTGCCTTTAATATGCCGTTATGCCCAAAGAGTCAATTACAGTGGTGGTAAGACTTGTAAGATGCATGAAAGAGCTGCTGTTCATGGAGGAAATGGTGTAGAGTGTCCCTGGGAGTGGTAGTGGGAAATGTAACAGAATCTGACCAAGGATAATGCTCACTATTGCAATTAATCTAGAGAATGTATTTGCTTTTTTCCTATAATAATGTCTTATTGTGAAATATTCCAAATATATAGCAATGTACAGATAATAACCTAATGAGCATCTGGTTACCCACCTTACAAATATAATAAAATGCTAACATTTTGCCAAAAAACCCCAAAACTTGTAGGACCTTGTGGCGCTCTGGCTGGCTCCTCCCTAACCCCTCACAGGCTTGGTGCTGAGTTGGCCTTTGCTTCCAGGGCAGCTCCCTGGTCCCATTCTAGAAGGAGCAGAGGCCCTCAGGCCCCGATACTTTGGCTTGGAGCTAGTCTCTAAAATCATTGTATGAATAAGCCCTGAAGGAGAGCACTTGCACAGGTCAACCCACAAAGAATGGGAATGGTTTTACTATTTCTCTTTCTTTTTGTTAGCTTCTGGCATTCAAGGAAAGCACTACAAGTCACTGTAATTTTGATCCCCGATAAGAGAATTTCAGTCCTGGGAATTATAGTCTAGCACCTGCAGGTTGGGTGCTATTACTTGGGTTGTGGCTGTGTGTGTGTGTGTGTGGTTTCAGCATAGGGGTGGAGAACAAGCCTGAGAGAGATGGGAACTTTCTTTGGGCTGCAAGTGATGAGGAGTCCAGAATACCTCACTTGGAGAGGACAAGAGAGGGGGCTCAATGGAAAGGGGATTTCTGTCCTGTTAATTTTTTGACCAAAAAATTCATTATTGTAATATTCATCTACCATGCACCACCCACTCACTCCATATCTTCCATCCATCCATCCATCTATCCATCCATCCATCCATCTCCATCTATCCATCCATCCATCCATCCATCCATCCATCCATCCATCCATCCATCATTTTTTTTAACTTAAAAAAAAATATATATATATATATACACACACACAACTATAAAATAAATACATGTTCATTACCAAAAAAGCAGGATAATTTGAAGAGTATTGAGAAGAAACGTGGAAAAAAATCACCACAGCTCTACTACACAAATTAAAAAAAAACACTGTTAACATTTTCTTTTAATCTCTCTCTCTTTTAAATAAATTTAAAAAGTTGCAATTGTGCTTACTTCATATGGGTACAAAAAAATAAATTAAGTAGCACTTCAGCGTTTGCCTCAAGGTCTGAATTCTTGGGAGCCCAGTGTAAGGACATGTAGCTAATTTAAGCAGAAAGCTAATTTATTAAAGGTACAAGGTAGCTCACAGAATATCTTGGAAAAACAGAGAATCAGACTTGGAGGCTACATAGTTGGGAACAATGTCCGTATCATACTGTAGGGCTGCTCTCTTAGAAACCCCACAGCTGCCAACAGGCACTGATACTGCCAAGTTTACCCCTGAAACTCTGTCAGTGCTACCTCTGAGAAGTGGATAGGTCTCCTCTCCTCACTGGAACAAATCCTGTGAGATGCCTGCTTCTTCACATTGCATTTGAAGCAAAGGGGGATTCTGGGTGACATAGCCAAGTTATATGCCTGTACCTGGGCTGCAGGGTAAATTGGGCAAATGAATTGCTGACATGGCCTCATAATATGGGAAAGTCTCCAAAGATAAGAAGAGTTTTAAAAAGTACCAGTGACTCTAAAACATGAAAAATTTCTACCATAATTTCTCCTTTGCTGCCAATATCAATATACCTTTTTCTCTTTTTCTAAATTTCCAAACAAGATCAACAATAGCAACAAACAAATGCTTCCACCTAAGTTAACTCTTACACAAATAAAACCTGGCATAACTTCTCTCCAAAAGCAAAATGACATAAAAATCTCTTTTATCTTTATTTCTAGTTCCGTGCCCAGTGTCTTTAGTTTATGCCATTTCTCCTCTAGTTTCATCATGATCCTGTCTTGGTATTCTATGGCATATGGACTAAATTGTAAAATTAGAACCAATATGGCTTATATGAAAGAGTAGGAGAAAGGAAATAGAAAAAAAAGGGAAAAAATAAAATCCATAAATATCACAAAGAAGAGAGAAATTCTGGATGTTCCTCTTCTTTAATTAATTTTTTAATTGATCAAAACCTTTTATTATTATTTTTTAAAGTATCACTATTAAGGTGTGGGACTAAGCCCTTTTCCACGTTTACAATCTGAAGATTGTTCTGAATTGTTTTGGCCTTCTACATCCTGGTGCCTTTGAACATTCTATGATATATTCTAAAAGATTTAGAAATGTCTGCTTCTTTAATTGTGGTCCTGGTGTGTGACTATCTTCCACATTTAAAGAATAAATATGATTAAATATTAATCACTGTTGTATTACATTAAGGATGTAGCAACAATTAGGGATCCAAATTAATTAAAATTAAAATTAAACCTGTTGTGTTACTACTAAAAAAAAAACAACTTCAATTGAGAATGATAATCAGAGAACTGATATATTCCTTGCATGGCTTGAGATGCATATTGGGACTCTTTAACTTATTCCTCTGAGTAATATTAGGCAAATTTGAAATTAGATTATAAGTTCCATACCAATTTTAGATATTTTAAAATGTGAAAAACATACATTTTATTGCAACACAATCTGATAACTGAGTCATACCTCTGAAATTAATAAATATTTGTATGTCTTGCCCATTCTTATCTCTACAAAAACTTCCTTTTCAAATAAAAGCCCACATGAGACTTAATTTTTAAAATAAAGTCTCTCTCTCTCTTTTTTTTTTTTTTCGTGAAAATATACTATTATGGACCATGAGAAAGATTGAAAGTCAAAAGTTTGGCATGTAGACCTCTATTACTCCATACTTACGAAGGGGGCTTTTAGTTCATTGAGTAGTGGCATGGTGCAGTGGAAAAGCTGAGGGCTTGGGGTTAAAGAGACCTGAGCCTCAATCCTGGCCCCACAAATTAATAGCTGTTTGACTGCTCCAAGTCTGGGTTCCATGTTTATAGATGGGGTCATCTTACCTAGTTTGTAGTAATTATATGAAGCAATCAAATATGTCAACTGCCAAGAAGATAGCCAGGAACCTGACAGACACGTGGACAAAATAACTGTTGAATTATTTTATCCCCTGACTCCTGATTTCCTTACCTGTGGGTCTTAAATCTCTTAAGTCTTAATCTCCTAGAGGGCCTTAAATCTCCTAGAGCTGCTGTGAGGACTAGAGAGAAACACTACAGGTGCATGTCTACAGAGTTTTGCCTTTAGTAAATGGTACTCATTATTATAATGTAATTAATATACATATTAATTATATTCCAGCTAGCCTTCTGGATAAGGAAAAATACCACTTCTTTTTGGTCTAAACTTTAAGGTTAATTGTTTTTTATATATCAATTTTGCAAAATATATTTTTTAAAGATTTATTTTATTTATTTATTTATCCCCCCTCCACTTGCCACTTGTGCTCGCTGTGTCCATCTGCTGCCTGTTTTTCTGTGTATGCTTGCGTCATCTTGCTGCGCTAGCTCTCTGCGCTGCGTGGGCCGTGTGGGCTATGCGGGCCAGCTTGCCTTCACCAGGAGGCCCAGGAAATCGAACCTGGGACCTCCCATATGGTAGATGGGAGCCCAATCACTTGACTCACATCCTCTTCCCTAATGCTGCAAAATTAACATCATCAAAGTTAGATGGAATAGCGCATAGTTTCCAAAGGAGAGGTGGGGCAAAATGGAGGTGCAGAGAGTTGTAGAGGGTATTAGTTCTGGGAAAAGAGCAATGGAATGTGGAGGAAAGCCAGGATGGAGGGAGTGAGGGAGGAATCACACTGTGGAGGCAGAATGGGGAGTACTATTTGTCAAAGAACTGCTGAAAGAGAAGTAGAATAGAACCAAGGTCTCATCTGAGTAGGCCTTGAGGATATCATTAACTATTAAGCTCTTAGTTTAGAGAATAAGTGTTAATGATGGTCTAAGGCTGATTTGGGCTGATTTAGTCTGCAGAGATACTAGCCTGCTCCATGGCCTCCTATTTTTCTCCAGAAAAGTGAAGAAAAATTTCAAGGTAACTTTCTTAGCTGACTCAGATGCCTCATTTGTTTGAAGCCAAAGTCTCTGCTGAGGAAATTATTCTTACACTTTTTTGGGGGTGGGTGGGTAATAAGTATATTAGCAATCTCTTCTTGTAGTGGGCTTTTATTATCAAAAGAGAGAATATACCAACCAAGCAACAACAGGCGATCTTTCCAAACACAATTCCTTCCCTCCCCAAAAGCCCTCTCCAGGGATGAGCACTTCTCCTTGGGAAGACTCAGTTGATGCCGATGCATCTTTTCTGTAAGGGAGGCCACTCATTTTATAAGTTAGGGCTCCTTAAACCCGGTGAAAGAAACTCAACTTGAATTAACTAGGCCATAATTCACCTTTATTGGCGCATAAAATCAGCTATGGCTAATATTTTAAAACTTAACCGTATTTAAACTATAGTATCAAAAAAAAAAAAAAAAAAAGAAAAAGAAAAACAAAACAACAACAACAACAAAAAATGGTGATAATCATAGCTTTAATTTATTGGAATTTTCCTTTCTGTATTTCTCATTCTTGTACTCTATAGATCAATTTGGTCTCCACTGAGATTAGAGCTGTGAAAACTGAGTCTTTGGTTGAAGTTTCTATTTCCCCCACAGCTTCAAGAAGCTATGTGGTACATACAACAGTCTGTGGGCTAGTTGCCCTGGTTACATGCATACATTTTCCCAGACCTGCAGAGAGATGCGATCTCTAATTAACCTTAAAATTAACAGGCTAAAGATAAGCATTTCATAACAACTCAGAAGGAGAGACAGGAAATATTCTAGAAAATGTAAATCTGAGGTGACACTTGTAAGCTTGCTGAGATAGTGAAATATTATGGGGCTTCCAAAGGCCTGGAGACTAAAAAGCACCAACATTAGAGTAGTAATTGAGTATATATTTTTTCTCAGACTCATCCTCATATTTGAATCTTTTGAAGGAAATTGAAAAAAAAAAAGGTTAAAAATGCATTTATCCCAACATTTTTTAGAGTGCCATTAGAGTAGCCATGTAATTAAGGAATTGTTGTTTAATCTTATTTACATGAAATAATTAGAATATGCAGATTCATAACCTGGAATACAGGTTATCAGGGGCCAGATGGGAGTAGGGAATGGGGAGTCATCCCTTAATTGGTATGGAGTTTCTGTTAGGAGTGGTAGAAATTTTTGGTAATGGATGGTGGTGATGGCTGGCACAACATTGGAAATGTAATTAACACTACTGAATTTCATAAACAGAAGTAGATAAAATAAGAAATTTTAGTTTGTGTATGTTACCAGAACAAAAATTAAAAAAACCCCGAACACCATAGAACTGTATAATACAAAGAATGAACTCTAATGCAAACTATGGATGTTGCAATCTGGCAGTTTGATGTAATCATGAATTCCAAAAATAGATATTAGATCATGCTTGTAAACTGGTCTGCTAATCTGGGCATGATTAAGTTATGATTAGGGCGTTAACTGGGCCACTGGGCGTTAACTGGTCAGTAGGGTGTTGAACCCCACCCCTTGGTGGGTGGGGGAATCAAATATAAAAGGCATGGCAAAGGACAGAGGGAGCAGTTTTGATGTTGACGTTTTGATGTTGGAGAGAAGGCCCTGGGAGAAGAGAAGTGAGCCGTTCCCTCATAGTATACAGCTGACCTAGTGGAGGAAACAAGGAGCTAAGCCCAGAGAGAAATGGAGCCCGGGGAAAAGAGGAACCCCAAAAGCCTGAACCTTGGCAAGCGTCAGCAGCTGCCTTGCTCCAACACGTAGCAACAGACTTTGATGAGGGAAGAAACTTAGGCTTTATGGCCCAGTAACTGTAAGCTTCTACCTCAAATAAATACTTTTTATAAAGACCAACCAATTTCTAGTATTTTGCATCAGCACCCCTTTGGCTGACTAATACAATGGACTATATAGTAAATCATATAATTATAATAATATTGCTTCATCAAATGTAACAAAAGTACCACACTAATGCAAAATGTTAATAATAGGGAAAACTGTGTGTGTTTGTGAGGGTCTGTGTAGGAATTGGTACTTTCTGCATGATTTTCCAAAAACCTATAGCTGCTCTTAATTAAAAAAATATGGTTTGCTTGTTTTGACCTGTCCCCCTTTCCTGTTTTGAGGGTTCATTTGGTTGTGGTTTCTCAGAATTACTTAAAATCTCTAAAACTAAAATGAATGCTTTTTCATGCATGACTCATCATTTTGGGTTGTAAAATGTAGTTAACTAAGCATCTTGAGCTTCCAGTTTGTATTGGTAATATTTTGTGAAGAAACATGGGAAAAGTTTACAATTAAAGGGGCCATTTATTGATCCCAATACATAGAATTGTTGAGAATAGATTTAAATACTGTATAATTTTGTTACCATATGTAAGAATGGACAATATATTAGTCAGCCAAAGGGGTGCTGATGCAAAACACCAGAAATTGGTTGGTCTTTATAAAAGGTATTTATTTGGGGTAGAAGTCCACAGTTACCAGGCCATAAAGCGTAAGTTTCTTCCCTCACCAAAGTCCATTGCCATGTGTTGGAGCAAGACAGCTGCCGACATTTGCCGGGGTTCAGGCTTCTTGGGTTCCTCTCTTCCTGGGGCTGTGTTTCTCTCTGGGCTCAGTGCCTCTGTTTCCTCCACAAGGTCAGCTGTAGACTATGAGGCTCTCTAGGCTTTGCTTCTCTTCACAAGGCCGGCTGTGAACTCTCAGAAGAATGGCTCATCTCTATCAGGGGGTCTTCTCTCCTTCCTCACCAGAACTCCAACATCAAAACTGCTCCAACACTGTCCTTTGCCCGGTCTTTTATCTTCGATTCCTCCACCCACCAAGGGGTGGGGCTCAACACCCTACTCAAGTGGCCCAGTTAATGCCCTAATCATAACTTAATCATGCCCAGATTAGCAGACCAGTTTACAAGATGATCCAATATCTATTTTTTGGAATTCATAATTACATCAAACTGCCAAACTGCAACAGACAATCAAGCATTTGAAAACCTCCTCCAGAAAAGGAGGGAGGAGTTTTTGGTTTTTGGTGTTTTTTTTTTTTTGGCCAGGAAAGCTCTCACAATAAGAAAACCCCAGGAAAGTTAACAGAACTGATTCTGGGCACCTAAGAAATATATATAATATATATTAATATATATAGTATATATAAATATGTACGAGGAAGAGAAAACATACTCTTATAGCAAATCAAGTATTTTAGATTGAAATTAACCCAGGCATCTCCCCTTTATCCCCGACTTTCTCCTTGTCTCTTTTCTAACCTTCCTGTTTCTTGCTTGTCTCTCTGTAGCTCAACAGAAGCACCCAGGAAGTAAAATCTCTGAAGGGCTTATTCCTATAAAAGATTATAGTATATTCTTTATACTCTCAAATGAGTTGGCCTGTTTAATATGTTGCTAATACACAAAATTTATTCAGTCTCCACAGATTCTGCATGGCTTCCTCATTTCCTCTTTTTCCAACATAATTTATGTTTCATGGTGAATGAAATCTTGCTTTCAGCAATTTCAAAGTAACTTTACCTTATCCACACGATTTTAGGGATCAGAGAAGAGGCCAGATTAAATATTAACCTTCAGCTGTGTTGTTCATGCTGACACACAGGCAAATCTGACTTTTCTGGGCTGATGTTTGGCAGGGGGTCCTATTTCTTCAACTGCAGGCTAGAAATTATGGAATCTATGCAAAGTTAAGGCCTGCTTTGTGCGAAATTAAATGATAAAATGAACAATAGAAACTTGGCAAGGTGTTCTTTTTTATTAACCAAGTGAAGAAAACTCTATTATAAGCTTGAAGGCTTTTTGTTCTTCCTTTTTTTTTTTTTAACTTTTGTGCCACTCTGTTTTTTATTTACTTTTTATTTTGAGTAGTGATAGGGAGAAGGGAGCAGGTGTTCCTAACAGGAAATCCTATATCCCTGATGGGGTGGTTAGGTTCTCTTAAGATTTTCTGACATCTCTGTGGATTGTCTCACAGCGATAGGTCTTCTCGCCCCCTTCCCCCACCCAATGATATATGGATTATGAAGGTACTGTGTTGACTATATTCAATACCTGGGGGTTATAGTGGGTTGTAGAAGCCCATGTTATGACCACTGTTTACAAGATAGCAGGGCTGACTCAGGTTCCACTGACAGGTGGAATTGCGTATTATGTTTGACTAATGAAAGTAAAGATCACGGTTAGAGGTTAAGTTGTTTTTTAATTCTTCCACTGTAATTTACTTGTGAGAAACACTGCATATACACTGTCCCTTTAAATTATAATACTGTATTCTTCCTAGCTGGATCTGAAATTGCTTTTTTCCACAGAGCTCAAAGTTTATACCATACTATTTTCATTTAGCCCAAGCTAGTAGTAGAGTTACCTTTAATCAGCAGCAGAGCTGGGAATTACAGCTTTGGCACAATTTGTTGAATTTCCAACCTGTCATTCCACATATCACTTAGCCTTCTAGGTAGGTTTCTACCTAACAATTTTTTTTTTTCCTTTTTAAAAAATAAAAAATGTTAATTTTCTTTTAGAAAAAGAAATCTGCCTACCTCTGTCCTGAAGAACGAGATAATTAGAAATTGTTTAATAAATTGGTGGAATGACAATCTTAAACTTCTAGTAGGACCATCTAATCATTTTTAGTGGCATTTTCTTCACTTTAAAAGACAGGCGTTATTGTATTTCTACTTTCCTAAGGCTTATGTACTGTCACAATGTCCTCCACGCTTTCCAAAGCTTGCTATTGACTTAATCTTATTGTTTAATTATCCTGAAATACAAGTAGCATTGAACAGAAGCAATTTGATAATCTTTAACTAGATGTATTCCAATTTTATGGTCATAGATTCTTGGTTCAGGTTTGGCTGCTTTTGCAGTCAGAGAAAAAAAATGATCTTATGGTAAAAATCAAGGTTAACAAAATTATTAGCATTTAATGAATTTTTACACTACCTCTTTTACAGGAGGTTTCTTTTCCTGTAAAGGGCAATATTTTTCTGAAATGTGTGTGTGTGTGTGTGTGTGTGTGGTTAATAGTCAAAGATTCTCCTACCTCCATAGATACTTCCTGCTGGATCCTCCAAGGATGTGTTTTAAATAGTTTTTGATAAATGCAGTCTCTAATTTCTTATTTGTGTTTCTGTCTCCTCCCTTGCCTTCCTTTTCACCTTTTCCTTTTTTCCCTGACCCTGAATTCTTTTCCTATCTGGCAGAACTGCTGGATTCCCTGCTGCTAAGTCTCAGCCAGAGACACTGTTTCCTGCAGAGGGGAGGAAATGTTGCAGCTCCTCCTTGATTGATAAGAGGTGCAGCGCCCTGCTGAGCAGCTGCAGTACAGCACATCCCTGCTGCAGCAGAAGTGGGTGTTCTTGAGGCATTGATCTGGACCTGAGAGTTTGCCTTACTTTCAAGGTGTCAGGAAGGATGACTTAGTGAACTGAACTGGTCACTGGTCAAGCTGTGACCATATCTACTGTGGAATGATTATGTCAATTTGCATGGGTGCCACTAAGTACTGAGATCATGATATTTGCCATGATTTATATTGAGAATAAGTAGATACAGTGACATACTAGTCTTTATATTGAGTTGTTTTTGTTATGACTGTTGTTCAAGAATTGCATTTTCTAATTAATGGAAGTACTTTAGGTACATTATCTATAATAATCATTTTTAATGACAACGAATATGGAAATTAGGCCAGAGCATAAAATTAAAGGTATTTGAATAATTATAGTGCAATCAAGTCAAAATTACTGATGCCTTTATTTGACACTGGATTATGTGGAAAACAGCACAAGAATATACGTGCTTTGGAAATTCAAAGTATACCAGATTTTGACAACACAACTGCATGAATTACCAAGTAGTTTGGGTGTTTTTCTTTTTCCCCTCTGTGAATGTTTATCAGGTAAAATAATAGTTGTAAGGTTGAGTTTTGGATTAAATTAGAATGAGTAAACCCATTTTGCAAATAACTTGTTAAACATGTTTGCTCTTTGAAAGCATAGTTGTGTACCTATGTTTGACCTAGTGTCCAGGTAATATAAGTAAAATAAAATGGCCCAACTGCATTGCGTGTTGCTGGGACAAGACCCCTCTCAGAGAAGGCTTTTCCAGAGGACAGAAACCATTGACCTGCAGGGATTTTCCAGATCATCTGGTGCTGCTGATAAGCAGCACCTGATGATGAAACAAGTTTCAGTCCAGTAGAGAGAGCTCATCAGAATGAACAAGCATATCATACTAATCAATGTATATCTACTTGCCACTTTGTAACACCTCCATATGTAGAATGGAAACAATGCTAGCCAATCAGAACATTTCCTCACTTGCTTCTGCCTTCACCCTTTTGGAGCTTCCCTTTTCCACCCTTTCTGTGGAGCTCCTTTCTCCTTTCTGAATGGGGTGCTGCCCAGTTCATGAAAAGTTCAGCAAAGTTGTGGGATCCTAAACTGTATGAAAAGCTTTTATTTAGTCATAGTGAAATATGGTGAAATATTCTTCTTATTGTGTAAAGAGGTGTGTGATCTAACCAATAGGACTGATTAGAAGGGAAATGTAATGCATTAGGTCAATAACTAAGCATATAAAATGTATTTGGCTGGAGAGTTTGTAAATATAAAATAATGTACTTTTATATAGCAGATATATATATTTTTAAGATTTATTTTATTTATTTACTTCTCCCTCCCTCATTATTTGCGCTCACTGTCTGCTCTCTGTGTCTGTCCATTGTGTGCTGTCTATTTTGCTTGTCTTCTTTTTAGGAGGCACCAGGAAATGAGCCCAAGACCTCCCATGTGGGAAGGAGGCACCCAATCGTTGGAGCCACATCCACTCCCTGCTTGTTGCATCTCCTTGTTCATCTCCTCGTTGTGTCTCCTCATGCATCTTCCCATCATGCTAGTCTGCTGTCTTACTCATCTTCTTTAGGAGGCACTGGGAGCTGAACCCAGGACTTCCCATGTGGTAGGCAGGTGCCCAACTGCTTGAGCCACATCCACTTCCCAGCAGATATATATATTTAAACATATATATTTTAAAGATTTATTTATTTATTATAGATTTTATTTATTTATTCATTTATCCCCCCCTTGCTGCTTGTGCTCGCTGGGTCAGCTAACCACGCCGTGCGGGCGGGCTTGCCTTCACCAGGAGGCCCTGGGAACCGAACCCGGGGCCTCCCATATGGTAAACGGGAGCCCTACTGATTGAGCCACAGACGCTTCCCCTATTTATTTATTATATATTAAAGATGTATTTATTTATTTACTTATTTTATTACGTATTTATTTATTCGCCCGCCTCCCCACCACCTAGGCTTGCTGTCTGCTCTCTGTGTCCATTTGCTGCATGTTCTTCTGTGTCTGCTTGTCTTCTCTTTAGGAGGCATCGGGAAACCCATCCTGGGACCTCTGACGTGGGAGATAGGCACTCAATCACTTGAGCACCTCAGTTTCCTGGTTTGTTGTGTCTCTCATTGTCTTTCCTCTGTGTCTCTTTTTTGTTGTGTCATCTTGTTGCATCAGTTCACAGTGTGGGCCAGCTCTTGGTGGTGTGGGCCAGCTTTGTCTTCACCAGGAGGCCCCAGGAACCGAACCTGGGACTCCCCATATGGTAGACGGAAACCTAATCGCTTGAGTCACATCTGCTTCCCTCAGCAGATATATTTTTAAATGCCATATTAGTGTTGCAATGTAATAACTTAGTGGATTTAAGACCATGTGTCTTGGTCAGTGTTGGGGATTGAATTATGTCCCCCACAAAAGATATGATGAGGTCCCAACCCCTGGTCCTTTGAGTGTGAACCCATTTGTAAATAAGAACTTTTCAAATTTCTTCAGATGTTATTAGTTAAGATGTGCCCAAACTGGATGAGGGTGGGCCTTAATTCAATATTGTTGAAGTCCTTATGAGCAAAGGAAATTGGCCACAAAAAGAGAAGCCATAGAGAGGAGCCAGAAGCTGGAAGTCAGCTGAACCTGGAAGGGAAAGGTGAAGACCTCACATGTGCATTGCCATGTGACCGAAAAGCCAAGGAACCCCAAAGATTGCTGGCCAGCCAGAAGATACTGAACCTGAGTGGAAGCAAGTCTTCTATCCTCTGAAACCATGAGCCAATAAATCCTTGTTGTTAAGCCAACCCATTTTATGTTATTTGTTTAAAACTAAGATAGTTCGTAATATATATGAAGATACCAATTAAATATGGTGGAATGGGCTGTGAATATTCTACCTTCTTAAAATCATAAAAGTGAAGTGAATTATGGACCTAATGAGAATAAGACCAAATATGGTAGAAGTGTAGGTTAAAGGTGAACTGCACATACCCACTCCTAGCTTCCTTGGTAAAAGGAACCCTCTTTGCATGTTAATATATTAAAAAAAATTGTTGGGGATAATTGTGGTGGATCAAATACTGCTCCCCCCACCTCTCCAAGGTATCTATGCCTTAATTCCTGGGTGCTGTGAATGTATTCTATTACATGGCATAAAGGTTTTGCAGATATAAGTAAGGTTATGGACCTTAAAATAGGGAGATTACCTTGGATTATCAAGGTGGGCCCAAAGTAATTACACAAGCCCTTAAACTAAATAGGAGAGGAAGATAGCAGAGTTGGTCAGAGAGATGTGGCAGAAGAAGACTGGTGATGTGCAAAGGGGAAGTTGGAGAGAGTCCAAGTGGGAGAAGGATTTGCTGAACTGTTACCTCTGGCATGCAAGAACTAGAGAGAGGCCTCAGGAACTAAAGGTGGCCCCAAGCTGACAGCCAGCAAGAAAACAAGCACCCCAATCTTCCAACCACAAGGAACTGGATTCTGCCAACAACCTAACTGTGCTTGGAAGAGAATTATTTCCAGAACCTCTTGATAATAGCTCAGCTGGCCAATACCTTGATTTTGACTAGTGAGACCCAGAGCAGAGAAACCAGTTGAGCCAATTTGGATGCTAGGGAAGTCAGGGACACACCTAGCAGCCATCTCCCAGCCCCCTCACCTCCCCCTGCCTCCTTTTTTATTGTGTACAGCTATTTCGGTCTATTTCCATTTCACAGCCTGGGGGAGGTGTAAGGTCTAATGAAAAGCCTGACCAGACCTTAAACCCAGAAAGCTGGAACAAGCAGTTCCAGTTGCTTATCAGGACAAGAACTCTCAGTGGCAAGGCCTGAGGGTTGTATAAATACCCTCCTGGGGTTGTATAAATACCCTGCCCATGTGCAGCACATATTTGTCTCTCCTCTCCAACTTGAAGTGGGGCATGTAGGGCTGCCATCCACCAACCCCAGACTCACACAGATGGCCTCCCGAAGACTGGCCACAATGGGATCTCTTCCCCTGCTCTTTTGGACCCTTTGTGCTATGTAAGTAATAAAGTGGTCATTTGCTAAATGTTTTTGTTTTGCCTGAGCCCATGTTTCCTGATGAACCATATAGTAACTCACTCCACACTGGATATCTGTGAGATAATACATTTGCATTGTTTTAAGCTGCTAAATTTGTGGTATTTTATTAGGGCAGTGATAGAAAACCAAAATAACAACGTACAATACAATGCACGTATCATAAGTGTACATTTTGGTAAATTGTTCTAGATCTAAAGCCCCATGTAACTGCTATCCAAATCAAGATGTAGGTTGTTTTCAGAACCTTAGAAAGTCTCCTTCTTAATACCCTCCTGCCTCTCCCGGAGGTAGCAAATATTCTTAATTTATTACTATAGATTAATTTTTGAACTTCATAAAAAGGAATCTGAGGCATGTACTCTTTTGTGTCTAGCTTTTCTTTACTCATCATTATGTCTCTAAGGTTTTTGATATTGTTGCACACAGCAATAGCAATAAAATGCAGCTGCTGTGCAGCTTTTAAAAATTGTTCTTCATTGTACAAATATACTACAATTTATTTATCCATTCTACTGTTGATGGGTATTTGGGTTGTTTCTAGTGTTTGTCTATTATGATGAAAGCTACAGGGAAATTTCTGCCCCCCTCAAATAAACATCAACTTTATTTTTAAACCTTTGAGGGTAAATGCTGACGGGAAGTGGAGACAGACTTAACCATTTAATTATGTAGGTGGGGTGGTTGACCTATTGCTGCAACATTTTTAATCAGAGAATGCACAGGAATGCTCACAGGGTCCTGCCACATGAACTGCCTACAACATTGAGCTCTAAGCCTTAGGGCTTTATTCAACCAACCAAAACTAAGCATCAGGAATCATCATCAGCTTAACAGAGTGTGGAAGACACTGTTTAATTGGCTCTCATAGAGAGAAACAGATCGAGAAGCAAACACCTAAAAGAATGTCTCACAACAATCAGAGTATTTTGAATCATTGTTAACTCAGCTAACAATTCTCTCACTTATTCCTCACAAGTGAAAAGTCAAAATATCACTTCTGCCACTCTGGATTGTGGGTGAGGAGACCCACGGCCATGACAGATTGAACAGACGACAACAAGAAGACACGCAAACAAGGTAAATAGAAGGAAAACCCAATAACAATATTTAGGGTAATAATTGAGTTTGTCTTATTTCCTCAAACAAAGAAATAAGCAAAAAACTCACCCCAAACCAAACAACCAAACAACAACAACAAAAACCCAGAGAAAACCCAAAACAGGAACAAATTCCAAAGGCTTGTTGTTGTTGCTCTAAGCTTAGTATGTATTTGTAACTGGAAGCATGGCTGGTGATATTTTTTATTTTATTTTTTATTAAAAAAATTTTTTTAAAATTTTATATATATGTCTATTTTAAAAGGTGCTTAGATTACCTAAATATTACACAGAAATTACAGGGATTCCCATGTTCCCCTCACACACCTCCCACAACATCCCACAAAAACATCCTTCATCAGTGTGGCACATCACCTGCAATGGATATACACATCCTGAGGCCTTGCCACCAAGCATAGACCACAGTTCACATCATAGACCACACTCTCTCCCACACAGTTCTGCATGGTATATGCTGATGTAAAATGGTCTACATCTGTCACCGCATCACTACTCAGGACAACCCCCAAGTCCCGAAAAAGCCCCTGTATTTCAACTACCCTTCCCCTCCCTGCCTCAAAAGTGTCCAGTGGCCACCGGCTCCACCTCACTGTTATAATTTCTTCCATTGCTTGTATCACAATATGTCTACAACAGAATGCGATTAAGTCCACTCTAGTCCATAGCTCTTCCCCCAATCCTGAGGGGACTGGTATGGTGATGTCCACTCCACCTCCAAGTGAGAGAGGGCTTATATCCCATGGACACAGTGGATGGGATAATCCTGCCTGCAGATGCAGGCCCTCTCCATTCCCTGGGATGGCCGTTGCCCATCGTTGTCTCCTCGCCAGATGACTTGGATGAGTCCATTGAGCTGTAGGGTAGGAGTTGCAGCTCCACCAAGATTCTAGGCACAGCTCGCACATAGGTAGGCCAGGGGCTCCAGTCTCTGGAAGTACACCTAAAAACTCCAGCATCACATATAGGTTTGAATAGAAGGGACTGATGGACCATGTGCAGGGAGACTTGTTTGAGTCCAACTCTGTCACTCTCAGGAGCACAGATTCCAGAGTAGAGCCCACTGATAAGGCGTCAATCTCTGGGGCTATCCCCCCTTATATAGGACCTGGGTGTCTCCAGAGCCCTCAAGAGCCCCTCTGTGTGGGGTGATATTCACTTTGGTGTTCTATGAGATCCTACTGAGGTGTGTGTAAGCATGGCTCGTGATATTTTGACTTTTTTTTTTTAAATGCTAAAGGTAAAGAAGGACTTCATTTTTTTCAACACTCAAACCAGAGCAGTGAGAAAAGAGCAAATTATAAATGTGGGTAAAGCAACATTCATAGGACATGTAGAACTGGGAAGAAGGGGTAGGTGTTTGTGTTGTTGCTAGCAGTAGGAGAACTGAGCTGTTTTAAAAAACCTCCTTGGGGAGTAGCATTCCAGGCTTCTAGGTTTTCCAGGAAGGACTGTCACAAACCCCAAGGCCTGCCACCTACCCCTTCTCCTCTCGTCTGAGAGCACATACCTTACTGTAAGTCACTACTGATATGTTGTTTGAGTGATTGCTGGGGTACAGATTTACAGAGTTTTATGAGAGTCTCTTTTGATCTTGCTCGGTTTGGCCAGGAGCAGAAGCCCATGTGTTTTAGCTGATAGAGTAGAACCGGAACCTCCAGGGTCTTTTAGATTTTCATCTGATTGTCGGATTCTTTTGGGAAGAGACACACTGGTTGAAGTTTTCATCTGTTTTTCAATGTGGCTGCGTGTTTAACTCTGTTTCCAAAGATGATAGCTGTCATGTTACTCCTAAAATCCCACCCCCTTTCACGTTGAGAATCACCCAGATGGTATCACCATAGAAGAGTCCTGTGGTAGTGCCCATCCGCCATTGTCCCTGATACATTCCTGCTCTGCCGGGTCTGCACATCTGGGTGCTGACCTCTGCAATCTCATCATCACCATACTCACACGTCCAAATTGGTCTCCTGGCATATTTAAGACAAGCTGCTAGAGCCCAGGTCTTTGCCACAGAATGCTGGATCTGCCTTAAAAAAAAAATTTATTAGAGAAAATGTAGTTTTACAGAAAATCCGTGCAGAAAATATAGCCTTCCCTTATACCCCCTTCTCACACACAGTTTTCCCTATTATTAACACTTAGCATTGCAGTAACTTTGTTATAATTGATGAAACAATATTGTTACAATCACATAGCTTGAATTAGGGTTTGCTGTTTGTTTTGTAGTCTTATGTTTTTTCAAAAAATGTAATCTAGTAACATATGTACAACCTAAAATTTCCCCTTTTAACCATATTCAAATATGTAATTCAGTGGTGTTAATTACATTCACAATGTTATGCTACCATCACCACCATCACCAAAATTTTCCATAACCCAAACAGAAATTGTACCAATTAAGCATTAGTTCCTAATCCCCTGCCTCTATCCCAGGCCCTTGGTAAACTTTATTCTAGTTTCTGACTGTGCATTTGCTTATTTTAAATATTTCATATCCGTGAGGTCATATAATATTTGTCCTTTTGTGTGTGGCTTATTTCACTCAATAGGATGTCTTCAGAGTTCATCCATATTGTCTCATGTATCAGAAATTCATTCCTTTTTTATGAGTGAGTAATATAACATTGTATATGTATCTATACACATTTTGTTTATACATTCATTGGTTCATGGACACTTGGGTTGCTTCTATCTTTTGGCAATTGTGAATAATGCTGATATGAACATTGATGTGCAAATCTATTTCAGTCCTGGCTTTCAATTCTTTTGAGTATAAACTGGAAGTGGGATTGCCAGGTCATATGGTAATTTTATACTTAATTTTCTGAGGGACTGCAAAAGTGTTTTCTATAGCAGCTCATCATTTTACATTCTCTCTAACAGTGAACCAGTGTTCCTATTTCTCCAGTATTCTCCAATCCTTTGTTCTTTTATGTTTTTAAAATAGTGCAATTCTAGCGGGTGTTAAAGGGTATCTCATTGTGGTTTTGATTTGTATTTCCCTAATGGCTCATGATGTTGGGCATCTTTCCATGTGCTTATTGGCCATTGGTATATCCTCTTTGTAGAAATGTCTATTCAAGTCTTTTGCCCATTTTTAAATTGAGTTTTTTTTTTTTTTGTTGTTGACTTGAAGGATTTCTTTATATATCTTGGATATTAAACCCTTTTTGGATATGTGGTTTCCAAATATTTTCTCCCATTCTGTAGGTTGTCTTTTTATTTATCTATTTTTTTCTTTTGTTGCTTGTGCTATTGGTGTAAAGCCTAAGAAACCAGTGCCTAACACAAGGTCCCGAAGGTGTTTCCCTAAGTTTGTTTCTATGAGTTTTATAGCCTTACTTCTTATATTTAAATCTTTGGTCCATTTTTGAGTTAATTTTTGTATATGGTTTGAGGGAGGGGTCCACCTTCTTTCTTTTGCATGAAGAGAATATTCTTTCCCCAATGAGTGGGCTTGGTACCCTTATCAAGATCTATTGACCTTAGATGTGAAGTTTCATTTCTGAACTCAAAATTTGATTCCATTGATACATATGCCTGTCCTTGTGGCAGTGCCATGCTATTTTGAGTTCTGTAGCTTTTTAAATTGGGAAGGGTAAATCCTCCAACTTTGTTCCTGTTTTTCAAGATAGTTTTGGTTATTTGGAGCCCCTTACCCTTCCATATAAATTTGATGATTGGCTTTTTCATTTCTGCAAAGAAGCTTGTTAGAATTTTTATTGGTTTTATATTGGATCTGTAAATTGCTTTGGGTAGAATTGATGTCTTAACAATATATAGTCTTTCAATCCATGAACATGGAATGTCCTTCCATTTATTTAGGTCTTCTTTGATTTATTTTAGCAGTATTTTGCAGTTTTCTTTGCACAACTCTTTTATATCCTTGTTGAAATTATTCCTAGATATTTGATTCTTTTAGTTGTTACTGTAAATGGATTTATTTTTCTTGATTTTCCTCCTCAGAAATACTACTGAATTTTGGGTGTTAATCTTGGTGAAAGTGCATCCTTGTCTTGTTCCAGATCTTTGAGAGAAAGCTTTCAGTCATTCACCATTTAGTATGATGTTAGCTGTGGGTTTTTCATATAAGCTCTTTGTCATGTTTAGGAAGTTTCTTTCTATTCCTAGTTTTCTAATTGTTTTTTATCAGAAAGGGGTGTTAGACTTTGTCAAATGCCTTTTCTGCAACAATTGAGATAATCATGTGGTTTTTAACCCCCTTTGTTCTATTAATGTGGTATGTTACATTAATTGATTTTCTTATGTTGAACTACCCTTGCTTACCTGGGATAAATCCCACTTGATCATGGTGTATAGTTGTTTTCAAGTGCTGTTGGATTCAGTCTGCTTGTACTTTGTTAAGGATTTTTGCATCTATATTCATATGATATTGGTTACCAAGTTTCTTTTTTTGTGGTATCTTTATCTGGCTCTGGTATTAGGATGTTGTTGGCCTCATAGAATGAGTTAGAGAGTCAGCCCTCCTCTTCAAATTTTTGGAAGAATTTGAACAGGATTAGTGTTAATTCTTCTTGGAATATTTGGTAAAATTCCCCTTGTGGATCCATCTAGTCCTGGTCATTTCTTTGGTGGGAGGTTTTTGATTAGTGATTACTAGATATTGGTCTGTTGAGATCTTCTATTTTTTCTTGAGAAGCAAATTAGGTAGTTTGTGGGCTTCTAGGAATTTGTCCATTTCTCTAGATTATCTAATTTATTGGCAAAAAGTTGTCCATAATATCCTCTTGTAGTCCATTTTATTTTTGTAGAATCAGTTGTAATATTTTCCCTATCATTTTTAATTTTAGTTATTTGTGTCCTTTCTCTTCTTTCTTGGTCATTTTAACTAAAAGTTTGTGAATTTTATTCATCTTTCCAATGAACCAACTAGTGGTTTCATTGATTCTCTATTGTCTTTTTTTTTTTTTTTTTGATAGTTTAACCAGTTCTTTATTATTGGACATTTGGATGGTTTCCAGTTTTTCATTTTTATAAGTAATGCAGTAAACATCATTGTCTGAATCTTTACTCATATACATGATTAATTTGTTGCATAAAATAAAGTTTCAAAATAGAATTAGTGTATTTTCCAAGGATGTACAAAATTTTAAGGCTTTTGATATGTTTTACTGGCTTGCCCTCCAGAAAAGTTGTATCATTTTACATTCTCACTGTCTTTATTTGAATGCCACTTTCCCTTGTCCTTGTCAACACTGGGTATTAAAATTTTGTTTTAATTTAGGACAAATACTGTATGAATGCATTACTATGAACCAAATATATTGTGTAATATATTGTTTGATTCACACACACAAAAAAACAAAAAAACAAAAAAACAAAACAAAACAAAACAAAAAAATTTACATGTATCCATTACATTTAATTGAGAAATGTATATATTTATTCATCTGTGTTTACTTTTTAGTTTTTTATTGCTTATGTTTTCAATTATTAAATGTACAAAATAAAGTTAAAAAAAAAAGAAGTGTCTATTGTCTTTTTAATCTTTATTTCTCTTATCTCAACTCTAATCATTGTTATTTCTTTACTTCTGCTCCCTTTATGTTTAATTTTCCTTCATTTTCTAGATCCCCCAGCTGTGAGATTAGGTCTCTAAGATTTTTTTGTTTTTTAATGTAAGCATTTATAGCTACACATATTCATCTCAGCACTACTTTTGCAACATTTCATAAGTTTTGGTATGTTGTGATTTCATTTTCATTCACCTCAAGTGTTTTCCTAATTTTCCTTGAGATTTCTTCTTTGACCCATTGGTTGTCTAAGAGTGCATTGTTAATTTCCACATATATGTGAATTTTCCATTTCTCCCTGTTTTTCATTTCTAGCTTCATTCCATTTTGGTTGGAGAAGATACATTGTATGATTTAAATATTTTTAAATTTATTAATACTTGTTTTGTGACCCAACAAATGGTCTAATCCAGAAATGATCCATGAGTACTAGGGAAGGATGTGTATTATGCTGCTGTTGGATAAAGTATTCTATATATGTCTTTAAAGTTTAGTTGGTTTGGAGTATTGTTCATGTCTTGTATTTCCTCATTGATCTTCTGTCTAGATGTTCTACTATTATGGAAAGTGGTGTATTGAAATAGCACACTATTAAAATAGAACCATCTTTTTCTGGCTTCAAATCTATCAACATTTACCTCATATATTTTGGGGCTGTGTCATTAAGTGCATATGTATTTATATTTATTATGTCTTCTTGTCTCCTTTACCATTATACAGTGACCTTCTTTATCCCCATAACAGTTTTTGACTTAAATTCTATTTTATCTGATATTAGTATAGCTATACCCCTGCTTTCTTTGGTTACCATTTACATAGAACATATCTTTCCCATCCTTTTACTTTCAACCTACTTGTGTATTTGAGTGTAAGGTGAGTCTTTTGTAAACAACAAATAACTGTGTCATGCTTTTTTTCTTTAAAATCCGTTCTGCCGATCTCTGCCTTTTGACCGAGCAATTTAATTCGTTTACATTTAAAGTAATGACTGATAATGCAAGACTTTCTTCTGCCATTTTGCTGTTTGGTCTTTGCAAGTCTTACATCTCTTTTTGTCCTTCAAGTCTTCCTTTAATGCCTACTTTCATATTTATTTGGATTTTTGTAGTGTACCATTTAATTCCCTTTGCATTTCTTTCTGTAGATATTCTTCATATAATTTCTTTGTGGTTACCATGGGAGTTAAATTTGACCTCCCAAGTCTATAACAATCTTGTTTGATTTGATACCAATTTAGCTTCAATAGCATAGACATACAGAGTTACTATACCCAATTTAGCTTCAATAGCATAGACATACAGGAGACAAAAAGTCTCCTACTTTTTTTGGTACTTGTTACCACTTATTCTTTATACATTGTATGTCTAAAACCATACATTTATCATTACTTTTTATGCATTTGCATACACTAACATTTTAATAAGTGAAATCTCACCAGTGAGATAAATAGCAGCAGAGCTGCATGAAGTTTTGTGAATTCTCTTTTAGGGAAAGGATTGGGTTGGCAGTTGGGAGGTATATTAAGAGGGACTTGAAAGGAAAATGAAAGGGATACATTGAATCTGTGTGCTTGAAATATACTTGGACATTGTACAGACTTGTTTCTTCCCCTAGCATGGCTACAACCACAATGAGCAAGTGAAATATTGTGAAGCTATGAGGCCTCACCTGCCTGACTTTTCTCATTTGCTACATGGCAAGAATCCAGAACTGGTTGATGGTCAGTGGGTGCTTTTGTGAATTGGCTTGTACTGTTAACCATTGTGGTAGCCTCATTTGTTCTCTGGTCCCTGATGCTGCTGAAGACTTGGAAGGGGGAGGGATCTGCTTTATCATCAATCTTGCTGATAAATTATGTTTTCCAATAAAAATATACAAAAGTTCTGCCAGAGCAGCTTCACATTCCTTTTAAATATTTTGTAAAATTATCAGGGTATTTAAAATTACCACACAATTAAAATACATTACTGTGCCAGATTTAATATTTTCCTTGCAAAACTAAGCCTTGGGTACTTTAATTTTTTTTTAATGTTTATTTTTAAAGAAGCTTTAAATTACATAAATGTTACATTGAAATTATAGGGGTTTCCCATATACCCTATCTCCCCCCACACACACACTTTCCTCCATTAACACATCTTTCATCAGTGTGGTACATTTGTTACAAATGATGAACACATATTGAAGCATTGCTACTAACCATGGTCTATAGTTTATATTATGGTTTACACTTTGCACGGCACAATTTTATAGATTTTGACAAAATGTATAATGGCCTGTATCCATCATTGTAATGTCATGCAGAACCATTCCAATGTCCCCAAAATCCCCCATGATATACCTATTCTCCCTTATCCCTCTCTCAGAACCCCTGGTGACCACTTCCTTTATATCAATGTTACAAGTTCTTCCATTACTAGAATAATAATGTCTACTTTAGTCCATAGTTGCATTCCCCAGTTATGTTTGTTCATTCCTTAGTTTTGAGGATTTGGGGATGGTGATGTCCCCTCTGCTTCTAACTGAGAGGGGGCTGAGATCCCATGGGGGCAGATGGATGGAACTGTCTTGCTTTCAGTTGTAGATACTCTCTGTTTTTGGGATGGACGTTGTCCATCATCATCCTTTTGTTAGTTGTCCTGGGTGAGTCCCATGAACTGGAGAGTAGGTGTTGGCTGCAACTCTGCTGAGTCAGGGCTCAATGACATATGAACAGTTATTTTTAAGACACTTCCACAGCTACAGTTTTCCATAACAGGTGTTCTGTCTTTTTTGGTGCCCTCTATTAACAGGCAATTCTTTTCCTTCTTAAGACAGTTCTTCATTCTATGTTCACAAAAAGGAGAATCCTCTTTATGATTACTAAGAGGATTACCGAGAGACACCGACCACATTTTTAGCTGCTACTGATGTAAACAACAGCTGTTCACTTCAACACTATTGCTAGTTAGCACCATTGTCCCATTCCCCTCTTATTTATAATAAATTACTTTTGTCTTGTCGAAGAAGCTTTGAGCTATTTTAATGTTGAAGACCTTTGATTTTTCTCTGTGTCCATTCCTTTTATGATATAGATGAATATAAACTCTAATACATTTTTGTTGTTCTTTTTTGGCCAAAGGAAGAGTAAACAACTTGATTGTGCTCAGAGCCTGTCTCATGCCTCATTAGCTACTGGGGGTTAAAAGACGGCAGCAGCATTACATGGCTCTTCAGAAACATCTGATTTATTTTTATGAGCAAGTTATAGTCTTTAAGACATGAGCACCAAAGTTACAAGAGGTGCCATATACATCATCAAAATGAAAGATGCTTTCTTATATGTCATGAAATAACCCATGCATGTAATTCCTTTGAGGAGAAAAATAAATAGTCGCTTAGGACAAACTGATTTTTTTAAACTATGTTATATAGTTGTCTTTCCAAATTCAATGGTTTGGATACCTTGGAAAAAATTAAAAGGCACAGAAACATCAACCATTCTTTCAGTAGAATCTACATATCAGAAGAATGCAAAAGCTCACATTTTCTCTGCTTAAGATATGATCTTTTCATCCTATTTTTAAAGAAAATTTCTCCATTAAGAGGACTGCACTTATTTCCCCACCCCCTTAGGTCATATTTCTTATGTTTAGAAAGGTGTGTCTTCAAATGATTTTGCTGAGGGTGAATGAACAGGATCAAACATCCTCTCATAGCAGAAGTGCTGGGTAGGTACAGTTAGCCTTTGTAGATCTAAGGTTATTATAGGATGCCATTTGGATCGATGGAACAATAATAATTGACAATATTACATTTGACAATATTTTACTGTTTACAGATTGCTTTTTCTTAATAAACCTGTAAGGTTGGCATGACAGGTAGTTTTCAATCCCTATTTTTCAGATAAGAAGATCACATTTGAAGTTCATTTTGAATGCTATTGAGTGGCAGAAAATCAGGTTAAAATTTAGTTTTCCTATGTAATGCTCTTTCCACTAGGGTCATTGGCCTCAATTCTAATCAGATTTTCATTATTTATAATTGCTATTCCAAAAGGTTGTAAGGAAAATTGTTCCTTGATGGCTTGGCATAATTAGAGCATCAAGCCCAGACTTTAGCATCAAAGACCCTAAGTTCTAACTGGCTCTTTTAATTCAGGGAGGATGCTACCTTCAGCAGGTTTCTTACCCAGAGATCAGCAAAATATTTTTAGGGGCCTACAAAATGGAAAGTATATTAGGCATCAAGAAGTATGAAAGGTCATTTTTCTCTAAGGAACATACAGCCTGATTTTGGAGGCAAGGTTTATTGAAAAGAGTCAATTCATAACAACATTAGCATGTCATACAGCATTCGGGTCATTGCATACTTGAAAGCTGAGTTCCTTTTTAGTTCTTCCCTCATTTTTGTTTTTTCAGGTAAGAAACCAAATCTCAGAGAGGTAAACTGATATAAGAAGGCCCCAAAGCAGGCTAATAGCAGATGCTTAGACTCAAGTACTTTGATGCCAGGTTGAATTTTTTTCTGCTTCACCACAATGTGCTGCCACAGTGAAGGAAAAGTCACTGTATTCTGAGATTCTAGGCTACAAAGGAAGAAAAATCTGAGCTGGCTATTGAAAGATGAGCAGGATGGAGGTAAAGGGTGGATCAAATTGCTCAGATTAGCAGAACAAGGATTAGACAGATTTGAATGAGGTTTTCATCTGTTAGAAAATATTGGGAAGTAAAGTAAACTAAAGTGTGAAATCTTGGTGATATTTTATGGAGATTCATTTTGTAGTGGAGAGCAGGAGTGATTGTAGTATGTGAGAAACTAAAGGTAGAAAGGTCAAGTAGAAGGTTATTGAAGCTGCTCAGGTGTTAATGATGAGAGAGCCCAATGAACAAGGTAGTTGTGGAAATTAAAATAAAGTGATAGATATGAGAACTCTTGAAGAAGGACTGACAGGAATCAATGGCAGCTTGAATTTAGAAAGTGGTAGAGAAGATGCAGATAAAAGAGATTGAAGTTTGAGCATCAATTAGGTAAATAGAGAAATGAACTGCCCTGAGCAGAAAAAGAGAAGTTAAAGGGGAAGCCAGGGTTGAATTGAAGGTGATAATTTTGGTGGTCTTCACTTAACTTACAGAAGATAGATGGAAAGACGTCTTATATTACTAAAGACATCATGGGCTAAAGGCACAGATTAGGAAATTATCTGCATTAAAAAAGTGGTGGTTAAAGATATGGCTGTAGAATTAAACTGCTAGGATGGGAGTAGAGTGGGAGAGCTTTAGGAAATATACAGCTTTAGGAGGGGGCATGGTCTGGGGAGATAGGAGTCGGTACAGCAGTCTAAGCCTAGAAGGATCTGGGTTGACCTATGTATTAGTCAGGGTTCTCTAGGGAAATGGAACTGACAGAAGCTATCTGTAAATAGTATGAGATTTCATAAAATTGTCTCATGCAACTGTGGGGATGCACAAGTTCAGGGCAGGCTGCAAACCAGGGGCTCCGATGAAGGTCCTTGATGAATTCCCAGGAGATGCTGGCTGTCTGACGTAGAGATGGGGATTCTTTCTCTGAATGCTGAAATCATTTCCCCTTTCAAGGCCTTCAACTGATTGGATGAGATGTCACTCATTGCTAATGGCAATCTCCTTAGTTGATTGTAGACATAACCAGCCATCTGTGCAATCAACTCACTGATGATTAAAGTCCATGAAATGCCCTTGTATTACAATTGGCCCATTGCTTGCTTGACCAAACAACTAGGCACCATTACCTGGCCGAGTTGACACATTAGCCTAACCATCACAATCTAGAAGCAAGAAAGTCAGAAAAGTGCCAGAGGAAAATTCCTTTTCAAGAAGCAGTAGTTGCTAACTTTAAAAAGAGGATAAAAATGATATATTTTTAAAGTTTTATGCTGAAAGACTATTATGGCAAATTCTAATAATCCTTGTTTAACTGACCCGGCAGGTCTATTCAATCTTGTTTCCCAATCTTGCAGAAATGTGTAGGTAGGAGACATTCCTAGAGCTTGTTTGGACTGTTTCCCATATTTCCTAAAAAATAAAGAAACAAACCCAGCAAAAGAAACAAAACTGTAAAATAAACAATCTTAAATAGATGTATAAAAAGATCACTTTTTCTTCATGAAAGTATCAATCTCTCTTTGATTTGTTTCATCTTCGTTTTTTATGGTATTAAAATTTCACAGTTTTATGTTAAACAGAATTCCTACTAAAAGTGTAAAGGAATTGGATGAGTGTTCTTTAATTTCTCTGTGAAGTATCACCCCAAAGAAAAAAAACAAATAGGTTTTGACAAGTACACAAAAGAGAATTATTTTCAGAGAAGACTTAGTAATTCTAATTAAGAAGATTTGAAGCAAAGGATCTTCATTTCCTAAACCAGCTTGGAAAAAAAGAAAGTAGAGTCTTTAAAATAAGCTCAGTGTTTTTTTTGTTTTTTGTTTTGTTTGTTTGTTTGTTTTCTTTAATTGGCGAGAGTAGGGAGAGGTGTGAATTACATTACAACTTTAGATGTGTGGAGAATTTAATAACTTTAGTAGTTTTACTGTGAACTCTTGACATTCAAAGTTAACATAATTTTCATTTTCTTTTTTTTTTTTGTATCAGATATTAGAACATACTTGGAATTACTTTCTCAAACTTAATTTGCCCTAGAGCTTCCTACTTCTTCTTACATTTCTTCATACCTACTGTCAAATGATAGAAAAAATATTTTGTCCATGAATTATCTTAGGCATCATAATATAAGTCAATATAAATGAAATTATTTTTTTTATGTATGTAAATAATTCCTTAAAATTTTTTTTCTCCATGTAAGATTTTTATTAGACTGCTTTTTACCCCAATATACCTGTATTGGAAGATTCAGACAAAAAGACACAGTCACATTAAATAAACAAGGTATTCTAATCAATTCTACAAAGTGTATTTTGTTAAAGAAGTGCCACTAGGAACCAACCAAAAAAAGTCAGGGAGTTCTGGAAGGGACTGAGAGAACTTGGGAAGATATACACATGCCCCCAATAGTGACCTTGTCCCTGACCTCTCTCAATGAGAAGACTGAGCCCAGTATGCCTCCTACAGATCCATTGCTTCTTCCAGTTGGGACCAAGTCTCTGGAAACCTAATGGAAGCAGCTGGTGGGAGAAGGGGACTGGCACATCCTCAGGTACAACCCTAGGAGCCAAGCCCCTCTGAGTGCTAGTTAGTTTGAGGAACAGGTGAGGAGGGACAGGGGTACTTAAAAGAAGCCAACACTGTTGCCCAGCAGCAATACTGTCCATGGTGGTGAAGTGGACCTCAATGTTTATGAGCTCTGCTCATATAGATGCTTTTATTTAAGGTCAAACTGATAATGCCTTAAATTTTATGTGGTGCTTGGCAAAACTGACTAAAATAAACTGGTCAAGATTTTTAAAGATAACATCTAAAAAAAATTTTAAAGCATAGATACATTTATAAAATGTTTTGTTTTATTTATCTGATTCATATTTAAAATTATTTTTGCAGTGTTGATTCTTATTTTGGGTGATGAGAATGACTGTTATTAAATAATTTAATTTTGGGAGAACATAATCTGTTCAATAGATAAACAAATCTACTACAGATTTGAAATCTCAGCTCCTACATCTAAATTTTTCTTTTATACTATCATAGTTTGTTCCTCCCAAATTTCCTAAATTTTCTATCTCAGAGCCTGCTGCATCTATATCTTTTCTTAAATGAAATGGGAAAAGTAAAAAATGGGGATCTAGATTTTGGACAGAAATGTTTAATTTGACATATGTTTAATGCCTGCCCAACAAACAGATATAGCAAGGTAGAAATACAGTAATACCACCTCAAATATGAGATCCCCCCAAAAATGAATTTGAGACAAATGAAGTTACTTTGTAGATCTTTTTGGCAACCAAAGATTTTGGATTTCATTGTACGTAAATGGTGAGCCACAATTTACATATAATGTAATTAGAGGAAAAGGAAACTGGGAATTGGGAATAAAAAGGGAAGTAAAGCTGATGGCATAGAACGAACAGATTTTTGTAGCAACTGGGGAAGACTTGAAAGATGAATGGAAGAAATCCTGGGTATTGGAAAATTCTCCAGAAGGCTCTAGGAGGAAGGAGGGACTAATTGATTGAGGCCTCAGTGTGCTGAGGACCTGAGAACTGGAAAAGACCACCAGGTTGGAGGTGGGGATATGGGGGTCAATTCTGAGTCATAAAATTAAAAAGGCCATGATTATTTGGATGTAGTCACAGACAAAGAAAAGAGAAACTGTAAAGTATTATGTTATTTGCAAAAAAGCAAAAGTAATTTATAAGCATGTCATTGATACTGGAGGAAAGAAGTGAGGAGAGGAAATCCTGAAAAATTGTAGCATGCAAGGGTACAATACCCGTTATGCTCATTTAGATGTGTAAAATATATGGCTAATGTCATTATTTCTATGCTGTTTTTAAAATTTTGTTTGAGAAGTGTAAGGGTGTTTATTAGGTTTCTCATGGATTTAGCTGTGATTTTTGGTCCCCTAACCCTGTTCTATGCCATTAATTTATTGATTGTGAATTATGCTGCAGGGATTTTTCTGAACCCCAACCTCTGTGGTGTGGAAGAAAATATTGAATGTTTGGAGAAAATAGACAAAATTTCTGTAAGAAGGATTACAGAGAGTAAAGCTAGACACACCTAAAGCAATTTAGGCTGATTTCTGGTGGCCATAAAATTTAGGCCACTTAAAGTGGAAATGTATTAAGGAAACTGAGCAGTCTCAGAAAGCTATTGTCTGTAAGATAGGTTTACAAGAAATAGAAAGAGAAGAGAAGGTTGTGAGCCATCACCCATATGCATAATCTATGGTAAAGTGATAGAGTGTAGTTGCATATTGAAGGGATAGGACAGGTGGGTAGTGATATTATTGGGTTGGGTGGTGCAGGTTGACATGTGGGTAGATTGGGAAGGGTGGGTTAGGAGGTCCAGGATACTGGGGGGAGGGTTGGGAGAGGGACCAGGTGCACACTGGGGATTTGTGGGTATGAGGTTGAAAGTACGGAGGTGGGAATGCTCTTGTGGCAATATGACAGGGAAGGGTTGCTGGTCTGGGGTGTTAGAGGGGGTGGCATTCAGGACAGGGTGCACCTGGAGCGGGTTTCTAGGGAGTGTGTGAGTGATCATTCTGTCATAACATGTTGTATCTGTGGGTGGAGACCCACATAATGAGTGGGAAGGAGTTGGACTCTCATCTTTGGGAGGACCGATTTATTCAGAAATAGACAGGTGGGAGTCTCTCAAGAGCAAGGGTGGTTCCTAATAGGGGAGGACAAACCAGTGTGTCAAGACCTCTTGTTGCATGTAACTATGAATCTTGTCATCCAACGAGTCAAGCCAGGGGGTCATCATGGGTCCTGGGGGGATGGGGTGGGAGGAATAGAATAGAACAATCAGGGGGTATTTAGTGGTCAGTGGAAATGTTCTGCATTACCATACAGTGATGACACAGGACACAGTAAATATCATCAAAATTTATAAAAGTGTACAGTCTAAAATGTAAACCATACTGTAAACCATTGACAATGTTTAGTAGCTATATTTCACTATCTGTATAACAGTTATAACAATGCTACCATCCACATATAAAGAGGTATTAATATGGGGGAGAGGAAATGGGGAGGATGTTGGGTATATGAGAGTCTCCTGTATTCTGTGTGTGACTTTGCTATGACCTAAAACTTCTTTGAAAACAAAATGAAAAATAGTGAGACACTGGGGAGTGAGAAGGGTAAAGTGCCACTGTACAGACTGGACACCAGATATTGCAGTGATGAAAGGCAAAAGGTCAAGAAAATTTTTAAAAATACTTTTCATATCTCAATCTTTTAATTTTATTTTTAGTTTTTTAAAATTTTTTTGTATTTATCTCTTACATTTAACTCATCATTATTATTTCATTTTCCTATTAATTGTATTCAGCTATTATAATGGCTTCATCTTTGAAGTAGCTTTGGATCACAGAAGGGTTACAACTGAGGTGGGAGAGAATCATTGGTGTGGGGTGTCAGGGATGGGGGATGCATGGGAGGAAGTTCACCTGAGCATAAATATAAGGTATATAAAAATATTCAAATATTCACGGGGCATTGTCACAGTGGGTGGAAAATCACTTAATAAATGAAAGAATACTGAATTCCCATCCTGGAGAGCTCTGCCACATTCTCTAAGGGAGCAGCATCAGTTCCCCAAGTGCAGGGGCAGTGACTGGTGAAGAAGGATGGTTCATTGATGGGCCCTTGATATTGATGACTAGCCTTATGAATCTTTGCTCTTGAAATTGAAACTTAGCCTATTGTTATGGGGTGCCTAAGGGTTGCCTCCTGAGAGCCTCCTTGTTGCTCAAATGTGGCCTCTCTCTAAGCCAAACTCAGCATATGAATGCATTACCTTCCTCCCAGTGTGGGACACGACTCCCGGGGATGAGCCTCCCTGGCACTGAGAGATTGCTAACAACTACCATTGGCAATGTGACTGGAAAAAGATCTTGAATAAAAGGGGGAAGAGATAAAGACAAATGAGGTTATATGGCTAAGAGACTTCAAAGTGAGTTGGGAGGTCATCCCAGAGGTAACACTTACGCACATCTCAGTAGGATCTCATAGAATTCCAAAGTGGATATCACCCCAAATAGTGGGGCTCCTGAGGGCTCTGGAGACACCCAGGTCCTATGTCAGGGCAGATAGCTCCACAGTTTGGTGCCTTGCCAGTGGGCCCTACTTTGGAGTTTGTGTTCCTGAGAGTGACAGAGTTGGACTCAACTATATCTTCCCTGCACATGGCTCATCTGTCCCTTCTATTCAAACCTATACATGGTGCTGGAGTCTGTAGGTGTACATCCAAAGACTTGAGCCTTTGGGCTGTCCATGAACCTCGGTGGAGCAGCAACTCCTACTCTATAGCTCATTGGACTCACCCAGGACAACTGGCAGGGAGATGATGATGGACAACGGCCATCCCAGGGAATGGAGAGAGTCTGCAGCTGCAGGCAGGATAATCCCATCCATCTTCCCCATAGGATATAAGCCCCCTCTCAATTGGAGGTGGAGTGGACATCACCATCCCAGAATTCTCAGGATTAGAGGAAGAGCTAAGGACTAGAGTAGACTTACTGGTATTCTACTTTAGACATATGTGATTCTATCAATGGAAGAAGTGACAACACTGATGTGGAGCCTGTGGCCACTGGAGGCTCTGGGAGCAGGGAGAGGGGAAAACACTTGTAATATGGGGGCTTTTTCGGGACCTGGGAATCGTCCTGAGTGACATTGCAATGGCAGATATATGCCATTTTATATCATCACATAACATGCAGACTGTGTGGAAAAAGTATAGACTACAATGTGAACTATGGCAAAGCCCCAGGATGGCAAAGCCCCAGGATGTGTTTATGGATTACAATGAATGTGCCACACTAATGAAGGATGTTTAAGTGGGAGGTTGTAGGAGGGGTGGGAAGTGGGGCATATGGAAATCCCTATATTTTTTGTGTAACATTTATGTAATCTAAGTATCTTAAAAAAAAAAGTGGATATATAAAGCCTGCTGATGAACTTTCAACATTAAAGTTGCCATCTATTATACATTGGGGCAATCTCCCTTCTCCCAAGGCCCAAGTCTCATCTTCAAAACCAAGTGTCTCTGCTAAGAGCCTGAAATTACCTCTTCAGTCCTGGAATAAAATGGTGATGATAGATACACCTTTATGTAACCTTGGGTCCTAGGATTCACCAGCCCTTAAATATAACTGATCTCATATTAATAGTCAAATAAATAACCACATTTCCACTTAGACTGATCTGAGTCATGTCTCCAAACCTCTTCAAATAGCTCTCAGAGGATGGTCATGTCACAGTGTACTCAGGTACAAGCATGCTTTTATTTATTTATTTATTTATTTATTTATTTATTTATTTATTTTTTATGTTTTATTTTTTTTTAAACCAGGAGGTCCCAGGGATTGAACCCAGGTCCCTCCATATGGGAGACGGACACCCAACCATTTGAACCACATCCATCCGCTATGCTTTTATTTTTCACTTTGGTCTCCTCACCCATAAGCTCTGGTACAACTGCTGCTGCTAGTGCCCGCTGTGGACTTGTCATCACCTCTGCTAAAGGTGCATCTTTCCATGTTGCCAAGGGCACCAATCGGCCCTTCCCTTACAGGCTCTCAGGTTCTAGCTTAAGTGTCACAGTCGCAGGGATGCCTTCCCTGACCCCACACCTGAGTGAGATTCCTCTATGCTGTACTTCTTCCTTGCAGACTTGCACACTTGTAATTATTTAAGTAATTTCTGTATTTCTTCAATTTTGACACATGCTCCCACCCTCAACTTCTCAATATTATAAAATATGCAATGTCTTATAATGGAAAAGATCAGTTTATGTGCTAATTTTAAAAAAAAATTTATCCCCCCCCCACCATTGTTTTACACTCACTGTCTGCTTTCTGTGTATGCTTCTGTATCTGCTTGTTTTCTCTTTAGGCAGCACCAGGAACCGACCCATCCTGGGACTTTTCGGAGTGGAGAGAGGCGCTCAATCTCTTGCGCCACCTTAGCTCCCTGGTCTGCTGTGGCTCTTATTGTCTGTCTTCTGTGTCATCTTGCTATGCCAGCTCTCTGTGTGGGCCAGCATTCTGCATGGGCCAGCACTCCGCGTGGGCCAGCTCTCCAGTTGGGCCAGCTTGCTGAGCAGGCCAGTTTGCCTTTCACCAGGAGGTCCTGGGAATTGAACCCTGGACCTCCTATATGGTAGACAGGAGCCTAATCGCTTGAGCCACATCCACTTCCCTGTGGTAATTTTCTTTTTATCATGGAAAAGTTATTGAAACAATGGTGTCTCTTGCAACTGAGGGCACCTGAGAATTGAAGTAATGTGGTATTTGTGTGTGTGTATGTATAAATAGACATACTTCCTTGCTGGGCTCTAAACTTCAGGAGGGCTGGAGAAAACTCTTGTTTATCTCTCTACAGTGATTAGCATGGCACCTTCCATGTAACAGGGGCTCAATAAATATTGAACTGATTGGACCTTTGTCTTGCTCACTCTTCTTTTGATCCTAATAAGACTTTGAGGGAGACAGTTACCTGAGAACAGAGACCATTCATTCAGCCAATATTCATTGTGTGTCCACTAGTCACTCTGTGATGCTTGGGCTACATGACAGGAGTTCCTGTGACAAGTTCCTGTCACAGTTAAATGAGAACCAATGATCACAACAATATGTGGCAAGTACTTTAATAGAGGTACGGATGAAATGATACAATAACACAAAGGGGTATGACTGATTCCTTGGAGGAGGGTGGTAAAGCTTCACAGAGGGGTAGCATTGGAGCTGGACCTAAAAGTATGAGTAATTATTCCATAAAGTCACATCCTATCACATCGCCAAAAGGATTCAAAGCAAATTAAAAAACATACACAATGCAATAAAATTAAGCAATCAAGAGACAACTCAGCATGAATAGGAAATAAAGTTAAAATAATAAGGTGAAGCCAGAGGGAGACTCTGAATGCAAAACTGCACACCATAAAGTCTTACACAGTTGCTAAAGGTGGGCTACCTATTCTGTTGGAAATTTCCTAGTTGTCAAAACAAACAAACAAACATACAAAGCCCATAATCAGTTATACTATTTACACTTTCTAAAAGCTAAAAGCATATTGGTTCCTTAAGAGAAGCAAAGCCTTATTTTTAGCATCTCGAATATCTCTCCATTACATTGTAGATGATTTTGCTTATAAAAAGTACTGTGCAATTGCTAAGGTGCAAACTTTGGAGTCAGACCTGGTTCTTTTCAAGTTATGCAAATTTCTAGCTTTATAACAAACCCTGGCAAGTTGTGAATTCTTGTCAAGCTCCTCATGTAAATTGGCGATAACAATAGTCTCATAGATTTGTATTGCAAGGATTAAGTGAGATAATTCATGTAAACCACTTACCACTAAATGTTAGCTACCTTTAGGAGTAGTGAAGTATTATATATTTGTTAACAGGGGATTCAATGAATGGTAAGAGAATCTGTTTTCAATAATAAATCTTGTGGCTGTTTGCATAACAGACTGGGGGTGGGAGGAGGGACTGACACTGGGTATAAGGAGGCACTTGGGGTAGGCTGGTGATGGGCTATGAGAAGCTGAGCAAAGGTTGTGGTCATGGTGATACAGGGAAGTAGCAGATTGAGGTCTCAGGAAAGCAGGACTGCTTTTATTTGTTTTTTTCTCTCCCAATGGCAATGCTGATTTTTTTTTTTTTCTATTTTAAAAAATAATTGTGCTATTAACTATAGTCCATGGTTTGACTCAAGGTTTATTGTGTAGTGCAGTTCTTTGGATGACACTGTTGTTTTTTGTGTTCATTAGATATGGCTAGGTGAACCATAGACATGGTGCCCTGGTTTCCTATGCATTGTGCTTTTGGCTATAGCCTCAATAGCCATTACCACACTAGGCAAAATTGAGGATGGTATTTTGTGCTCATCAGGTGGCACTGCCTAGGAGAAGTGAAATTTCTCAGGTAACATCAACTGTGATTTCAATTAGAAGAATGTGGATCTGCTTTTGATACCTTTAAAATAGATGAATAGTTTTGCGTAATCTCTGAAATTATAAGAGGTGTACACACCTTCAGTTTGTAATTCCTGAGAGATTATAGCTTGGAGGTATTAAATTTTAGTTATAATTTCACTTTCAATAACTTGTTCAGACCAAAGAAGGCATCTCTCAAGAGAAAAGAAAACATAGATACTGACTGTCAAGCATATATAACCAACAATATAGAGTGACTTCAAATTGGGAGGTGTTACAGTCTGGCAGTTTGATGTAATTATGAATTCCAAAAATAGATATTGGATCATACTTGTAAACTGGTCGGCTAATCTGGGCATGATTAAGTTTTGATTAGGGCATTAACTGGGCCATGTCAGTAGGGCATTGAGCCCCACTCCTTGGTGGGTGGGGGAATCAGATATAAAAGGCACGGCAAAAGACAGAAAGAGAAGTTTTGATGGAGTCTTGAGCCCGGGAAGTAAGAGAGCTTGGAGAGAAGGCCCTGGGATGAGACAAGCCATAAGCCTGAGAGTTTACAGCTGGCCTTGTGGAGAGAGGCAAAGCCTAGAGAGCCTCATAGTCTACAGCTGCCCTTGTGGAGGAAACAGAGGTGCCGAGCCCGGAGAGAAATGGAGCCCCGGAAAGAGAGTAACCCAAGAAGACTGAACCCTGGCAAAGTCGGCAGCTGTCTTGCTCTAACACGTGGCAATGGACTTTGGTGAGGGAAGAAACTTACGCTTTATGGCCTGGTAACTGTGGACTTCTACCCCAAATAAATACCCTTTATAAAGACCAACCAATTTCTGGTATTTTGCATCAGCACCCCTTTGGCTGACTAATACAGGAGGTTTCTCTCAAAACCCCATATTTCTGTATCTCAAGGCAGTACAGGCCTAGAAGGAGCTATGCTAAAATTCCAACATACTTCCCTTTGGAAGACAGCTGTTCTCATGATTCCTTCCTTTTCCTTAGCATTCTGCCTTTGCTTCACTTTCCTTTGACACTTTCCTTTATAAATGTGAGTGTGCTTGTGTTGCATTTAAATTGTGAGAAAGTTGCACAAGGTTTAAAGTGTTAATGACTGGGTTAGCCATTATTTCCAAACAGCAAAAACAACAACAACAACAACAACAAAAAACACATGAAGGAAAAATAGGATCACACAGTAATTTTGTGACAAAAGTATGTCTGTTTAATTGTTTGTAAAAGAAGTGGGAAGCATTTTCAGTGAAAACTGCTAATTATTTTGGTTTTCCATAAGGAAAACCTGTGATGTTGTTTAAATGTCTCTGTTCATTAGTTTACTCTGAGGCAGTGGTACATTGATTTGCTTTATGTATTTTCTTATTTCCCTGCATCAGAATGAAAGCAATATTATGATCAATAAGTTTAAAGTGTTTTTTTTTTTTTTTTTTTGGTGTGTGTGTGTGTAAATTATGGAAATAATCTCTTGACCTCGAGAATCAATAACTTTTCAATTGTGCTTATTTAGGAGAAGAAGGAATATTATAATCACTCTTCTGGTCTCTCATTTCATTTATTATAATGTATTTGGAATATGGTTCTTTATTCAGCTTTCTCAGAAACATCCACAAATCAAATAAATATTGATATACCCTTGGTGACATAAGTCTAATAAATTTAAAGGTTACTAAAGAAATTAACCTTGGTAGCAATTGTTTTTGCCATGCTAATGACTCTTAAGGAATGATTTAATTGCATGTGTGTGGCAGGCTGCTCTTTGACACTGATATTCCAACCAGGAAAGGGACCAGGCTCTATGGTCAAACACCAGAAATAGCATGTCCTGTCACAGCCAAAGAAGGTAAGTTCAAGAATTTTTGGACCCCAGATTTTTCAGCTCAGAAGAGGTATTGTGAATTGATGGACCCTTTGTTTTTTCTTTTTCTGCCTGCTGTCTTCTTTGCCTTTGTTTTCTGATGATCTATTGCTGCTGCTTTCCTCCTCGCAAGCCCTCTTGAGAGGTTGACAGCGGGGCTCATAAACACTTCCAACCTGAATCTCTGCTGTAGATTTATGTGTCCTGACCAATCTCCCATCCACAGTCCAAGGCCTTTGTACACGTTGAGCAAGTTCTATCTGCCCTGCTTGGCTGTCTTTTTTGCCCCTCACACAAAGGAAAGTCAGGTGTGATTCACCAGACAGTGCAGTCTCACAGAGAGCAGACCCAGATCTGCCTTGGAAGATTTACCAGTCTGGTAATCCTGCCATCCCAGGTGCCTGACCTTGTTTCCTAGCGTGCTAAGCCACACTGGCTCTTTGGAGCTTATTCCAGAATTTATGGACAAAGAAAAGAACTCCTGCTGAAACTGTCCTTTTGGAATGGCAATAAAATATTAGTAATCAGGAAACAATAAATTTAGAGAGGAAATGAGTGATTCCCTAGAAATCAGTTGTGTGAAATAGAGATGGAGTATTGAGTACCTATTTTGTGCTATGCTGTGGGCTAGACATTTTCTTAAAAGTCCTTCTCAAGAAGGTTTTTTTAACTTGTTTTTCTTTTCACTCTGCCTTGTTCTCTGCTAGGCTGCTCACCTCTTGTATTTGCTAGACTGCTTGCTATTTTATGCTTTTGGGCATCATCCCAGTTTAGGTTGTCTCCTTGGAGGGCCTAAGATTTTTCTAAATGCAAAGGCTATATAACTGATAAGGAAGAAAAAGGGAATGACTGCAAGCCATGGTTTATCTAATGCACAGACAAAAACTTTAAAATAGGGATTATTTTTCTTGTATGATGCCATTTCTCTATCTGCCTCGAAAGGGGTTTATTTTCCCTTGTCTCATTACATATTTACATTGTCACTGGGGATGGTTAATGGGATATCTTCCAATTTTGAAATAAGAGAAGAAAACATCATTATAAATTTCAAAAAACTAATGTGTAAAAACCATCTCTATCTGCTTGGTACTAATTCTCACTGACTTAATGTTGTACAGAGCATGCGCATGCTCTCTATTCACTTTAATGTCTTACTTTCACATACCAATAATAGATTTTGGAGGTAGCAAGTGCAAAATCAAGGGATACGTAGCCATATATATATGCACTTTAATGAGAAACAACTATTTTAAGTTTTACAGAGAGGTATTATTAGAGTTAAAGCCTGAGATGAAATAAAGTGGGAATATACATACATACATGCATACATACACATATATATACAATCTCCTATAGAGGGCATACAACTTGAATATATATGTAATACAGGATAGTTGGACAATTGGACACATATGAAGTTGGACTGGGGCCAGTTCAGGTTTCAACTAATAAGTAGGCTGGTTATTGGGTAAGAAAATAAAATGAAGCCATGAAAGAAGATATACCATTTAGAGTATTTTTTCTGAAGCTGTTTTTGATACCTTATTTAACTAGTTTAAGATAAAAGAAATTCATTGGCTCATGTAACTGAAAAAATTCAATGGTTTGGGCAAGGGTGGGAAGTGGTATATTGCTTTAGGTGTGTCTGGATCCAGGGCCTAAAAGGATGTCTTTTTGTTTCCATCTCTCAAACCTGCATTTCTCTGTGTTGGCCTCATTCTGAGGCAAATATTCTCAGTATAGTGGGAAACATGATCCCTTGCTGCTGCCGGTCACATGGTCCTTAAGTTAAGAGTCCTTAAAGCTTTAGCAAAAGTCCCAGGGCCATCTTTGATTTTCCTGGCTTGGGACCACATCGGCTTCACCTGAATTATGTGACTCAAGTAGAACTACTATGGGGAAGGTGACTCCCCAAAGGAAAAGTGTACCACAGACAGACCAAGGTTCACATTAATAAATATATAACTTTAAATAACTAGATGAGATAACAGGGACTAAATGAAATAGAAAAAACTTAGAACATGATTTAGCAGCTGATCTGAGGGTGATTTTGCCCTAGATTGTTTTCTGTCTCATGGTACTCAAAAGATTCATGAGGGTGCACAGTTTTATAAAGCTCCAAATGGAACTATTTCTTTTAGCTGACGTGGAGCACATGATAGCATTTTCACTTATATTTACCAAGTAATTATGTTTCTCTAAGACAGTGAACTTCAGTGTGGAAAAGTAATAGATTGATACTTTAAATTTAGGTAACAAAGGAATTATTAATTTGTTCAATCCCTATAGGCTAGAAAAGTAGATTGAGATAAAATGAGAAAATTTTTGTTCACAATTTCTACTAGTGCCATGAATATAGCCAGCTTTTATCAGGCAGCTAATAATAGCTATAATAGTCATTTGCATTTATAAATTTATTTAAATGAGTTTTTAAAAAGTTCTATTAGATTGTGACCATTCTTGTGGAACAAAGCAACTCTTGTCTCTCTCTCTCTTTTTCTCTCTCTCTTCTCTCTCACACACACCCATGGCTCAGAGTGACTATAGCCCAATCTAATAAGGAAAGAAATAGGATAAAAACAGCTTTGTTAGTACTCTGGGAGTGAGGTGAGTGGGTCAGGAGGTGAGGCCCCATAGTGACTGAGCTTCTCTGAGAGGAAGTCAGGAGTAGAAGAGGGGTGGCTTAGCTTTCTGATTCTTAAACAATGTCTTTATAACTCCCAGGAATAGAAGCCCCAGGCTGAAAGGCACCAATGGGGGAATTCAAATCACTTTTTAGCATTACTCAGAACTTGTTATGTCAGATAGATATTCATCTGTGTTTTGCATTTGTGTGTACACAAGGGTAATATTAAAAATATCAAACAATTGAAAGGCACAGGCACCCAACCAGCACCATCAAGTCAGAGCAGACCCCAGCTGTAAACACCTGGAACTCCTTTACAGCTATATTTCAGTTGGGTTAAAGCCTCGTAAATTTATATGCAAAGCTACTAAGCATTACCATTAATAAACAATTTGCATCTGTTAAGATACATACTCATCTCTGTTTCTGTCTATTCCATTTCTATCAAAATTACCTCTGGTAAAAGGTTTTATTGCGAATTTGATATTTTCCTAGCTACTGAACACACACATATATAATTTGTTATTAAATATTCTACTTAAAGACTGAGTCTTGGAACTTCACTTATCTAACAGTCTCACTAATTGATTAACGTTAAGTCCGTAAGTAATTTACGAGGTTCCTACTGGGAGCCAAGCAATGTGTTAGTCTCTAGGGTAACAATAGTAAGGGCAAGATCACTGCCCCCATGGGTATTATAGCTTCTTTGGGGAGATGCATCTCAGATGATTCCAAAGGGGAGTAATTAATTCTGGTTTGGGGAAGTACGAGAAGCTATGGAAGCTGTGGGGAGAGGCATATAACACATGCCTGGGATCAAGCAAGTCTTCCTGGGAGGAAGGGATAACTAAACTGTGACATAAAAAAGCCAAAGGTGCCCCCTGTGTAGTGGCCCATTGCATTCCTTGCTTCTTCAGGCCATTAGAAAAGCTAGCAGGTGCCAAACTCAAATTCTTATGTATATAGTTTTTAAAAATAGCCTAAATAGGCAACTTTTAGCCATTTCGACTTAACCTGCATTGCATATTCCATGAAATTTTGCCCAGCTTCACTCGGTGTCTGTTCTTAGTTGATCAGATAAGATCCTTCCCTTCTGGGGCTCTCTGGCCCAGAGGGTCCCTGCTGTGTAGCACCTAGACATGTAAGCCCTTTCCCTTTCTGTTCTTCTCCATGCATTTGGAAGTCTTCTCTTGCCCTGTGTCCCCTCTGGTACCTCCCTTGCGCCTGGCCTCTGGAAGGTTTCTGGCTGAGGGCCCCTCATGGGTACAGGCCCCTTGCATGCAAGCCTATTAGGTTAATGCTTCAGACTCAGTAAATAGCTTGTGTGTTACTGCCATCTAGTGGTCAAATATTTTTCATGGTCAACTCCAAAATTTCAGAATTCGAACACACTACATAACCTTTGACGGAAAGTTGAATTAAGAGGCTGTCAAGCATGGGGTATAAGAGCAATGGGAAGATAGTAGTTCAGACATGTGTAAAATTCCAGAAACAGAGCTCTAAAGCCTTTTGACAACCTGAAAGTGGTTTAATATAGCTTGGGTGCCCTATCTAATACCCATGATATGAAAAATGGTAAGATGATCATACTTAAACTTCCTCCCACTTACCTGCCCACCCCTAATATTTGTTAGTTACTTTATTTATTTATCTTCCCACTCCCTTACTTGTTGTTTTGTGCTCACTGTCTGCTCTCTGTGTGTTTTTCTCTGCTTGTCTTCTCTTTTAAGCAACACCGGGAACAGATCCTGGGACCTTCCGGACTAGGAGAGAGGAGCTCAATCTCTTGCACAAGCTCAGCTCCCTGGTTTACTGCGTCTCTTGTTGTCTCTCCTCTGTGTCTCTTTTTGTTGCATCATCTTGCTGTGCCAGCTCTCGGCGCAGGCCAGCACTCTGCGTGGGCCAGGTTGCCACACGGGCCAGCTTGCCTTTTACCAGGAGGCCCCGGGAATTGAATCCTGGACCTCCTATATGGTAGGGAGGAGCCCAATCGTTTGAACCACATCTGTTTCCCTTGTTAGTTACTTTTTACACTCTCAAGGTGTATGACTTTATATAGTGTTCAGTAAACAGGATTCTGTCAGTTTGTCCCAGGTTCTTTCACTTACATGGAGTTAATGCTCACCACCAGTGTGAAGTACATGAAGATAAAAAGAAATGTTTAAACTTTCACCTGCTTGTTCATGCCTTTCTGCCTTTGCTCATGCTGTCCCTTTGACTTTGGTTGCCCTTTCTCTGGAATATCCACACACTTTTCAGGATTTGGGTGGAATGTTCTATCTCTTTATCAAAACTTTGTGGCTCCTCCAGGGAGAGCAAACTACTGTAGGCAGTAACAGTTTTCTGTTATAATAGCTATAATACTTTATGGCTCAAAATGCTTCATCTGTTGTCTCATGATAGCCTGCAAATCCTTGAGGGTAGGAAAATTGTCCTTCCATTATGAGCACCTCGAATAATGTCTAACACAGTATGGACGTTAGGGGTTTGGGGTTCCTTTCACCCATCCTTCCCTCGAGTTTTTTTGTGAACACCTAAAGCTTACTACATAAATGTGAGCAAGTATTGCTTTTATTACTCTCTTCTAATATCTCAAACAGACTAGACTGGGGAACAAAGCTTGGGCCAGGAGGGACTTCTTTCCCACTGAATTGAAAATAGCTTTTGAAGTATGGGCCTGACCTCGTTTTATCACTCAGTCACTTCAGGAAAATAAGCAATAAACCACAAGGGTGTACATAGGTAGTGGAAGAAAGCCCATAGCACGTGACCAGAAGGGAGCGCCCAAATTTCTGCCTTTAGGCTTCAATAGTCCTGTCTACCAGTAACATAAGGTTCAATGAACATCAGGCTTTGACTAGTTGGATTAGCCATCCCTTCTTCACATACTAACATGATCATTTGCAACCAAATTTTCTCGGCATATGTAACTATATACTCAGCAACTCTGAGAATCTGCAACTTTCATTTAAGCAAAGGCTGGATGACTATTTGAAATTTGTATAATGTTGGCTAGATGATTAGACCTGATGTTTTAAGGTACCTTTCAACTCTGACACTGTGTTCCTTTGATCTGTCACTATTCATTTCATCTGAAATTATTCAATGTCTTTGAGATCTGATGGGTCTGGACAAGGGAATATTCTAGTTCATGGAAAAACATTGGTCCTTTGTTTTCTTTCACTCAGTATTGCTCCTTACTGCAGGATGGGAGTGGACTGCAATGCAAGTTGCAACCAAGCACTACAGACAGCACTATGTGTAGTTGAATACTACAGTGGCTTTTGTTTAAAGGGAAACCATGAGCCTCTGATGCTTTGGCTGTGGTCAGGTGACTACTAAGCTTCAGGATTGAAGCTCTATCTAATTTCTCCATACACTCTGTCGGTCATACCTATCATGATTTTAGAGAATGATCTATAATATATTCAAACAAAACTGGATCTTGTGCCTAAAAAATACAAAGAAGTGTATTCATTTTAAAAATATAGCATATTTAATGAAGACTAGGGATAAATGACATAATTGCTTGGTATGTGCTTAGCAAATAATTTCAGATATAGTGGGGCATGAATAATACAGGAGAGAGTGCTGGGTATCTTGCCTTGAGGTTGTGCAGCAAGCACACTTTTCTTCTTCTTTTTTACCGTTTTATTTAGGATGGATTGTTGGGTACTGAGGGAGATTATGGGGGATGGTACAGGGAGGAGCTAAAGTCCCCAAGCCACGCTTTGATGTTTGCCCCTGCTCTTTACTGAGAACAATTATTTTCAGTCTTGATGTTTCACAGTTCATTGAATTTTATTTCTTGTTACAGTGGTTGGTTCTTTCCTGGTGCCATTAATTAGATTTTTCATGGAAACAATTCTGGATTTTTGGTTTTACTGCTGTATATAGAATGATATAGAGCACAGTGAAAATGTCAACATCACACATTTTGGCTTAAACCTTAAAATAACAGTATTTTATAGGAGATATGTAAAATGTTGCATACTCTTTAACATTAAGTTGCCAAACAAATATTTTGTTTCAAGGAATTTTTGGTCAGAAGATTGTGACTTAGAGATTTTAGGGAGATAGAATTAAACAGAGATTGTCACATTCAGTCTTGGAGATAGAGAATTTAATAATCATGCAAAGTTTCAGGATCTTCCTATTTTTGAAAAATTTTCATGCAAGAAAGATTTTTCAGAAAAATGGAAATTCCTTGGCTCATTATCTTTTGTTGTTTATTGCTCTAGCTGGTCTTATCTAACTTTTTTTTTCCCCCTGAATGACTCCATTGAAATTGCTCTAGGAGACTTGCCAGGTAAGAATTTTTCATTGACTGATGATAATCTATATGAAGAGAAGTTCTTCAATGCACTTATCAGTGCTCTGTTTTCTTATTTGTTTCATTAAGCAAATCTTTCTATTATAAAATATAACATACCTCCAGACAAATGCATCATAGTACAGTGTAATAAACTCAGATAAAGCAAATACCTCTGTAACAAGTCCCAGGTCAAAGGTTAAAACATCAACAGCTTTCAAGAAGCTTCTCTTTGCAAATATTCCCTCAGTCCAAGTGGGAGGATTTTACTCCATTAACTTCTGTAATCAAAATGCCCTTGTTTTTCTTTCTGGTTTAATCACCTACATATGTGTTCTTGGACAGTATAGCTTTTGAAATTCATTTAAATAGAACCATACTGCATGTAATATCTTTCTGTCATGTTCTTTTGCTCAGTATCACGTTTGAGACTCATCTTTTCCTTCCATACTTTGTGTCTCTATTCAGCTGTATTAACACACATTTACAAAAGACTCATTTACTTGCTGTGATTCATTTTCTTCAGCAGAGGATTTTTGATTGCTTTTTTTTTTTTTTTTCCAGATCTTGTATTATTTTAGAAATTTATAGAGTGTAAAGATTTTGAACAGAAGGGAAAGGAATAGATGTTGCCCATTAGAGTGATTGAATAGGCATATGGTATGAAATATGATATGAAAGGAGCTGACTGATAACTGCACGATTTCAGGGACTAGGGTGTCTGTTTACAGTTTCAGAAGGAAAAGCAACAAAGAAAGAAAAACAGTTGGCATCTTCATGTTTAATAACCTTTTGGCTTTGTTGCTTGGCAAATTTCAGCATTCTGACAAAACAATTGCAAACTTATGACAATGCTAGAGGAATAAGTAATTTTGACTGAAGGACTTTTTTACCCAGAATCCTTTCAGGTAAAGAATGTGATTATATCTGGTGTCTAAATATATGTGCTATGGAAAAAGAGAAAAGTAAGAGCAAGCTTTTTGTTTTCTTTTTAACTAGGACAATACTGTTGTTGACAGCAACTTGATTCCACAAATTCACAAATATGTAGTTTTTACCCTACATATTCCTAGATGCTTACTGTGCAGACTCAGCATAGTTATTTGGCCATTACTTGTTTAATAAAGTCAGTGATAATCACGGTGTTAGAAATTCAGTGGGAAAACAAGGGCAAAATGAAACATGAGATTCTAATTAAAATTACTGTTAATTAATTTCCAACTTCATCTTTTTATTCCCTATTTTTATAAGTGGAGCTATCATCCACCCAGTCCCTCAAGTCAGAAATAAGAAATCATCCTAGACTTACCTTCTTTAGCATCCACATACTACCAACTAGCAAATCTATTGCATTATTGCATCTCCTCTTTTATCCCCACTGCCACTGCCTAAGTTTAGGCAAGCATTTTTCATTTAGTCAATTGGCTTTTTTTTTTTTTTTTTGCCTCCTTTTATAAAAACTTTTTGTTCTAAACACTTCCAGATGTAAAATTCTGAAACTAATTTTACCTTGTCACTTGTTTGTTTAAAATCAGTGTCTCCTGTTTAAATTCCCTCTTCACCTTCAGGTTAGAGTATAATTTCAATCCCCTCAGCTGTACAAACAAGACTCATCGCTTGTCACCTCACCACATATACCCGTAAGCCCTATCCAAGGACAAGTACAGTGGTCTTTCTTAGCTCAGTATCACTCCATGTGCCCTTTAACTGGAACATCCTAGCCTTCCCTTTTACTTGGTCAAGTCTCATTTATTTTCTAAGACTGAAATCAAGTGTTCTCAAGGAAAATCTTCTTCATCTTAAAAGAAGCCCCCCTCCCTCTGTACCCCATACCACCTGTACTTACATTCATTACAGCACTTTCTATACTGCCTTTGTAATGACAGTTTCCTTGTGTCTGCCCCTCCCACTGTCTCCCCTCAGCTCTCTGAGGATAGCCTGTATGCCTCTTCTGAGGTGTTAAGAATCTACTCAGGGATAGTAGGTGCTCAATATAGGCATACAGGAGTCTGGTGAAGCAGAAACATCCCAAGCACAAGGAACAGAACTTCCTAGTGAGAGGGCTTTGTGCCCTTGAACACTTTGGGAATCAGCCTTATCTCTTATGATCCCAATTTACAGAAACTTTACCAGTTGTCTTCTCTCTCAGAGAATCTAACCACAGGCTTTCCCCATATGGTTCTACTTAATTTATCTAAACTGGATTCCCTGCTCAGGCAGTGGCAAATGAAATTGTCATTGAAATTTTTTAAAGCATTTAGAAATGAACTATGCTTTATATATACCATGTTCAAACATTGTAATGGGGTCACATATGATAACTTATCATTATTGCTGAAAAGATTTTAACATTTAAAGATAACTCACTACTACTTATATTGCAATTTTAGCATCTCTTAAATGAATATCTAGAGCCATAAAACATTTTTAAGATCCATTTTGCATATTTTTCAATGCTAGAATATTATAAAGAATGAGGCTTGTACCTTGATCTAAGAGGCCAGAAAATAGTCACAGTAGAAATTAGTATTAGGCTTCTTTATATGAAGAGCTTCTCTTTCTTAGTCATGTAAATGTTTTCCTTCTAGTTTCCTTATATTTTACTGGAATGCCACTTCTATTGCATATTCACTTGCAGTTTTTTTTTTTTTTTTAATTTAGAAAAAAAAATTCTCTAAAAAGTTAAATATTTTAAAATCCTACATAAGCCAAAGTTTGATTTTTCTAATACACTTTAGCTAAGATTTTTAAGAGTCAGCAAAAGTCATACCAAATACTGTGATGAGTCCAAATTAAAATTATTTTCTGCTAAAGCCCATGATTCATTCTTTATTTGAGGATCTTCTGTTGTCTTGCTTAACTTGTCTAGCACATTTTGTAGCTTGCCTGATTTAAAACTAATTGTTTTAACAACATTAGATGGCATTGCCATCAGACTGGTTGTAAGGTTAAATTGACAAGTTTCATCACAAGGCTTCCTCTTTGGCCAATCAAGAAAACATGGCACATAATCTCTGAAATACTTGCAAGAATATTAGTGCTGTAAGCACAATTGTGGCCATTTCTTCTTGGAACATATTCAAATTATGTGCTGTATGTGGTACACAGAATGCTCCTGTATTTTTGGCCAAAATTCTGACTTGTATACCATTTTCTTTTTTAACCATCTTAGAGCCACTATCTTGGGTTGTCCTGGATAATCTTTTGAATCAATGATAAAAATTGAAGGTCATTTATTTTCTTTCTTTCTTTTTTTTCTATCTGGTTGCATCATCTGTTTGGTGCATGGCTTCACCGGGCAGGGGCCTGTACCTCTCTGCACCACACAGGTCTGGGATGCCTGGTTTCTTTTTTTACCAGGTGGTCCCGGGGATTGAACTTGGGTCCTCCATATGGTAAACAGGAGCTCAATTGCTTGAGCCACAGCCGCTTCTCCATTTATTTTCCTTATTAGTTGCAATTTGCACTTTTTACCACAACTGTAAAACTCATGAAAATCTCAATAATTTCAACTTCAGAGACGGAGCTGTGAGAGTATACCATCCTGGATGCAGCCAATGTGTGATGCATTGTCTAGAGAAATAAAAAATAAATTAGCTGGCTAAAAGCTGGTATGCTTATAATTGTAACCAAGTACAGACATTTCTAATTGCAGTGATAAAATCCTTCTCTCTAAAAAAAATTTTTTTTGGTTTATTTAAGTCCTAAACAATTGAGGTAGTTACTGTTAAGCTTTAATGATATACATGTCTCTTCAAATTAGCACGTTATTACTTATCCTTTAATAAATGTTGTATTTTACATGGAAATTAATTGGCTGAACTTTTGGCTATACTGTTGGTCCCCGACATATGTAGACACTGCTATGTGTGCTTGTTTTGAGAGTAAGCTATTAATGGTTTGGAATTATTCAGGTGCTTCAGACAGTTCTTTTTGTTCCCCTTACATTCCTTTTTTTCCTCTCCTAGTTTCTTATAAAAAAGTACTCTTAAAAATAATTCTGAAACTTATTCAAACTAAAGATTAAATGATTGATAAAATATTGCAATATTCCCAAGAGTATTGACATTTTATCATGGTAAAGCCTTATGCCAAAAGGATGAAATTGCCTTTTAGAATTTCACAAGTCATATAGCTGGGTGAATAGGGTAGATATTTATAGGAAAGTGCAGTCTTTCTTGAAGGACCTTGGATCTACAATGTATTTTACTACCATATTTCTACTTACTTATAAGGACTTTTATGATCAGGTGACTTTCTCCAGCCCTTGTATGTGCACTATAGACATCAGGGAGAGGGACCAATAGGTATAACATGGGGCATTTTTGAGACATTGGAATCATTTTGCATGACATTACAATTACGGATACCAGCCATTATACATTTTGTCAAACCTATAAAATTGTGTGGTGCAAAGTATAAAACGTAATACAAACTATAGACCATGGTTAGTAGCAATGTTTCGATATGTGTTCATCAATTGTAACAAATGTACCAAACTAATGAAAGATGTTGTTATCGGGGAAAGTGTGGGAGGGGAAGGAGGTGGGTCTATATGGGAATCCCCTATATTTCCATTGTAACATGTATATAATCTAAAGCTCCTTTGAAAATAAAGAAAAAAATTATCTTAAAAAAAAAAGTCCATGTAGGTTTGAGCTTTAGTAATATTGGCATAAGCACAGTCCTGGGAAATTTTGGAGGCCTAAACCCAGAAATAATAAGAACCTACCCCAGAATTCCCAGTGAAAGTGTCTTGTGAAAGGTATTATTCTAAAAGAGGCATTAATACAATGTTATCACAGACATCTAAGGCTTCATAAAGAATGACATTTATGTTCAATATTTCAGAGAAGAAGCACCCACTTTCTGAAGATGAACTTTTCAAATTGTCGTTTTATGAAATCCAAAGAAATGGTTTGGGTGGAGAAAGTGCAAAAGCAACAGAAAACAGTCCCTATTCTTCCTTTTCATCTCTCATACATTTAAATATCACAGAGGCCTTGAAATGGAACTGGGGATGACTTTATTTTACAATTGACAAAGGAAAAAGGGAGAACTTCAAGTATTTTTAGGTTGGTTGAGAAATTATTGTACTATATCACTTTTGATGCCATGACCTATTAAGTGACCAAGACATTACTGAAATTATGAAAAATCAACAGTAAACAGGAACATGCTTGAAATTTTAGATTTCAAACAGAGAAATCTCATATTTCTTAACTAGGAACATTGTTTCCTCTTTTTGATTTCAGAGAATAGTCACAAAAGATCATTGTGTTCATTTTGAATACCTGGCAAATAATGAGAGAATTCAATCAGAAACTGGATGCCAAAATTACAAAGAAAGATCAAGAGAGAATACTTCAGAATAATGACATCTTTGATGAGTTTATTACATTGGCACCTTGAACCATGGCAATATCCATGGGAAAATTAATGAATGATGGATTATAAGAATTTAAACAAAGAACCTCCAAGAGAGAATCTTACACAGTGGTTGGAAGCAGATTAGAAGAGACCAAAGACTAGTCGCAAGGGTCAATAAAAAGGGTCAAAAATAGTATCAAAAGGACAAGGTATATGGGACTCTCTGAGAAACTGGGGAAGATTGACAAATTCACCAACAAAGCTATTTGCATTATAAACTATAAAAATATTGAGAAATTTTGTTTGAGAGGTATAGTGAAACAGATATATCTGAATCTTCTTTAATATCAATAGAGAAGTCACTGTAAAGAGTAAATATCCTCCTTAATTTTAAATTTAAAGAGTAAATTGGTTTTATGAGTGGAAAACAGACCTATAGTATTTTTCTATGTCAGATGTTATAAAAAATTTACACTAAAAACATGTTCTTGAATATTATTTACAAATTCTAAAATATTAAGAATCCAAAGTATAAAAGTCTAGGAATGCGATAATGCATAAAAAACTTTCTGAAAAATGTAAAGTGTTAGAAGAGAAAAAAGTTGGATTATAGATGTATATATGTTATTTTAGCTCTTAAATGAATTTTACTGTAGTAGAAATGTGTAACTTAAAAAGTAATTAATTCTTATTGATTGGTAAGAATGTTTTATAGATTAAAGACACTGATCCTTTGGGTGTCATATATATTAGAGTATTTTTCCATTAGAAATTTTTGTGGCAGTGAGTATTTACTGGTGGAGTACTAAGTGCCGGGTACTCTGCTTGATAATGGAACAATACAATAATGAACAAGTATGACATCTCTTAATCACTTAATCAGATTCCTTTATTGGCTTCTTTCTTAAAAAATGTGCTCTGAAAGTCTTTCCTCACCCCAAGAGTTAGTATTTTTCTTCTAGTACATATAGATTTAAATTTTTACATTTAAATCATTGACATCTTGAGAATTTGTTGTGATATATGGGTCAATGAACTTTTTTTCCCCATTTTTTTTCATTTATTGAAGTGTATCACTCATACATAAACAATAAGTGTATAGTAATAGTTGTGAATTTACAAAACAAACATACATAACATCATACAGCGTTCTCATACCTCACCTTACCACCAATACCTTGCATTGTTGTGAAACATTTTTAACTAGTGATTAAAGAGCATCCTCAAAATATTACTACTAACTCAAGTATCTTACATTTGGAGTATTTTCCCCCCAACCCACCCTATTATTATTATTATTTTTATATCATTTATACATGAGCATAGATAAACAATAAGTGTATAGTAAAGGTTGTGAACTTACAAAGCAAACATGCATAACATCATACAGGGGTCCCATACAGCAACCCTCCACCAACACCTTGCATTGTTATGAGACATTTATTACAAATTATGAAAGAATATCCTCAAAATCTTACTACTAACTGTAGTCCTTATCTTACATTTGGTGTATTTCTCCCCCAACCTACCCTATTATTTTAAAAATATATTCTTATGACAGGAGTTGTAAACTTACAAAACAATCATGCACATGTGCAGAATTTACATACAAAACCCCTCTATCAACACACCACACCGTGGTGGAACATTTATTACAGATTATGAGATAATATCATCACATTATTACTAGGTCCATAAGAGTACATTTGGCATACTTTTTCTATAGTTCCCCATTATCAACACAGTACATCTTTGGCATAGATGCATGAATATTGTAGTATTGTTGTTAACCACAGTCCATAGGTCATTCCAGTTGTATTTTTCCCATGCTTCTCCACATTCTCACTACCCTGCAATAGTGACATACATCTGCTCTAGCTCACAAAGGACACTCTTGCATTTGTACCACAGTTCTTATCCACCTCTGGGTTTACTGTGTTATTCAGTTCCTAGATTATTCTCTAGCTTTCTGTCAATTGGCATTTACATGCCTAGACTACCCTTTTCAGCCACATTCCCATTTATAAACCAGCTGTTACTCACTATAATGTGTTATCATCAACTCTATATATTTCCACACTTTTACAGTAAAGTTAATTAAAATTTCTACATACATTAAACATCAGTAGTCCATCTCAGTCCTCTTATCTCCTTTAAGAATCCACCACCTACCACCAGGTCTTGAAGATATTTTCCTACATTTTCTTCTAGCAGCTTTATGGTTCTTGCTTTTATATTTAGGTTTTTGTTCCATTTTGAGTTACTTTTTAAATAAGGTGTGAGATAGGGGCCCTCTTTTCTTCTTTTGGCTATGGATATCCAGTTCCCCCAGTGTCATTTGTTGAATGGACTGTTCTGCTGAGCTGCGTGGGTTTGACAGGCTTGTCAAAAATCACTTGACCCTAGATGTGAGGGTCTGTTTCTGAACCATCAGTTTGGTTCCATTGGTCCATGTGTCTGTCTTTATGCCAATACCATGCTGTTTTTACCACTGCAGCTAGGTAATATGATTTAAAGTCCAGAAGCAAGAGTCCTCCAACTTTGCTTTTCCTTTTTAAGATGTTTCTAGGTATTCAGGACCCCTTCTGAATAAATTTGATAATCATGCTTTCCATTTATTTAAAAAATGCTGGTGGAATTTTTATCAGGATTGCATTGAATCTGTATATCAATATGAGGAGAATTGAAATCTTAATGATATTTAATCTTCCAATCCTTGAGCATGGACTGTTCTTCCAATTATTTAGGTCTTTTTTGATTTCTTTTAATAATGAGTTGCAGTTTTCTGAATACAAGTGCTTTACATCATTGGTTACGATTATTCCTAAATATTTGGGATTTATCTGTCATATTTTATTTTCACCTCTCTTTTAACACTTTTAATTACTTTTACTAATATAATCTTCATTTCTAGACTCTCTTCCAAGCCTCTCTCTTTGTCTTTTTTTTTCAGGCTATAGCACACCCTTTAGTATTTCCTGCAAAGCTGATCTCTTGGTTACAAACTCTCTCAGTTTCTGTTTATCTGTGAATATTCTAAACTCACCCTCACTTTTGAAAGACAATCTTGCCGGATATAAGATTCTTGGCTGGAAGTTTTTCTCTTGCAGTATCTTAAATATATCATACCACTGTCTCCTTGTCTCCATAGTTTCTGATGAGAAATTGGCACTTAATCTTATTGGGTATCCCTTATATGTTATGCATTGCTTTCCTCTTGCTCCTCTCAGAATTCTCTCTTTGTTTTTGGCATTTGACATTCTGAGTAGTATAATCTTGGAGTTGGTCTATTTGGATTTATTCAGAAGGGACTATGTTGTGCTTCTTGAACATAGATATTCATGTCCTTCAATAGGGTTGGGAAATTTCTACCATTATTTCTTCAAGTATTCCTCCTGCCCCTTTCCCCTTCTCTTCTCCTTCTGGGACACGCATGACACATATGTTTGCATGTCTCTTGCTGTCATTTAGTTCTCTGAGACCACGTTCAATTTTTTCTATTCTTTTCTCCATCTGCTATGTTCACTTTCAGTAGCCATTTCTTCAATCTCACCAATCCTTTCTTCTGCCTCCTCAAATCTGCTATTATATGATTACAGTGTATTTTTTATTTTATTTGTTGTGCCTTTCATTCCCGTAAGATCTGCTATTTTTCTATGTATGCTTTCAAATTCTTCTTTGTGCTCATTCAATGTCTTCCTAATATCCTTAATCTCTTTATCCATCTCATTGAATTTATTAAGGAGATTTGTTTGAACATCTACGATTAGTTGTGTCAACTCCTTTATGTCATCTGGAGGCTTATCTTTTTCTTTTAACTGGGCCATATCTTCCTGTTTCTTGGTTTGGATTATAATTTTTTGTTGGTATCTTGGCATCTTGCTTACTAGATGTATTTATGTTGGGTGCAGTTTCTCTCTTTAGTTTAGGGCTTTCTTGCCCTTTCTTCCTTGCTGGTTGTATAGTAGGAACCAAGGATGTAGCTGGTGCTGTAAACTGTGGAGGCTCAAGCTGCCCTTATTTCCCCAGGGACCGATGAAGCTTCTCCCAACTTTCTCCTTTGCCAGGGGTAGGGACAGAGCCACAGCCATGTGTAATAATCCAAGTCATTCAGGCCTAGACTGCAGTTGCCCAGAGAGACTGATGAAGCTTCAAGCCCCTTTCTCCCCTGCCTAGGGCAGGGATGGAGCTGCAGGTGTGGGCAGCAATCTATGCCGTGCAGGTCCAAAATGATCGCAGTTGCCCTGGTAGACTTCCGGCTATTCAGTCTGTGCCTGCCGAATGTAGCTGCAGTTACCTGGAGAGGCTGGTGCAGGGTCTGCCACCTTCCTCCCTACTAGAGGTAGGACTGAAGCTTAGGCTAGGGCTGCAGTCCAATCTGGGTGAAAGAAGCCAGTCCCTACCACCACTGTGATTTTCAGTCAGCTGGACTTCCCTCATGCTGGGGGTGGAGTAAAAATGGTGGCTACTGGCCTCTTTCTGACTTGGACAGGTTCAAACTTTAGCTGTTCTTAGGATTATACTTTAGCTAGCTGAATTTATTTATTTATTTTTAAAGATTTATTTATTTACTTTATCCATTTTATCCCCCCCCTTCCCCATTTGCTGTTTTGTGTCCATTCGCTGGGCAATTCTCTGTGTCTGTTTCCTGCCATTTCTTCTCATCTTCTTCCTCCAGTCTTCACCAGGATTTTATCCTGGAGACCTCCGATGTAGGAGAGAGGTGTTTTGCCACCTACACCACCTCACTTCCTGGCTTTCAGAGCATCTCATCTTGTCTTGCCCCTGCATCTCTCTCCTGTTATGTCATCATCTTGCTGCATGGCTCCCCGGGCCTGGCGGCTCACCAGCACAGAGAGCCTGACAGCCCATGCGCCTTCTCTCTCTCTCTGTATATATTTTTATTTTACCGGGAGGTCCCAGGGATCGAACCCAGGTCCCCCCATATGGCAGACGGATGCCCAACCATTTGAGCCACATCGGCCCCCTGAATTTATTAATCAGTAGCTGAGATCGGTGGCCAACCGTCTCTTCCTCCCCTGTTTTTGGGAAATGGAACTTCCAATTCCAGCTACAGAATAGCTCCTGAGGTGGCTTGCACTGCCAGAGTAGGATGATCACCAGCCTCTGCCTTGTGGCCTATATTTTTCCAGAGAGGCTGGCACAGGTCCCACCAGCTTCCTCACTGTCAGAGGTGGCGCTGGTGCTTATGCTAGAGCTGCAATCTGATCTGGGTGGAAAGAAGCTGGTTTCTTGTAGCACTGTGATTTTCAGTCCCTCCCGCTTCTCCTCATGCCAGGGATGGAGTTAAAATGGTGGCTACTGGCCTCTTTCTGACTTGGGACAGGTTCAAACATTAGCTGTTTCTAGGATTATACTTTAGCCCACCAAATTTACTAATCAGTAGCAGAAGTTGGTGCCCAAGTCTCTTCTTTCCCCATTTTGGGGAAGTGAAGCTTCCAATTCCAGGCATGGAACAGCTCCTGAGGCGGCTTGCGCCTCCAGTGGAGCATGGGCACCGGCCTCCATGGTGTGGAGTGCTCTATTTACAAATCTTCTCTGCAGATGGGCAGTCTCCTTGTTTCATTCTTTCAAGGATGTTGCAGGTTGTTTTCTGGTCTCCTGGAGCTCTCAAACAGGTGCTTTAGATAGCTCTGGGTGATTACTAACTGGCCCGTAGCATGAGCTGACTCTAGGAGCTCCTTACTCTGCCGCCATCTAGCTGGTTGTCCTCCTCAATGAACTTTTTAAATAACTTAAATAGCCTAGTTTCAAATAAAGTGTTACACCTTTATAACTAAAATATTTAGAATGTTTTCTTTTGGTTATTTCTGAACAGCATATGGTAGCATTTCCCTTCCTCACCCCCTTTCTTCCTTTTGTGGTAATAAATTGAGGGTTGGGTAATTGTGAGACCTAGGCAGTAGGAAATTGGAAAGTGTGACTCTGAATTTAAGTGTACCACAGGTGAAAAACCCAGCTAGAAAATGTACTCTTCAGTATACAGCTAGAGCATCTTTAAAAGCAGACAATCCTGAAAAATTTAGCTAATGTAAATGGTTTTGTTAGACATGACACAGTGACAACTAAATTGGATTTTCATTTCTCATCTTGATTTAGTAATCTCATGTACAAGTTTATGATGCCCTTAAGTGTAATTAAAGATCTAAATTAAACTTAACTTTATTATTTAATGAGGCCATTTTAACAGCCAACCTAGAGGTCTTTGCTGATCTCAGGGTCATACAATTCAATTGTTGCCTTTCTAAGTGATTTTTTTTTTCTTTTAAAAGTGAGAAATGATTGGGCGCCCCAGAATATATGAACAAATGCACTTTTTTGCATATTATGTAAAATCTCACTGATTTGATTTAATGGTGAAGAGAGAGGGAAGAAAGTGATGCTGGGACTAGCCAAGTTTGAACTAATTAAAAATCTGGGTTTAATTCATGGAAAGAGGCATTCTAAGATGTAAGACAGATCTGAAAGACCCTAACCTTGAAGAGGACAATTAACTTCTGAATCTCAGTTTCTGCATGTATAGGGTGGTGATCATACCAGCTGCTGGCACCACCAGTTCTTTGATAATTAAATGAGGTAATACATATGGCTGTCTTTGCAAACTGTGAGACACAGTACACATATTCTCCATTGTTATTATTAAATTAACTTTAAAATGAAATTTTAAGTTAAAATATGTATAGTATACAAATGAACTGTGTTTGTACAGGGTCTGTTTTAAAGAAGAAATGACCCACTTGTAATAATTAAATGCATTTGAATACTGTGAGTTAACGTCTTTACAAAGTCTGACTTTATAAACAGGCTAAAATTTTCTCTAATGTCTTTGAACTAAGTCATCAACTTTATGAGAAATTAGTTTTCTATGTGACACCAAGAAATATTATCATATACTATTGTAGTCATTATATGCACAGCAATTAACACAAAACTCAGTCTTCTCATTTAAGTGTCTGATTATATTTGGTATCTTTGTTTCCATTCATTTTGTGATTGCTGACTTGTTAAGTGGGATAATGAGCAATCTCTAATTTTTCCATTGAATTACTTTCCTATGAAATCCTGCTTCCACACATGTGCTATTCATTAAAACCAGAAAAAATATGCAAATCTTAGTCAAATTTTGAGTACAGATGTATCCTTTGCAACTGGTTTTGCAGCATATTACCTATGTAATCTTAGGCAATATAGTTAACTGTTCTGTGCCTCAGTTTTTCCATCTTAAAAACGAGAATAGTAATAAGACCTGCTGCATTGGATTGTTGAGAATGTTAAAAAAATTCATTTAGAACATGAGCACATAGAGTGAGCGTTCAATAATTTTATTCTTTATTGTTTTATCTTGACTTCCACAATTATGTTAAATGTTGAAGAACTTCATAAATTGTTTTGTTTGTGGTCCATGTAATTTTGAGTGCATAACAAAAGAATGTGTCAATTTCTAGATGAAGATAATGCAAAATTCCAGCTTCACTGTTCACCCATATAGGTTGAAGTGGTCTTTAATGAATTATGGAGTATTGTTAGTCCAAGCCAGTAAATAACTAACTTCTGCTTGTTTATTCAGTTGGGGAAAAGTAGATTTATTTTATTAGTTTATTCTGATTTATCCTAACTGCTTTTTTGCTGGCGTGTATCTCCATCAATCATCGAGAACAGGGTTTGCCAATTCAAATTGTGTACCTGGTCCACTTCTGGGTATTCTGATGAGGTGAGGATAAGGCTGTTCACAGGTTCAAATGAAGGAAACACTCGAAGCTGCCAGTATGTACAACTTATTTGGAGAAACATTACTTACTCCTAAATTGTATCCTGTAATGTCTTGATAATTCAGAGAAGGAAAAGAAGTGTATGGACTGGGCTAGTTAAGAAAGTGCTGTGGAGGAATTGGGATTTGAACTGTGTCTTAACTGAACTACAGACAGATGAGAGGTGAGGGGAGGATAATCTAGGCCGGAAAGACAGTGTGAGTCTAAGCAACACATTTCTGACCTAGTTATTTCTGCTTAATTTGAATTTGACTTCTTTTTGTGATGTTTGGGACATTAGCAAATCTGAGTGCTTCCTTTTAAAGAAAAATACTTAAATTTCATTTTGGATTTAATTGTCACTACTAAGGGTGGTTTTTTTTTTTTTTTTTGTACTTTTTTCCCCGGTAACTAGGATATGATTTAGATGAGATTTTATTATTTTTGAATACTATAAAATTGTCATGTATTCTTGTTTAAAAAATATAATAGTAGCAACAATATCAAAACAATCCCATTAATTTTCATAGTCATGCTGGGATTAGCATTTCTTCAGATTTAGGACAAAAAGTTTCACTGAATTTTTTGATTGGTTTGTTCTACATTTCTATTACCAGAGACTCCTTGATAAAACAAAGTAAATAATTCCTCCCTATCTCCCAAACATTACAGGAAAAGATTTAGTCTGAAGAATTAGGTCAACATAATAGCAAATATTATAAAACCTGTAGTGAAACTAACAACTACTATCTAGCCAAAATGAAAATAAGAGCTAGTTACATCTAGAAAATATGAGCTAGTTACATCTAGAATTGGTAAATCAGTGACAAAATGGCTTTATTTTACTAAGCATGTTAGTTTCCCTGAGTATTTCTCCTCATTTCGAATAGAAAAATACTCCTGAATTGGAGATCTTTCTATTCAGATTAGAATCACTGGACCATTTGTCCATCTGCTTAGAAGATATTATGAACAAAAGGAAACACTGAACATGAAAGGAAACAATAGTTTAGTCAATATATGACTTCTTCTAGCTTTTTCTTTTTTTTGAGGTACCAGGGGCTGGGGATTGAAACCAGGACCTCATATGTAGGAAGCCACTGCTCAACCACTGAGCCATATTGGCCTCCCTGAGTTGGTTTTTTCATTTGTTTTGCTTGTTGTTTGTTTTTGTTTTTTTTCAGGAGGCAGCAGGAACTGAACCCAGGACCTCCCATGTGGGAGGTGGGAGCTCAACTGCTTGAGCCTCTAGCTTTTTTTCTATAACAAAACAAAACAAAAAAAACTGTATATTTCATGTGTTTCTGTATTCACAAAAACCCATCTTTATGTTCTATTAACAGTTTGAACCTTTCTTATACCAGTTAAAAGTCTTCAATCAGTGCATTTAAGGTCATCTATGAATAATAATCTAATTAAGGAGGAAAATGAGCAGTTAATAAAGGTCAACTGAACAATTTAATCAATTTTGCTGCTGAGGAAATAATACAAGTATTTGTTATAGAATATGTAGCAAATGATAAAATATTAATTATCATCAAAGAGCTAAAAGAAGAATATACTTGATCTCTTTGATATATAAAGGGTACCTCAGTATGCTAATCAGAATATGTCAACCAAAATCAAGCAGTAAGTTTAGAGAAAGAAAAAAATTTGAAGATCGACATTTTTAGACTGTTTGGGAAAATAGGATTTAAAATGAAGTCTCTTCTGTCTATGGAGTAAAAAAAAATATAACTTTCTGTTTCAAGCAACACATAATAATGAATATAACATATCTGTACCCTACACTAACACAAGACATTTTACTAGGTGCCATAGCTTCTTCAGTTTCACTTTATCTTACTCCCATATAGCCATAATTTACATGGAAAGCACTTTTAAAAACAATCTACAAAGAATGAATTTCTCAGATGTCTGTCCTGTCTCCCTGTGAAAAATGTAATCATCCATAGCAGAACCACTTTTATCTACAAATCAGTCATTAGAGCTGGAAGGCCAAAGCAAGGGCAAGCTTTTTGTTTTGTTTTGTTTTTAAATATCAACCATCTAAGTTATCATCACTTTTGATTAGTATGAAATGTGCATATGGAAAAAATCTGGGCATATTTAGACATTGACGAAACCCTCTTATGGCTTGTCTTTCCTAAGTAAAAGCAGGGATTTATTTAGAGGCATGCATTTGATGCATGTACCACCTTGAGTTATATCAGATTTCCACTAGTGAGAAACTCTCCAGCAGAAAGTCTTCAATCCTTCACAGTCTTTTTTAAATAAAATTTTATTGAAGTATATCACTTATGCATGAACATACATAAAACAATAAGTAGTATGTAGTAAAAGTTGTGAACTTATAAAACAAGCATGCATATTATCATACAGTATTATACATTTGTTATAGTTCATGAGAGAACATTCTCATATTTGTGCAGTTAACCACAGTCCCTCTTCTACCATTGGATTCCCTGTGTTTTACAGCCTCAGGTTTTTTTTTTTTTTTTTAAAGATTTTATTTATTTATTTTATTTATCCCCCCTTGCTGCTTGTGCTCACAGCCTCAGGTTTTGTACAATCCATTCAAAGTGTATACTCAATGGCTTTCATTTTCATCACAGATTTGTGCTGTCATCACCTCAGTCAATTTTAGAATGTTTTCATTACCCCAAAAGGAAAAATCCCATAGTCCCCATACCCCCCATGTTGTCCTTACAATTGATATAGTATCAAATATTACAATATTACTATTAACTGTTGTCCATAAGTTATGTTAGTTGTAATTTTCCCACCTTCATAGTCTTTTATTTTTTAAAGACTTATTTATTCCTCCCCACCCCCTTGTTGTTTTCGTGCTCACTGTCTGCTCTCTGTGTTCTTCTGTGTCTGCTTGTCTTCTCTTTAGACGGTACTGGAAACCGATCCTGGGAGGTGCTCAATCTCTTGCACCACTCAGCAACCTGGTCTGCTGCATCTCTTATTGTCTTTCCTCTGTGTCTCTTTTTGTTGCATCATCTTCCTGCTCCAGCTCTCTGTGTGGGCCAGCACTCCTGCGCAGGCCAGCATTATGCATGGCCAGCACTCCATGTGGGCCAGCTTGCCTTTCACCAGGAGGCCCTGGGAATCAAAGCCCGGACCTCCTATATGGTAGACGGGAGCCCAATTGCTTAAGCCACATCTGTTTCCCCCTTCATAGTCTTTTAAACCTGGACACAAGCTACCTAAACTTTTGTGCTGATATTGAATTTTTCAAGTTTCAGAATACAGAAGGGTACATGAAATGAAGTCTGTTTTCAGTTTTTTAAAAAATGATAACAAGGACTACCCTTACTACAGTGAGAAAATTGCTAAAAACAACAGTAGCTAACATTTTCAATTTTAAAATTTAACTGGTAATCCTAACTTAAAAGTAGAAAGATGATATTAAGGTGTGTGAGAGAGACGATAGGGATAGAGATAGAGGGAAAGAGGGAGAGTGATAGAGAGAAAGAGAGGAGGGAGAGGGAAAAGGGGAGAGGAAGAGAAGGAGAGCGGGATACAGAGAGAGAGAGATTAGGGAGAGTTGGGATAAAACATAGGGGACTAAGTTGGGATTTTGCACAAAATATTGACAAATCCATCAGTATCACCTGGATGCACCATAGTCTAGTATCCTGGTAGATCTTTATGTTTTACCTGGGGTTTGATTTTGCTTTTACTTATTCTTTTTCTACCCTTTCTTGTTCCCTATCACTCTTCTATGTCCTCTATTATCTTCTGTTTTCTCATTTTCAGATTTTCACTTACTAGTTGTTCTAATGTTTAACATTTACTCTCTGGCCTCTTGAACATGTCAGAGCAAAGCACTAAATAAATCTGGCAACAGGCCTCTGGTAAATGCAAAAAAATAATAAAATATTTTTGGAATATAATTTCCTCTTTAGATTTAGAGCTTATAAAATGTTATATGTACATATGTAATTATTATTCACATGATATCCTTTTGAACTGTGTATTTGATGAAGGAATTACTGAGTGATTTCATTTATTACAGACAAAGCACTTTACTTACTAATTTTATAAAACAAGACTAGACTGTTCTTGTTATTTTCTAGAATTATTATTTTTTTTCAGGCAAAACTCATGTCATGCTTTATACTGGCCTCTTGGACAATTAATAAAAAATGAGGGACAAAACAATTTAATTTCAGAGCACTCATTCAAAAGAAAATCTTGTAGTGATTTTACTATAGCATACCTGAAATGTCTTAGTTTCTTTGCAATCTCATATGTCTACTACAAATATTATCATGCTAATTTGGAACTCTCATGACTACTAAAGCTAGATTTTCACTGCTTACCCTTCCACCCCAGATTTATGTATTCAACTGCCTGCTTGACATTTCTGCCTGGATATTTAGGTTGCATATCGAACTGAGCAGGGCAAAACCAAACCCTCTTCATTCCCCTTCCCCCCAATCTATCCACCAATCCTGCTCTTCTCCAAGGCTTGCCTATGTCAGTAAATGGCACCACCAATCACCTACTTGCTCAAGCCAAAAATCTAGGAATTATCTTGGATTCTTTTGACTCCACCCCCCATATCCAGTCTATCAAGAAGACCTGCCAAGCTTTACCTCCACAGTGTATCCTCCTTTCTAACTGTGCTACTGCCCACACTAATCCAAACTACTACCATTTCCTGCCTAGACTACAATACCCTAATAGCTGGTCTCTCTCCTTCTACCTCTGAACCCTTATGCTCCATTCTCCTCAGATCAGCCAGAATGATATATTTTAAAACCATAAATCATACTACTTCCCTTCTCTGTTTAAAATCCTCTGGTGCCCAGTGGCCATCTGGGGCATGCTCTTCTCATGGCAATCACAATAATTCAAGAGGCCAAGCCAAACTACACAGCACATTTAAGATCTCTTCTATCACATCTGCTAACACTCCATGGGCCAGAGCAAGTCACTAGACACAGTCCAACATCAATGGGACAGGAGATATATTTCATTCACGTTCATGTATTCAATAATGTCAAAAAATTCCCAGAACCATGCCAGCAGACTTCTTTCACATCTCACTTGTTCTCATATATCTAAACTAATCATTGGCAAAGGCAATGGAGTTACTGTTAAACTGACCAACACACATTCTTTGGGATTCAAGAGGTGGTGAAGCTTCTCCTGAAGCACATGGTCATTTGGACAAAAATTAACAAATTCAGGGCAGGGCTCCACTAGAAAGGAGAAAGAGGATAAAAAGATGTTGCTAGGCCAACTGTAAATTAACATCAGCAACCGTATAACACCACAGTCTTATTGAATATTAGCTGTTGTCATAGAATATAATCATGCTTAAGTTGCTGGAATTGAAAAATATAAAGGAAATTTCATTCCATAATAAGGGTTAGCTACTCTCAGCCAAATATTTTATGGTATTTCTGAAGTTCTAAATTACTAGCTAGAAAGCTGGATTAGGTAAATCCTGTATGACTATTTGTAGGAGTTTGATATTGTTTATGAATTCCAAAAATAGATATTGGATTATGTTTGTAAACTGGTTTGTTCCTCTGGGCATATTAGATTATATTGGATTCAGAGGTTTCATTTTTACTTGATTAAATAATGATTAAGGCTTTGATTGGGTCATGTCAGTAGGACGTTGAGTACCCACACCCTTGGTGGGCAGGGACCCACAGAGAAACCACACTGCAGAGAAAGGAGGTGAGAGTTTTGATCCTGGAACCCTGGAAGTGAACACACAGAGAAGCAGATATGTGAGGAAGGAGAGAAGGCTCCATTAGACATGGCAGAGGCCCTGGGAAGAGAGATGAGCCATTCTCCTAACAGTCTACAGCTGGCCTTGTAGAGAGAGCACAGCAGCTGAGTCTGGTGAAAAATGAGCCCCAGGAAGCCTGAACTCTTGGCAAACGTCGGCAGCCATCTTGTTCCAACACGTGGCAACAGACTTTGGTGAGGGAAGTAACTTATGCTTTATGGCCTGGTAACTGTAAACTTCTACCCCAAATAAATACCCTTTATAAAAGTCAACAGATTTCTAGTATTTTGCATCAGCACCCCTTTGGCTGACTAATACACTATTATAGTCCAAATTCTGTTTTGCAAAGCAGATAAACAATTTAAACACCTTCTGCTTAGAAATAATTTTTAACAAGGATTGTTTCTGTCTGTCTATTATCATTTTATATTTTATTAAGGAATGATGGTCTCTAAGTTTGTTAGTATTTCTTTAGCATGAAGACCTGCTTAGTATAAAATATATACAGCAGACCTCTTAGTTTTTAATACTGCTTGCCTGCTAACAACTAGAATGGAACAGATTTCTTCGTTCAAAATTCCACATCCCTGGTAAAGCTGATTCTCAGGTGGAGCTCATCACTTTACCTACTTCATAAGTGATCAGCCAAGGTTATACTTTTTTAGCATTTAGTCCTATATCCCAGTGAAATTCAAGCTTTAGAGACTAATTTGTCTATAGTGGCTCATGTCCTCTGTGACCTAAGATCTTGCCTTCTATCTGTGATCATAATGACTTTATGAAAAATTTATTTGATTGGTAATCCAAGGTCACACATTCAATCTTCCCAGATTAATAAAGGATTGCAGAAATTTTCACATGTAAAAAGCCTCATAATATCCATTCATTCATTCACCAGTTCTTTCGTGAATTAATGAGCTTTAGAATGACTCAGTTTTCATTGATTTATCCATTGGACATACCCAGCTAAATCAGGTCAGATTGAGATAAACTTTGAAAATGTTAGGTTAAAGTAATAGTGGAATAAATATTTAACAATGACTTTGAAGGAGGATATTTACTTGCTAAGCTTCAGGATTTCTGAAGGATATTCTTAGAAGTAATTTCAACTACTTACCTTCTCAAAGGAGATAAATTCAAACTTGTGAAATTATTGTGATTTTTTTTTTTTGGTTAATGCCTGAAATTTAAAAATCATTCTAATTTGCAAAGATGCTATAGATTTAATGATTTTATGTGAGAGAGAAAATTTGCCTCTGGCCACAGTTTCTGTCACAGTCAATTAGCATGCTTTGTGCCATTTTCTAATATGTAAACATGTTTCCACACTAGTGTACAGGGCATAAAACATTGTTAATAAGCATTTGAGATACTTGTAGATGGTAAACCTATGGGTAAAGCCAATTACTTAAAGACAAGGTTGTTAAGTTTTATAAGTTCTACTGCTGGCATCAATTTTTAAAAATTCTAAGCCACACGATCAGCTTTACCCATTTAAAGTGTCACCTATTTAAAGTGAATCTGAGCTATAGTTTCACTTCTGAAATCCGTGTGACATTGGTGAGCTTCAGCCTCCACATCAGTCAACTAGGCTTATGACGATGATAAGATGAAACGAAAGCATCTTAAATTTCCTTGAAAACTCAAATGTGATCTACAAATTTAAATTTTTAAACTTATGATTATTGCACTAGATAAGATTTCAGAGTTTCAACAGTGGTATTCAAATGAGGAATGCTTTTTAAATTTGCTTTTCTATCTCAGAACATCCTGCTCCCCCTTCCCATTCATTTCCAGTTTAAAGCAGTTCCATTTCAGGCAACTTGAGATAATATATGTTAGTGTCCATTTCATAGTCCCTCTCTAAGCATTCAGGCAGAGTTCCCACACAGCTGCAGAGTCCCACTGTCAAAAGGAATACTGGCGGTGTGAACTCGTTTCCCCTTTCTGCTCTCTGCTCACCATATCCACATAGCTGCAGAAGCTGCAGGTGTGAGTGTGGTAACGTCTGCTCCTATGAATGATCGTGATTTGGTGGTGGCAACTGTGATCCCGTCCTCTGTTGGTCATTATTGTTTCTCTTGCCTAACACCAGCTGTCCTTTGGCTCCCTCTGTGTTCCTGGCCTTTAAATGCTGGCTCTCTCAGGAATCCTATTTACTAGTTCTTCCAGGGAATTTGCATTGGCATTCCCTTAGCCAGTTCCTCAGTATGGGTGATTCTTTACATCTGCAGTCACTTTTTACCCTCTTGGTGGGAAGTCTTGTTACTGGTGTCCCCTGCTCTGGTGGGCAGTCCTCATGTGATATAGACAGAATGGCTGAAACCCCACTTGCCTCCAGGGGTGTCTTCTGACTCAGGGAATACTTAGGCATCCATGTACGGTAAGCAGTGGGATTACAGACTACCCTTGCAAACTATCCTGGGCACAGCCCTTCTCAGCTTCACCATCTAGACTCTTTTCCACGCTCCTGACAGAATGGGTCCCTCTGCAGGCTGTGGCTCTGCAGTTTTCAGAGATAAAAGAACCATTCCTTGAGTTAGGTGGGGATAAGGGATGGGGAACAAGACAACCCCACCTTCCAAGGAAAGGAAGTTAGACACAGGCAAGTGAATTGATGACTCACAAACTCTTTGTATAGATAGTGAAGTGGGATGGTGGAGCAGTGTTTTGCCACAATATTATTTTGAAACGTTGCTGCTTTGAAAACCTTATGGTGGAAATACTTATCCTGTTCTTTGAACTTTGAAGGTGAACCATGCATTTCCTTTGTTCTCAGCTTTGAGATGCTTCCAATGTAGTCTCTAACGCTGATGGAAACTCTGGGGGAGCATAAATGCTCTTTACATCAGCAATTACACTTTCATTAATATTTAATTGTCCCATGTTCCATAACACTTGTCCATGCCTGAGTAAAGGTGCTGGCCACATCAGATTAGCAGTTGGCTGTTACCTGTTTCATCTGCTAGAGTGGGAGCCTCTTGAGCACAGAGGCAGATGCTTGCACACAGTAGGTGTACAGTAATGTTTGCTGTGTGAATGAATAAAATAGATGAATGAGCAAATGAAAGCAATTCTGGAATTGCAAGTTTCCTTCCACTTAATCACTAAGTGATCATGAGCAAATTTTGAGATTGCAAATGTTCTGATATTCCTTGTAGAAATTTGCTATTCTTTTTCATCAGTGATAGTTTTAAAAGTTCATATCAACCTACATTCAATTGCCACACACTGATTACAGGGCAACTGAGTATCCAGAAAATAGTTTTTTTTCCATATAGAAATGTTTTACTTCATTTCTCCCCAGAAGTCAACAGTAGGATGAGGGCAGCCTGAAGTAAATACTAAATTAAGCTTCTCCCCTGCCAACCTACTTAAATGCTTGAATTAGTCTGGCTTTTTTTTTTTTTTAAACAGTGATGGTGGTTTCCAGGTGCTAAGATCTTATGTTTGAAGGGGGAGTATTTAAAAATATACCCTCCCCTGAGGCTGTGGCAGAAGCTGTTTCCTATTAAATAATATCAGCCATGACTTCTTAGGAAGTCTCATTTTTATAATTTCATCCTTTGAAGGAATAATTTATTTTATCCCATCTTTTTAAAAATTTTGTGCACCCTTGTCTTTTCTTTTTGGATTTTAAAACTAACGTTTACTTCTTTTTTTATTTTGAGTTTAAAGGGAACCACAGTAAGTTGTTCAATTATCCTTGACATTTTGGTAGCAGTGAAGTGTAAACTTTTTTCTGTAAACTGAATTCGCAGCATGTTTACTAGCTCAGCTGTTCAGTTCATGTCAATAAATTTGTCAGCTCTGTGTGCTCCTCAGCAGATGCAAATATTCAGTTATTTGCATGATTCACAATGAGGTCTGCTTTGAGAAATAACCGGAATTCATCTCTATGTTCCCGGTGATGTGAAATTCTGTCCTGTTTCCCTTATTCTGGAATTTTCATTAGCTTTGCTCTTAGTACATCATGACACATTAATGTTTTCAAATCTTTAATTTTTAAATTCAACAAACAACTATTGTGATTCAGGTAGAAAATACAGTGTCTGCCTTAAGGGCCTTACAACTTCATTAAAAAGACAGGGGCTGACAGATATCAGTAATTCATTATGAGCAGCACAGGGACAGAAGTAGAGAAGGTGCAGGTTTGATGAATCTGTGTTTGGAGACTTGTAGGCAAGATGGGACTAGAAAGGTACAGGGGACAGGCCAAAGCTGAGTATTGGAAAGAGACTGGTTGGTTGGGCCCAGGTTTAAAAAGGGTCTAGGCTAAGTAAATAAGATGGGAACCCAGAATAGTGCAGATCAAGATAAAATCATCCAAATATTGGATGAGTCAATATGGATAATTGAAAATAAAATTTATTTTGCTTTGGAAAAATGTTTTAGAACTATAGTGTTTATTAAATTAGTTTGCAACCCTAGAGAAGTGGTTCCCAAACATTAAAACACAAGGTTTGGGGTCCCATCCTCTTCCTCATTAGTTTCTGATTCAGTAGGTCTGGGGTAGGGCTGGAGAATTTGCATCTCTAATGAGTTCCTAGGTGTTAGGGATTGAATCAAATCCCTCACAAAAGGCATATTCAGGTCCCAGCCCATGATCCTGTGGGTATGAACCCATTTTTAAATAGGAACTCTGGAGATGTCATTCGTTAAGACGTGCCCAAACTGATGAGGGTGGGCCTTAATCCAATATGGTTGACGTCCTTATGAACAAAGGAAATTGGATGTGAAAGGACAAGCCACAGGGAGGAGCCAGAAGCTGGAAATCAGCTGAACCTGGAAGAGAAAAGAGCCGACACCGTCATGTGCATTGCAGTGTGAAGGAAAAGCCAAGGAACTCCAAAGATTGCCGGCCAGCCACCTACCCAAAAGAAAACTAGCCTTCTAGCCTCTGAAACCATGAGCCAATAAATTCCTGTTGTTTTGTCAACTCATTGTGTGGTATTTGTTTTAGCAGCCGGGAAACTAAGACATCAGGTGATGTTGATGCTGCAGGTCCCATTCCCATGACCACATGCTAATGGGCAATTAGGGAACGCCAACAAGCTCCTTAACAATTTAGTGGAGAATGGTCAGAGACTAGAAGACCTATGTGTAAGTAACTGAGAATCAGCTCTCTGCTGGGTTCTTCCAACAGTCAATATATAATGTGCAATTAAAAAAAAAATAGCCTTTATTTTATCACTTTTTTCTTCACTAGTCATTCAGTGATCTTCAACTCATTTTCATGCTCCAGAAATTTTCCTGCCAACTTTTCTCACTGAGCCTCTATACTATTTACTCTTTCCTTTAGGTTATAATAGCCATTTAGGTAAAGTCATCTCTGCTAGTTCCTTATCTCAAATGGGATTAAAACAAAGGAAATTTACATGCCCACTGCAGGGAGGCAGGACATTTGTCTGTGATGGATGAATCTGAGGTGTGGTAAGCAGAATTCTAAAGATGTTGCCCACGATTCCCCTGCACAGGTTATTCACTCAATCACTAATCTAGGTATCACTGCAAAGGAGCTTTGCAGGTGGAATTAAGATTACTAATCAGCTGACCTTTAAATAGTGACATTTTCCTTGATGATCTGGTGGGCCCAGTATAATCACACGAGCTCTTTCCTGCAGAAGGTGAAGGTAGTTGAGTCAGTCAGAGCAACGCAGTGCAGAGAAGGCAGGAGAAATAAGACATTTGCTGAGATCAGAAAGATTTGAAACATGGAAGGATTCTATCTGTCATCATTGGCTTTAAAGAGGGCCACCAGCCGGGGAATGCAGGTGGTATCTCGAAACTGAAAATGCCTGATTCCCCACCCCTACCCCCCAGCTGACAGCCATCAAGGAGATGGGTACTGCATGGAATGGAATCTTCCCACAACCTGAGTGAGCTTGGAAGTGGATTCATGCTAGAGTCTTGGAGGGGAATCATAGCACTGCTGATGCCTTGATTTCAGCCTTGTGAGAGGCAGAAAACCAGTTAAACCCTGCTATAGCCAGACTTCTGATCCATGGAAACTATGAGATAACAAATGCGTGCACTTTTAAGCCACTAGGATTGTGGTAATTTGTTTCAGCAGCAATAGAAAATGAATACAGAAGGATCATATTCATTCCCTTAAAACCATGTGGTTAGACCACTCTGCCAAAGTGTCATTATTCCACATATTATAGGTTGATTTATCCTTTATCAGGTCTTAAAAGGCAAAATAAACATCTAGTGAACTATTTTTCAGAGTGTGTTCTGTGGAGAAAAAATATATAGTATATTTCTCTCTTGGGAGCATCACAGTGCACATTTCTAATTTACATCCTGGCGGAGAGGAGGTGTCCATTGATTGTTTTAACTTAATGATTTTCTTTTTTTTTTCCTTCAAATTTATTTGACCACAGAATCCTTCAAAAATAAAATGCTTATGAGCCTGCCACCTAAAACCTGTTAAAATCATGTAGTGGTACAGGAACCGTTGATATTGGGAATCTTTCATGCTAGACCTATAGGAAATAATTCCAAATTGTGTTTCCCTGTACTCAGCCCTGGAATGAGTACATTTTTCTAGTGGATTCAATGAAAATAAATTCCCCTTCCCCATCATCTATATCTAGTTGTTGCAAATTCTATGAGCCAAGCGGGTAATTTAAATGAGTCAAGTGGGCTGATGGTAAGTAAATAGCAAGTCATATGTTTCATACTCATGTATGGGAGTTTTTCTAGTGGTCATGTCTACAAGTGAACTTTGTTAGGTATTGCCAAATTGCTCTCCAAAGTACTTCCAGTGATTTTCACTTCCACCAGCAGTATTTAAGGATTCTGTAACATTTTATTTTAGTAAAAAAAGTTGATATGAAGCAAATATGATGGTGGGTTGAGTACACATGTCTATCTTCTTATTTTACATGCTTTTCTGGTATGTTTGAAATATTTTGTAATTATTATATAAAGTTAAAAAAAAAAAAAGAAGGGTAAAGAAAACCACAGAGAGGTGTGTGGATTGTGGCAAGCTGGAAAGTATGACCTGCCTAAAGCAGACAGACTCTACTCAACTCCAGAGAAACCCTGCCATGTAAAACGGCATGTGAGATCTTCTGAATTTTCAAGAAAAACCTGGAAGCCTGAAATTCAAATATTGATGTCAAGTTTTCCAATATTTAAAACACTGTGTGGGCCAAATGAAACACGTTTATGTCAAGGATTGGGCTGGTGGGCCACTAGTTTTGATCCTCTCTCCTAATTCTTTGGGAAGGAGTTTACCCCACCATTTTCCCTTCTTTCTACCACTATGTGGAGCCCCTGAAAGGTTGTTTATCAGAGTCTGCCTCTTCTGCACCTGGAAAAAGCAAATATAAAGAAGTGCAGTTCTGAGCTCTGGTGAGATCTAGAGTAAAAGCAATAAACATTCTTTTTTGTGAACAGTTGTATTGAAGCTCAGAATATGGATGGGCTTCAGTAACTTTCTGTTGTCCACAAAATAAACCCCAAACTTCCTAGCCAAATATTTAAGCCTTTTTTAACTTTTCTTATTTTATTTTCAGCTCTTCTTTTTCTTATACCCATTGTCCAGAACAAACTGAACTTCTTGTTATTTTCTAGATAAGTGGTAGAACACAGAAATTTAGAGCAAAGGCTCTGGAAGTCAGCTGACCTGGGATTGAAACCAGGCTTCATCATTATAGGCTGTGTGACTTTGGGCAAGATATTTCACTTCTCTGATCCTTAATTTTTTCACTATAAATGGAGAAAATCACATTTTTCACATCCTAGGTTTGTTAAGATGAAATGGGACTAAAATACACACAGAAAGTCCTAAAGAACAATGCTTGGCACACAATAAGCATTTAGTAAATGTTAGCTCTTATTATCATCTGGAAAATCAGGACAACATCATTACTGTGACAGTGGAATTAGACACTATATATAAAATGCTCAGTGAAGTACCAGGCACAAGTTGTAGCTACAATTTTTATTTTCTGAGCTTTCCCACCTATCTGTACTTATGCTAGTCTCTCTGATTTAAGGTCCTTTCCCAGTCCTTCATGTTCAAATTCTACCTATTTTCAAATGCCATTTCAAATACCATCTCCTCCAGGGAATAGTCATTCATTCATTCAGAAACTATTTACTGAGAACCATCTTTTGAATGGCCATATCATTTATCTGTAGCTCTTTCTTGGGACTTTTACTTTTATACTTACAATATACTTGTAATATAGTGATTTTAGTATAAAAATGTCAGTTTTTAGAAGGCAGAATTACATTTTTATTCATCTTTACATTTCCCAGCCGAGCATGGGGCTAGACACATGGTAGACAGAAAATTTTTTTCCCAAAAAGTAAATAAACCTTTATAGAAATTCTTCTCCAAATGGGCATCAAGTTAGAGGACAGCTGTCTTTCCAGCAAAAGACACAGGACTTCACCAACCATATTGCCAGTTGAGGTAACAGGTAGGGGGGTGCTTTTCTTTTGTTTTAAACCCAGTGGAAAGTTTGTCTGTGTCCTTTAGGATGTGAAAGACTCCAATGCTGATATTTGACTCATGCCTGAAAGGTCTAGAGGTGAGAGGCTAGAGCTGGCTCTGCCCTATTCTGATAACAGTGGAATAATGGTGTAACAGAAGCAAGCTGAATTTCCACCACTGGGTGGGTCAGAGGAGAGGTTTCTTGGGGACAAATGCATTATGCTGTTATTTATGGACAGAGGCCTAAGAAGACCATAGGCAATGTGACCAGAAGAGAGAAGGTGAACTACTTAAGCTTAGGGGCTACCAGGAGGGGGATGGTTAGGTAGGTGGCTACACGAGAGGCCCTGCAAGTACCACAGGAAGTGCAGTCTTGTTCTCTGAGGTCCCTAATTGGGGGCAAGGGGAGGGGAGGATGGTCCTCTGAGGTACCTCAAAAGTCTCCCTCTTTTCCTCAGTGAAAAAAGGATTAGCTTTAGACATCTGCCATGTGTACTAGGATACCAATACCAAATCCTGAGTAGAGCAGTCATGTGAGACATCTTCTGACCTCTTATCTCTTCTTACTCTATGTGTTGTGACCTGGGAAGGGAACCAGCATATAGGGAAGGAAGCAGAGTAGGCTGACCACATGACTGCCTTTCCTACTTGGACCACCAAGTTGGGTCTGATGTCATTTTGGGGAAGGGAGTAGTTCTAAATTGAATTTTGGATTTTTATACTGGTTTGGATGGAGTTACTCGGCTTTTTAATGGGCTGGATTTTTTTTTTTTTAATGCCAAGTTAAAGTTTCTGCTTATTTAATATATATGAGTAACTGGAAAAGCTATAACACCCACATGTCTAGGAATATATTTAGAAGGGGGAAAAATGAGTTCACACAGCCAGTTTAATGGGGAATGGTAAGAAGAATATAGTTGCTTTTATACTTGAATGAATCCAACTCCTTCAATGAGTCAGTCACAAATGGTTATGAGAAATGTAAGTAAAAATGGAATTAAAAATTACTTTGTTAATTGAGCTTTTAAAATATGCCACTGTTCTGAAACTGATTAATATGGCACTCTGGATTTATTAGAATTATATATGGAATATAAGAGAAGTGGATTAGTTGATCTTTCATGTACCTTCCAAAACTGCATTTCTATGAAATCCATGATTTTAAAAGCTAATATGGTGGCTTGAGGTGAACTTAGAAAAGAAACCACTAAAATCTAAACACCCTACCTTGGAATTCAAATCTATCTTTCTATAAACATATATTAGATTTATTATAGGAATTAGATTCCGAAGTTACCATGTAAGGCAAAAATCTAGCACACTTGGAATTACCCTTGAAACTCTCTTAAGCTGCCCATAAATTATACTCAGTTGTTATTTAGAAATGAATGACTACGTTCTCCTGGAAAGTCCATCACCCTTTTATTCATATGACAACTCCTGTATGTCTTTCCAGCTTCAAGTTAGAGGTCATCTTCTCTGGAAAGCTTTGTGCTGCTTCCACTCTAGCATTTGTACCATTGTTAAATGTTCCCCATGCACCCTGAATTTTCCCATCATAGTAATCAGCACACTATTGTAACCATCTGCTTATTGTTGTAGGCAAATATCCTAGAACACTGTAGAGAGCAATATAAATATTTTCAATGGCTCGAAGAATGATTTACTTCTAAGAATAACCTCCAACACTACTGGAAACAGAATATAGCCTGGATTTCGATGATAGATACTTAAGGAAATTAAATTTAGATGGTGCCAATGGACACCAATATACTTTAAAAATTGAATGTTGCCAATTCTATCTATGCAATGAAATGGTTTCTTTTGCTCCCCAACCCCTTCCCTTTGCTTTGCATGACGTTTCTTACCTATGACTTGAGATTTATCATGGGAAATCAGCTAAATACAGCCAATACAGGTAAAATCTAATGCTCATATTCTTTAATAAACATTATTTAAAAATTGGCCCATACAAGAGAATATATAACATATATTTAAGTTATAAAACATAATAATGAAGCAAAGCCTTGTGAACCCAGCTCCCCACTTAATAACTGGAAAATTACCAATACCACTGAATCTACCTGTGCTCTTCTCATCCTATTTTTCTGCTTTCTTAGGAAGCAAAAATATTCAGCATTACATTGCTTTAAAAAATCGTTGCCATGTATAAATGTAAAAAGTGTACATTTAGTTTTACTTATTTTTAGCTTTATTAAATGTATCCTACTGTATGTAATGTTTTGTGACTTGCTTTCATTAAAATCCAATATTGGGAAGCGGATATGGCTCAACCACTTGGGCACCCGCCTACCACATAGGAGGTCCAGGGTTCGGGTCCCAGTGCCTCTTAAAAGAAGAGCAGATGCTGCCTCCCGCAGCAACAGAGCTAGATGCCGTTGCAATAGAACTAGACTTTGCCCCTGCTGCAACAAGCCGAGGCCACAAGCCAGCAGACACTGCAGCCCACAGGGAGCTGGTGTAGCAGTCTGCTGGGCACCCGCCTCTCATGTGAGAGGTCCCAGGTTTGGTTCCTGGTGACTCCTGGAGAAGGAGAACAATTAGCGGACAGATGAGTGAACCATCGGGGGTGGGGGGCGCAGATAAATAAAGAAAAATAAAGAAAGTTAAAAAAATTCAATATTATGAGTAAGATATTCATCCAATATTGTTGTGTGTAGTATATATTAGTATTTAGTTGTGTGTATTGGTTCATTAATTTTCATGGTTAAATAATATTCCTTGTGTGAATATTCCCCAATTTATCTGTTCTTTTTTTTTTTTTTTTTCTTTTTTTTTTGTGGGCACGCAGTGTGAGTGACCTGCGCCTGGACAGATGACACAGGAGGGAAGAGAGGTAGCCGGATGGGAGAGCCTGATGGTGTGCGATTCAAAGCTGGGGTCCGGAGCAGTGAAGGGAGAGGGAAGGTAGTCTAGTGTGTGAGGGGCAACTAGAGCAAGAACGGCACCTCCAGGCCCAGTGGAATGAAGGGTGGGAAGAGGAAACGGCCGGGAGGGAAGCTGAGGCAGTTAGAGGGAGAAGGGAGGTGGTGGAGGTGGTGGGAGCTTGCTGATGATGGTGGGTCTCAGGGACAAGGTCTCAAGAATTGGAGCAGGATTGGAGAAGCTGGCCAGACTACGCAGACAGCCTTCCAGGGGAGAGGCCGGGTGGCCTGAGGCCTTGGGATTTAGGACTGACCGGCGCCTGGACGAGACTAAGCACTTGCCCGGTCCCACCGCTTGCTAAGTGCGTTATCCGAAGATACTCGCTCAGTGAAGCTGGATAATAACAGTACTTGAACTTGGGGTTCTTGGGGGGGAGGGGGGGACTTCAAACACCACCATATGTAAGGTTGCCAAGCAGGCACGATATCCCCACAGGAGGGAAACTACTGGTGTTGCTACTTGGGTAAAAGAAGAGCCAGAGCAGGGAGCTGAGAGGAAAGACACCTAAGTCTAGCTTTCGAGACGCCAATTGAGAAAGGAGTGCACCGTTCTCAGAAGCACAGCAATACCGGGTCGATGCATGGAGTGGACGGAGAAAGCCCCTATTCCACCTCCCAGCTCCAAAAATCTGTTTAATACGATGTCCTTGGATAGAGGACCTATCAGATATTAAACTGATAAGAACAGACACAACACTTGATCTTAGCCAAAAGGCCGAGAAGCGATGTGTTCTTCTTTTGATGGACACTTGGGTGTTACCAATTTCTTTTTCGCTACATCAACACAGCCCCTATTGACAACTTTGAACATGTCTTCTGCTGCACATATGCAAGAGCTTCTCTAGGGTATATGTGTGTATATGTAGATGCATACATGTGTATATATATGCATATATATGTGTGTGCATGTATATATATATTCTTATTATTCTGGTAGCTATGTTCTATAAAGTCATGAAAGCTGAATTAGCCAATTCTGAACCATTGCTCCTAGGAGAAATATAGGCTAAATTCCTGCATTCTTGATTTGTTAACATTGAACTTACAGCCAGCAGCACTATAACTCATGCCTGAATGCTGCTCACCTAACACCACCTATTTTCTCTCTAGCTACATCTCAGCCTTCTTGAGCTTAGGAACTCTAGACAGCTTGGGGGGAGGGGGGAGCATTTTAAACAGCTAACTCACCAAGAAAAAGCACAAAAATGTGAAAAGTCACACTAAAAATACCATGTAAAGGGTGCTTGTTTATAGTTGAGAGCTGAAACAAGAAGGTGCAGTGAGTGCACTTTGATCACAGCAGGGAATGTGTGCATCAGGCCACTCAAATTTCACACCACAGTGTGTGCCCAGAATGACTGCAAAAGTGCCATGAGTATTGCTTTTGGGGTTACAACTAAATTTTAGTGAGTAGGTGAATTTGCAAATATGGAACTCATGAATAATGAGGACGTACTGTGTGTATGTATGTATATACTACACGTATATACCTAAGACTGGAATGACTAAGTTGTTTTAAATTCATATGTTCACTTATAAGTAAATGTTAAAATGTTTCCTCAGCTGATTGTACCAATTTATACTTCTACCTGTTATTTATGATTTCCTCTTGTTTCCTATGCTTGCAGTGCTTGAAACTGTCAATTTTTCCCCGCAACCTAGGGGGCATAATATTAATTTTACGTAGTTGAATTTTATTTCTTTATGCTTTTACTTTGCTTTTCTGTGGTAACCAATGTGGATGAGACTCTTTTTATATTTTTATTGGCTTTTTGTATTTCCTCTTCTGTGTAATGACTATTCAGTCCCTTAATTATTGATTGTAGAAATTCTTTATTCTATAAACTAATCTTTTGTTAGTTACATGTGTGATAAATATCCTCTCATTTGTCTTTTGTCTTCTTGACTTTTTTTAAAATTGTATTTTAAGTAATAGAGAATTTTCATTTTAATGTTAAATTTATTGATTTTTTTTATTGGTGTATTTACGGTTTAAGAAATCTTTCCCTATCTTGAAGGCATGAAGATATCCAACTAGATTTTATTCTAAGAATTTGAAAATCTTCCTTTTCACATTTCAGGATTTCATTTTCCTGTGATTTTTGTGTGCAGGGTGAGGGAAGAATCCAGTCTTTTTCCCTGAAGGAAAACTAATTTTCTCAGCATTATGGTTAACTGGCTTCTAGTTGATCTGCAATGCCATCTCTCTCATGTAGCAAGTTTCTTTATTTGCATATAAATAAAAGCAATCTAATATCATATATTAATATTCACCTCAGTTTGAGCTAGTGGAGGGCAAGATAGTTTCTCTGGCAAAGTTTCTGTGGTGAGATAAAAGAAAAAAATCAACAAAAATGATCTTTTGAAGATTTGATGAGTGACAGCATAATATTTTTGCTAAAAGGGTTTTTGTAACTTGTTTACAAAAATTTATAGGTATTTCCCTAAAGAAAATTACAAAAAGGATCAGAATGTCATAATTTCATTTGCCTGAACTTGTGTACATTTAAGTTCTGAACCTTGTGAGAATTTAACTCAAACTATCTGAGCCTGAGTAATTGAAACAAAAAAGTTTGATATTTTTGGAAGAAAGACAGTTTGAATAAAATTCAAACTGATCACACGTGAATCCTGTAACTTCAAACAAACATTTATGGTTTAAAAAATGAAAGTAAAATGGTACCTTTGTACCCAGCCAGATTAATCCTGGAACCTGATAGGAAGAACTGGGGAAAAAAAAAAAAGAAATAAGAAAAAAGAAAAAGAAAAAAAAAAACTACTTAAAATAGAAACCTTGCATGACGCTGGTTCATTAGAGATATCTCATTTGATTACTCAGTCAGAATGTTTGGCAAGTATCAGAGAAGCAGCCAAACTTAAAATTTATTATTGTAAGTATGTTCCAAATTAACTGTGTTAGAGAAACTGAGATTTTGGGGGCAATACTGCCCTCTGTACTGAGTAGATTAAGTGCTCTTTCATTTCTAGCATACTTCATCTCCTCTAGGTTAATGATTTCTCTATTTGTATACCAAACCAAGTGGGTCTCCCTTGTTGAGTGATAAAGGGTCATTTTAAAAAAATCTCCCTTCCTGTTTTGATGAGCTGGGATATACTTCCTAGAAGATGATTTGTCTCCTTGCCCTTTGCTTTGGGCTTAGAGACAGTGACTTTTCTATTACTTCTTGTTAGCTTCCTTCTCTCTTGCTTTTACCAATCCAAGGCTCCTTTCTCTTCTATCTGTTCTCCCAGAGACTAGTGGGAGGCTTAAGATCTCCTAGACTTGGAGGGAACTTTTCCCTAGGGTTGCCATTTATAATACAGGATGCCCAGGTAAATTTGGACTTCAGATAAATGATGAATACTATTTTAGTATAAGTATAGCCCAAATAGTACACAAGACATTCTTATACTAAACACATATTCATTGTCTATCTGAAATTCAAATTTAACTGGGTGTCCTGTATTTTCATTAATTATATCTGGCAACCCTCCACTTCCATCCAGCCAAAATATGCAAAAAACACCCACTCAATTCACCTGAACTAAAAAGTCTGGGATGCCAATATGCTGCTTCCAGCTCTGTTAGTTTTAGGGTCCCTTCATTCCTCCTACAAAAGCAGTCTGATGATGTCTGTCCATAAATGTGGGAGCAGGAGAGAGGATCTATTCCCTTTCCATCTTTTCCTGGTCAAACTGGTTGAATCCTAGTAAGGTTTCATTCTTTTACCACTCCTGTACTTGTTTTAGATTTTTCTCACGGATTAGAAACTTCCCTTGATGTGTCCTGGAGGCTCCAGACCTACCAAGAGCCCATTTTGAGAAAAAGGCTAAGAGGAAGGGCTGAGTATCAGCTGTGAGTATGGAAGATATGGAGACATTATCACTCTTTTCTTCATAAAACTCTTGCTGTTAATGTTACTATGGAGATAGCTCAATACCCTGTGAACTTTAGATCTAAAGCATCCTTCAAATTACTGCAAGTCTTGACTTTTCCTGACTTGACCAAGGTATATCAGAAGCCATAAGCATAATTACTTTTTTGGGGGTGGTGGCATATAAGAAGTGGTAAAATGAAGTAGCATGTAAAGCAGATTACCTGTGAAAGAATACTGATTAATTTGAATCTATGTCTACTGACAGTAAAAACAAAACCAATATTTGGGTGTTGAAAGTAGTGCTTTAAGTAGCTATGAGTGGTGATCTTTTCCTCAGAGTAGGGGAAATAAATTTGAAAAGTTTGGAAATTTCCAGACTTAAATAAATACCCAAAATAGACATGAAAATAAAACACCACTTTATAAAAAAATGTTCAAAGGACAAGAAGAACTTGTTCTTAATAGATTCTCATGAGAACTATGTTTCAATCCATGGATGCCCCAATCCTTTTTATCTTTCAGTATATTCACAAGGAAGAATTCAATGAAAATCCAACGGGATTCCATGATAGTGCTATTTTGATGTCATTATGATTTGACATTATCTGGGGAAGCAGTTTAAATTATTTCATTAGATAAATGCTTTGATAAGATTACAAATAGTTTGAAAGGGTGATCTGTAAAAATAAAAAAGTCAGTGCAAGGAAATTGAGGTAGAATCACCATAATGCAAGTTAACTTCACCTGGAAAATATTTTTAGTAAAATATTGCTCTGGCTCTGGCTTCACAATGAAATTTTAATAATTGGGATTGTATTATTAAAAATGATAGCAATATATTTACTTGGCACCAATTAACCAAACAACCAGCATTAAAGATGAGAGAAAATTGGAATAATTGTCAAAGGATATTTAGACCAAAAAGATGCCTTTATTTGAGTTAATTATTCATATAATATAAAAGAAACAAAGTCAGGCAGCACTGGAAAGTTTTGTAGAGAAGCTGTCTGCCCTTTGCAGAACTTCTACAAAAGTGAATGATTAAATCAGATGCTTGATAAACTCCAGATACACATCTGAACTTCAGGGTGTATTTAAAGTAGCTGCTTTCCGCTGCCCCCCGCCCCCCCCCCCCCTTGTTGTTTGTCTATCAAGTACTAGAAATTGAAGTTGAGTCAACTGGGGTGATACAAAAATAAACTCCTTATAAATGTAATTGGACTTAACATCTCAGAACAAGGGAAGTACGTTGTTTTATTGTCTCTGGCTCTAAGTTGAGCCTTAAAGAGGTGGTTTTCAAATTTGAGTGTGCCTAAGAATCTCATGGGATGTGTGCAGATTTCCCCAGGAGAATTTGACTTAATAGATCCAGGTTGGGGGTTTAGAATTTTAACTTTTAACAAACGTGACTCTGTTGTTGTGGTCCAAAGGCCATAATTTGAGAAACACTGACTTATGCTTTCAGTTGTTTGCTGCATTTTCTATTCTTCCTATATTCTACTTATGCCCCGAACAACATAAAACAAACAAAACCTGGTTCAGGGAGTGAAGTCAGAACACACTGCACATTGCAGTCCATTCTAACCCATCTGATTCCATTCAGTTCCTTTAACTTCAACAAATAATTCATTTGCCGATGGAGTAGGGTAACAGACATCCATGGGGAGGGGACATGGACATGAATAAAAAACGCATTTTGCCATTAAGGAAACTCTCAGATCTTGCAATAGCTGTATAATAAAGTAAATGTGAATGGGGGGGGATTTTATTTTGTTCTCTAGAGGGTCCCAGGCACTTAGAGTAATGCCTGTCACTTCATACATGCTCAGTAAATATTTGTTAAATATGTTTAATGAATGGATTATAAAGTGGAGTGAAATTAAGTGATTTAAATGTATAAACAACTTTCTGGAAGTGGATGGCTCTGGGAAAAAGAATAGTTGTGGGGTTATTGATCTTCCTAAAGTACTTTCTTTCTTTCTTTTTTTTTTTTTTTTATCTATTTACTTTATCCATTTTTAAAGCCCCCCCTCCCCATTTGCTGTTTTGTGTCCATTCGCTGGGCAATTCTCTGTGTCTGTTTCCTGCTATCTCTCATCCTCCTCCTCCAGTCTTCACCAGGACTCGATCCTAGAGACCTCCAATGTAGGAGAGAGGTGTTCTGCCACCTGCGCCACCTCGGTTCCTGGTTTTTGGAGCTTTCGGAGCATCTCGTCTTGTCTCACCCCTGCGTCTCTCTCCTGTTACGTTATCATCTTGCTGCATGGCTCCCGGGGCCTGGTGGCTCACCGGCACACAGAGCCTGGCAGCCCATGCACCTTCTATATATATTTTTCATTTTACTGGGAGGTCCCGGGGATCGAACCCAGGTCCCTCCATATGGCAGACGGATGCCCAACCATTTGAGCCACATCCGCCCCCTTCTAAAGTACTTTCATCCCTAGTTTGCTTCCCTCCAAATATCACTCCTCACATCTCATCTTACTGGTGGAATAGGATTATCTTTGCTAGCTCATAGAATTTTTAGTGAGAATCTCTGAGCAAGGTGTTTAGAATGGGCATCATGGAGGGTTGAGCTGGCAATTAGAAGAGCTATGTCCTAACCTCAGATCCACCAGTGACTAAACATGTGGGAAATTGTCTCAATCTGTACATTTTGGTGGACTGGAAGGGGTAATAAACCTGCTTGAACACAGAGGTGGTAGATGATTACTGAGAACACATAAGGAAGTGCTTCAAAACTTGAGAGACAAAAAAGAGGATTAACCTAGTACATTCACCCTTGATTAACCCAGTGCATAAAATTTTCTTAGAGCAGACCTGATATAAAATTGTTGTCCAGGTGGCAGCTTCTTCACTCATTTCACTCTAGGGCACACCCGGGGTCCCCTAGACATTCTCATCATGTTATCTTCTCTTTCTGGGAGTAACTTCCAAATTCCACACTCTTTTTCTTTTGTTTTTCTTACATTGCATTCTGTTGAAACAATGCTCTTTATCTAGGGTTAATAAATGAGCTAATTATATTAAATTTTAATGAGTAATTATAGTTTAGTCAGTTAGTTTCCTGAAGCAACATGTTTATATTTTAATAGGATTCTTCAATTCATAAAAATGATTCTAATTATAGAGATTTCTGGTACCATACAGACTAAATGAAATACATTTTTTTTTCTTTTAGAAAGACCCCTTAAGTGCTATGAAATTATGCTTTTTATTTATTCATTCATTTAACAAATGTGTTTGTGTAACGCTGTGCCAGGCCCTCTTCTAGAAGCTGGGGATGTAGTTGTGAAGTTTCTGGCTCTCATGGAGCCTACATTCAACAAATAAAGAAGCAAACAAACAAAATATCAGCCACTGACAAATACTCTGCAAAGAATTAAAGCAGGATGGTGTGATACGGAATGACAGGGTGCTTATTTTAGGCTATGTGGTAAAAAAAAGATCTCTCTGAAGAACTGACAATTAAACTGAGATTTGACAAGGAGAAGAAGCCAGTCAGGTGAAGATCAGAGTGAAGAGGATCCTGGGGAAGAGAACACTTGTACTAAGGGAGGAATGTGCCCTATAGGAAAGTTGGGGAACCAGGGAGATGAGGGGACCAGGCTGGAGAGGTAAAGTAGGGGCCAAGTTACACAGGGCATTGTAAGCTGGGTGAGGAGGTGGAATTTTATATCAAGTGCAATGAAAAGCCATTGGGGACTTTAAGCAGGGGAATGTGTTATTTTTAAAAGATTACTCTGACTGCTGTGTGAATGCCTTGGAGGAGGCCAGGAAGTGACTTTGGGAGATATATTGCACGGCTATTGCATTATCTGGGTGAGATATGATGGTGGCTTTAGAGGAATGGAGAGAAGTGGTTGGATTTAGTATATGATTTGGGGATGGAGTTAACAGGACTTGTTTATGAATTAAATGTGGGGGTCAAGAGAAAGTATATACTTTGTATTCATATGAGGCTATTTTCATCCAGACACAATTAAGGTGATTTTATGGGGATAGTTTTAATTATCTTTGGTGATTTTGGTTACTCTCTTGTTAAGCAAGTTATTTTTCACCTGGGCACCGTAAAGATCATTAAAACTGGGTCTGTCCTAGCCAAATCAGAACTCCTGATCATTTTTTCTTGGTAAAATATTAGCAAAGATAATTGCAGAGTACATGCATAAGATTATTCCATTTATTGCTTTATTTTTATATTTGCTTATCCAGTATTATCTAAATCAATCAGATAGATTACTTCTGAGAACTCCCCAATCTCAGATTCATGACACCTTAAACAATTAGAGGAAAAGAGAGAAGAGTCACAGGATATTAGGAGAACCCCATTGTTGCAGAAGTCTGCCTTTGTGGTTTTGCATAAGCCTCTCAGGATTTATGGTGTGCTGCATGAAATAGCCCTAACTTCTAAAGCCTTTTCCAACCTAAAATAGAAAGAAACAATGAAGGTCAGATAAAGACCCTGCAGCCTGATTTCCTTTTCTGTATCTGCCAAATCTTCAGCGGGTAATAGATGACTGTGCAGAGGCACAGGCTCCTAATGCTTTCCTCTCCTCTGTCTTTAGAAAAAAAGTTCAGTTAATCAGAACAGAAAGAGTAGAATTGTGAAAAAGATGGTCAAAAGAGGGAACCAAATCTCAGTTGGATATATTCAAAACAGCTGACATGCACCTTTTATACTTCAGGAGTTTATAGAAACTGGTAATGATGACAGTAAATTTTAGGTCATAAATCTTACTTCAACAAACAGTACTTATTTATTGAGCTAGGTGGTCAAGATTTTGTTTGAGAAGTCAAAATTCATATATTAGTCACAAGTTGTCAGTTTCCTACTTCTCTGCTTCTTCACTCTTCAGCAGTATTTCCAATATTCCTTCCTTCCCCTTCTCCATCAGCCTTGGCCTCTTGCCTCTGATCTCAACACTAGTGTGTTCTGCAGTGGCTGGAAATGGCACAATGCAAAATAGAGATGTTTTATGCAACTGTTCTACTTTTCCTTTGACTTGAAATTGAATGAGAGAATGGAATTTTCTTTTCCCAGAATCCAAAATTAGTGTTCAAGTATTTCATAGCATTGTGTGGCAGGTTTAATATTTACCCCAATTTAGACATCTTCTTAATCTTAACCCACATGTTCCTGTGAGTAGGAACCCATTGTAAATAGGATCTCTTGAAGATTTTTTTAAAAATTTAAGTTGTGGCCCAACTGCGTGTGGGTGGGTCTTAAGCCCACTATTGGAGACCTTTAAAGCGAAAGAAACTGGAAGCCAGAGTGAGAGAAAGCCGTGGGGAGGAGCCAGAACCTGTAAGTCAGGGGAACCCGGGACCAGAAAGGAAAGAAGACATGGCTGTAGTGTGAGGTGAGGCAGTGATACAATCCAAGGAACCCCAAAGACTGTTGGCAGCCAGCACCAGAATGTTACAGACTTCGGGGGAAAAGCCTCTCCTTGCTGATGCCTAGCCTTAAAACTCTGAGCTAATAAATTCCTGTTGTTTAAGCCAATCCATTGTGTGGTACTTGTCATAGCTGCCAGGGTAAGATACATGGAGTGTGATGGGAAGACTGGCAAATAAACTGTTCAGAGAATTAGTTGAGATGCGAGGATAAAGAAAATAGGAAAAAGAGACTGGAGGTAATTCTGAACTGGAAAAAGAGCGAGCAAATGAAGATGACAACCGGAAGAGAAAGAAGGTTAGATCATCCCCTCTCCACCCTTCCAGCTAGAGGGGACTTTGTGTTTGACCCACTGAAAGGCAAGGTACTGAGATATAACTGATAGAAACCCCAAACCTGTGAGACAGCAGTAGTGGCAAAATAACTCCCCATTATCTTCCATTATCTCAAGAAGACCAGGATGATGGGGAGTAAGAAATGGGGAATTTGTCAGCTCTTCAAACCAAATATTGATACAATATATTTTTTTGTGTTTGTTTCAATTAATCCTATTAATATATTTTTGGTGTCAGAGTGCTTAAAAAGATATTGGTGTGCGCTGTGAATACCATCTGGCTTATTGTAATGGGTATTCCCAGTTAAAACACATTTTAAATGCAGTGCTCCCTAAGATTCCATCCTCAGTTGTTTGCTCTCTGTATGCTCCTTAGGTGACAACATTTACCCTTGGTTTCAGTTAATACTTATTGTATGATTTTTTAAAACCATGTTTTTACCATCTCAGCTAAACTCTAGACCTTTATCTAGCATTCAGTTGCAGTAGTTTGCAAGGCTTGTTTCAAATGCTAATGTGCGTGTGTGTGCCCGCACACTTCACAAATGGCATGTGCCGTTCTGAAAAGCACATCGAACCGGATTTGTAATCAGAGAAATAGCTCAAATTTTCAGTATAAAGAGGTACTGGGAAATGTTTCAGTAAGAGAGAGAGAGAGAGAGAGAGAGAGAGAGAGAGAGAGAGAGAGAGAGAGAGAGAAAGAAAGAAGGGATCTAGTATTTCCCCAAAGTATCTGTTCCTGATAACCCTAACTCCTTGCAGTCAATGTCTATATATGATGCAATGGCCCCTGCCCATCGCAGTCTCTCCGATCCTGGAGTCTAGTGCTGGCTCACTTCTCCACACCCTCCTTGGTGGCTGGCAACTGAAGGAAGGATAATATTTACTGCCTGCTTGGACTGAATAAATGGCCAGGGGTATTCTGGTATCAGCCTTTCAATTTTGCAATCCTCTGACCCAACCCAAACAAAGAAATTGTGGGAGACACTGAGGTCAGGACCTATAGAATGTATGTCCACCCACCATGTGAGCCCAGCTCTACACTCTATCTTCTTTGAATTTCTAGTTGGAAATGAAAGGAAAGTAAGGATGAATAAAGTCTGAATCTACCTTAAGCAGGAGCCCCTTTCTGCCAACATTGTTTTCATGTTATAGTAAGTATACTTTTGTTATTATAGCTATAAATTTCAGGCTTATAGTATTTAACTTTAAGAAAACTATCAGAGTGGTTTGAATGGGTAAGGAGTTGGTCACATACTAATATTTGGACTTAATCTTTTAGCTGCCTGGTCGTGAAGTAAAACATTTCCTCTTTTTGCTCCACAGGTTTCATACTCATGTCTTCCCAAATGAATTGAATAATGCAACACTGTGTATCATCTTAGATTCCTCTTCTCACATATTCCTCAATATCCACTATCATAACCAATAAACCAATCATTTAAAATGATTTCTTCTTAATATATTTTGAATGCACCCCCACCATTTACCACCTCAGGCTTTCTAACTCCCATTGTCATTGGCTTAGTTCAATTTTTACTTGTATTGAATTTCTATTTGGACTACCTGTTTCCAGTAAGGCCTTTGTTCCAGTGATATTTGTCTGATAATTGATTACATGGTAATGCTCATCTTGGTATACTTAGTGTAGCAGTTTGGCAGTTTGATATAGTTTTGAATTCCAGAAATAGATATTGGATCATGCTTGTAAACTGGTTTGTTCATCTGGGCATGATTAAGTTATGATTAGGGATTTGATTGGGCCACATCAGTAGGGTGTTGAGCCCCACCCCTTGGTGGGTGAGGTCTCAAAGATACAAGACACGGCAAAGGACAGAGTTGGAGAGTTTTGAGTTGGAGTTCTGATGCAGAGTTTTAATCCTGGAGTCTGGGAAGGAGAGAAGGCTCTGGGGAAAAGAGAAGAGCCGTTTGCCTGAGAGTTCACAGCTGGCCTTGTGGAGAGAGGCAAAGCCTAGAGAGCCTTCATAGTCTACAGCTGACCTTGTGGAGGAACCAGAGGGGCTGAGCCCAGAGAGAAATGGAGCCCCGGGAAGAGAGGAACCCAAGAAGCCTGAACTCTTGGCAGACATCAGCAGCCATCTTGCCCCAACACTTGACAATGGACTTTGGTGAGGGAAGAAACTTATGCTTTATGGCCTGGTAACTGTAAGCTTCTACTCCAAATAAATACACTTTCTAAAAGCCAACAGATTTCTGGTATTTTGCATCAGCACCCCTTTGGCTGATTAATACACCTGGGAACACTGGAATGTTTGTGTGCAATTTGCTCATAGCAATCAATGCTTAAATTCAAGTATTTGGTCAATAATACTTTCAGTTATACACACACACACACACACATACATACCACATATATATATGAGTTTGGGATATACATTAATATGTAATAAATGTTGGCATATTTGATATTAAATCAAATGAACATTTTATTTTGGATCTTGAGGAAACCTGTAAGTGGCTGAAACAATTTTAAAGTAAAAGAAAAATATGGTTGTAGTTGAATTTCACATGGTACTTGGGTATACTTTTATAAATCTGCTTCAGTATACATTGTTACTTAAAACAATTTATATGTAATCTCTCACATTCAGTCCATTAGTTTATAACATAGAAAGGATGAGGTTTAGAAATTACGATATTATTAATAGTATCCTTTCCTCCAAACTTTTCATTTAATAGAACTCGAAAATACTGACATTTTTTTCAATTGGAGACTGCCTTTTAAAATATTTTTTTTGGATGGAATATATTATCTTTAGACAATCTTTGGGTAAAGATAGGATTCACATGTAGGATTTTAGGTAGAATAATCTTAAAAAAATTAGGTAAAGGTTTCTTTGGGCCAGATATCTTCTGTGTACTCTTTCTGTTCTGTTTTCCACCCATCTCCAACCCTGGAAGGTGCCCTGCATAGACTATGGGCTCCCCTGTGTGCTGCCTTCCCATTGGATTTTGCTACTGGAATCCTGGTCAGGAGATGGGAGGCAGGGAGTGTGAAGTTAGTTATTTATGCTATTGGTTCCTCTTTGTGAAGTTTCCTTTGGGTGAAGATTGCTGTTCCTCTCAAGGTTGCCTCTTCTACATGACTCCTCCTGGGTTCTGATAATTACTTATTCCCCTCATCTTTTTGGGCTTCGGGTTTATAACAACCTTTTGTTACTAATCCAAGTTCTTGCACTATGTCCCTTGTGTTTCCCTACTCTCACCCACATCTTTGTAAATTTTTTAAAAAAAGGTCTTTTGTAAATAAATCCTTGCATTATCCCAAATTGAGTATAATAGCTCTTTCTTGTTGAGAGCTTGAGGGATAAAGTTATCTACCATTCTGGAAATACTTTGGCTAATGCATGATTGTTTTAGCTTGCTAGTTCTTAGTGATTGAGTTCTTGGTGATCAAGTAAAATGTCATTAACTAAATGTTGTCAAAAGGAAAACAATAAGCACCTCAGAACCCACAGGTCAGTAGCAGAGACAGACATCTCAACAAATATTCCATTTGCTCCTCTCTATTTCCTAGCCCTCTTGATGTTAAGTTGGGAACACATGACTGGTTCTGGCCAATGAAATGCCAACCCAAGTCTCTTGCAGTGGAAAGTCCATATGTGATTCTCCAGTTCCTCTCTTTTCCTACGGCTACCGAGGAAGCTGTGTGATCCGGTTGAGGCACCCACTAGATGGTGGAAGTTTTATTATCCAAGGTCCCTGAGGGACTGTGTAGAGCCCAGACCCTGCTGACTGATGTTACACATGTAAGAAGAATAGAAATAAATCTCTGTTACATTAAGTGACTCAGATTTTGTGATTATTAGTAGCATAGCATAATGTATTCCATCCTAGTACAAAGACCATAGAAAACCCTTGATCCTGCCTCCCCAACCTGCTTCTTTCCAGGCTTTTCCATGTCAGTTAAATGGAACCACATCTATTTAGTCACTTACATTAATAAACTAAGAGGATTTCTTGATTCCTCTATTTACCTCTCCTCTATACCTACAATCCCTTAGCAAGTCCTGTGTGCCCTACCACCAAAATATATATTGAATCTGACTCTTTCTGATGATTTTCATCCCATTTCTACACTACATCAGGGTGCCATCATCCTTCTCTTGAGATACTACAAAAACTTTGTAACTGGTCACGCTGATTCTGCTTTTGCATCATAGTGATTCAATATCCCCACAACAGCCAAAGTGATCTTTTAAAAATATAAATAGGATCATGTTTCTTCCCTGTTTCACACCATTCAGTAACTTTCCATTGCATTTAGCAATAATTGTTCAATCTAAAGCACCGCTCTGCAGACCTGTCACCCTCTCCCACACTACTTTCTTTAGTTTCTTCATAGTGCAAAGCACCACCTGACTAACTAAAATTATTTTTAATGAATTTGTTTACTAGTTTATCTTCTGTCTTCTAATATAATGTAAGTTATACATTATATTATATATTAAATTACCTCCTTACAGAAGGTAATTTTTCTGATTTGTTCATTCCTATATTCCTAGTACTTGGCACATAATAGAGATTCAATAAAAACTTGTGGAAAGAAGGGAAAATGGTGTAAGTCATGTTTACTAATTGTACTGCCCTATTTTTGTTTTCTGTTTCTGCTTTTTCTTTTAAATTTATAATTAGAAAATCAAAGTCTATCACAGTCAGACTCCAGGCCCTTAGGAAAGATTCAGTGCAACACCACATTAGCCAGAAAGGGAGAATAAATGAGGTGAAAACATTTGGTTATATCATTTTTCCAAGGAAGCTTGGAAGAATACAGAGTCACCACATGAAGCTATTCTTGTGTCAATTATTACAGCAGAAATGAAAAGTTCCAGTGTAGTCTGCAAGTTTCCTTGAAATGGCCAATAACTCCAAACTTATTAGGCATTCTGTTCTACACGGTCAGCTTAAACACACACACTATCTTAGAAAAACTTGTAATGGTGCAGAGACAGTTTTATGGGGCTGTTTATTATCACTGTGATGGAGTTGAAGGCTAGGGTGTGGAAGTCTTGTGCTGGTCCTGGGTTTATAATGGAGGTCCCTTGGACACTTTATTTTAAGTCCTCCAAGGAAAGTGTCTCACTTTCACCCAAGGCATAACTCAAATACTTTCCCAGAATACCTCTCACTTGCTAAAGAAATACTTCATCTCTTCACTTAGTAAAGATTTTTCAAGTACCTAATAGGATAGGCTGCTAAACATTTACAGCCTTGTAGACTATTTATGTAACATTTTCTTTTCATTTCCTTTCAGAGTTGGTTTCTCAAAATATATTCTTCTTTATGCCATCCATGCTAGATATAATTAAGGAATTATTCTCGATTTGTATATTTCAAACTTTTTATGGTACCTTTAAATCACCTGAGACTAAAATGTTTTCCTTCAAAGTTCTCCACTGAGATGTGGAACATGATTATTTTACTTTCCTATGCTTTAATACAAAGTGAGACTTCTGGCTTTCCTTCTTAAACTCTGCATATGCCATATAGCTTGGGTACATTTTAAAGATAGATGTTGCTCATTGGTCCAATTATGCATGTCCTATTTCCGATAACATACGGAAACAGCTATTTATCTTGAGGAATGAACCAGTAGGGAAACAAATGACTTAGGAGGCAAAAATGTTGTTATTACCCAAATAACCCACATTTAGAGGCTCTCCAAAGGATCTTTAGGTGAAATGGCCTGTTTTATGTTATGGTGTGTTCCTCCCACATCCCAAATTAAAAAAAAAAAAAAAGAAAAGAAATCATTAGAATGCAGTCATTCACAATAATTAGTTTAGTCACCACTAAAAATGGATGTCAATTAGTTGTGATGGAAATTAGAATAGATATAAAGGATGTGGTCCTCGCTGTCAAGATACTAACAAATTTAGAAAGACAGCAGACAAATTACACACACATACACACACACACAAATGTCTACACACCCTATTCTGTCCCTGAGCTTGAATATATACAATTGCCAAGGAGGTAGCTGGAAGAGCCAATAGAGTCAAACAATCATATGTAGCATTTGTAGGTTATATATATTTCAGTCTATTTATTTGCTCTTTAGAGTTTTGCCCTATCCAAATAAATGGAGTCATATGCAACATTAGGTTTGTGATCTTACAAATAGAACTTTCAGAAAAATTACTCTGAATATTTTCCAACTACCTTGTTTTGGTGAGTACTGCATACCAATCTTTGACCTCACTTTAGATGTAAATAGAAATAAATCAATGGGAAATATTCCATTAAAAAAATAGGATAAATGCAAAAATACTCCTAAAGTTTAGTTTTTTCAAAAGCCATATCCAAAAATTAGTACAATTTCTAAATCTCATTGCTTAGAACAATTAAAATTTTTCAGAGTTGTGATATCTTTTATTTCCATCAATCTCCGTCATCAATATTAGTTATAGTTATCTAGTGAAAATTCAAATTTGGAGATATTTTTGGTGTGGATATTAAGATAGGATTATCATATTTGATTAAACCATTAAGCTCTGAATCTCTTACGATTAATATTTATTCTGTCAATAGATTACTGCATTATATTTTCACCTTGAAAAGAGAAGGGAAGACCAAATGTGTTTCTCAAACAAATTCTCTTTGAATTGTAAGATATAAATTATTTTTAAAAAGTAAAACTTGCAACTTGGAGGCTAAGAAGAATTTTTGATGTGAAATATGGATAGATCCAACCACACTTAAATTTCTCTACTAAATGTAGTATTACATTTTAAGTAGCCTGCTTGCTATCTCCTTTTGAATATCTCTGTCTTAGCACCTCAGACTCAGTGATTTCAAAATTATGTGAACCTGCACGTAAAATATGCTCAAAACATTAAATGAATTAATAACTGAATGCATTATCCACAAATGTGCTCTTAAATTTCTTATTATGAAATTGCTCCTAAGAGTCACAAAATCTTATCATTTCCTCTTTTTCCTTCCATTGTTAATGAGTTTCATAGGTCTGTCAGTATTATTTCTGCAGTATCTCTCAGCTCCATCTCATTCATTCAACAGATAGTGTGTGCTATTTGCCACAAACAAGAACAAACATGCTTTATGCTAACACAGAGCGTGGCTTTATGTCAGGGAAAACTCCAGTCTTGTATCATTTCTTGTGGCACAAATCTAGATCAGCATTTCCTCTTATCTGGACTATTGCAATGGTTTCTTAACTCATATTGGTATCCATTGTCTCTCCACTCCATCTTATCCAATTAATCTTAAAAGTTTAACAGTTATTTATTACCTTCTTGTGCAATACATTAACAGTTCCTTATTCTCACCAACTAATTTCCAAATCCCTTAGTTTTTTTTGTACTAGAGCCTGGCCCAACCAGCTATGTTTATTAACATTCTTCTTGCACTCTGTTTGGCAGACAAACTAGTCTGCATGCCAATCATCCAGTGCTTTATTGTTTCTATATTACTGTTTTCTCCCGCTGGAATGATCTCTCCAACGTCTGCTTATTACAATCCTACACATCTTTCAGAACAAATTCTGCTACTCTCTCCTGATTTCTTCAAATAGGAATAGTCTCTCTCCTTTAAATTCCCGTGGAAATTTCTTTGTACCTGTCTTGTTGCACTTAGTTTTGATGCTATGTTGTAGCTTTGGTTTTTATGTCTTACCTGCTTGAGGACAACTTATACATTGCTCTGTTCTTCCCAGCAGCTAGTATAGCATCTTGCACACAGCTAGCTGATGGAATGAAAGAATGCCTGGCTAATTAATCAGTAATGTTGCTTATATTGTATAGGGGGACCTATAATTTAATCTAATGTAATATAACCACATCTTAACTATGAAATTTGATTGGTTCATTTTAATTTACGTAAATAACATCAAATTTATTTTTAAACAAAGCAGAGATTCTTTGAAAATAACTAAATTGTGGGAAAGTCACTTGGTTTCTTTGTGTATTAAGACAATGTGTTAGTATCTTTCAGGTATATTAAAAATCAACTAATGGGGATCGTATGTGGCTCAAGCCATTGAGCGCCTGCTTCCCACGTGAGAGGTCCCAGGTTCGTTCCCCAGTGCCTCCTGAAAACAAACAAACAAACAAAAATCCAAAGCAACAAGTAAACAAATGAAAAAACCAACTCAGTAGAGCCGATGTGGCTCAGTGGTTGAGTACTGGCTTCCCACATAAGAGGTCCTGGGTTCAATCCCCTGCCTGGTACCTCAAAAAACAAAACAAAACAAAACAAAAACAAGAACAACTAAACCAGAAAAAATGTCTGAATTTAATGTCAAATTGGAGCTTCTTAGATGAAATATTGCTATTTATATACACATCTCCAAACTTATGGGGCTAATAAATTTTAGGCTGAAAGTACCTACTGGTAGGTTGATTAAAAACTCCTCTCAAGTATGCCCTTCCCACTTTTCCAGTTTCACTTAATTTGACAACCTTAAGCTGTTAGATACTATAAATATTTTGACATACAGCATCTAAAGGGTTCTTATAGAAGGAGATTAATCTCCAGACTTGCCTAGAATTCATATGATTTTGAAAGAATGGGAATAGTATTATGTCTGGCTGTGGAAAGAAGATCTGGAACAAGAAAAGTGCTGCAAAGGAAAAATGAACTGTTGGCAGGTCTATTCCTGGGAGTAGGTACAGTGCATGCCATGGGACAGATCTATAATTGTAACTGCTTCCCTATAAAACTAGATCAATTCCATCATTTGGTGTACTGTTCCCTGTGGAAACACACATATGATTTTTGTAACAGATGCTGGCAATATATTATTCGTTTTGCCTTTTTAAATTCTTTGGCCTAACATAGCTGTTCAGTAAAGTGAGGGACACCACATTGCTTGATGAAATATATTTTTTATTATATTTCTTAAGTTTAATAACTGTTCATTTTACACAGTGATCCCTTGTTTCTCCTAGAAACAATGCCGAAACTAATGCTTATGTAATTGTCAGAATGCTTTCCTGTCCCTTGAGACTGAATAACTCTTTTCTGTGAATTTGCTTTTACAGAAGGAGAGAGGGTAGGAATTCAGGCTTTTTCCCCAAGCAGACGTCTGCCCAGGTGCACGGTACATGATGCCAAAGCCAGATGGTCATCCCACGGGTAAGCACATTTGTATCAGAACAATCATACTGCTTTAATTCTTTATTAATTTATGCAGTGCCATGTTCCTTTATCAAGGCAACCAAAAGGGAGCATTAAAAACTGAAGGAAATGGATTGAAATCTCAAAAAAGCAGGTCTTTCACTTATTTCCAAAATATTACACTAAGTTGGTTAAATGAAAGGTTATTTAAAGAAGAACTTTTCATCTGGTGTACTGACTGAAAGAAGGCTTTTCACTGAGGGAATCCTGGAAAATATGAAAATCTTTGGAGCCTGTGTCTGAGTTTCTGCAGGGTATGGGGCTGTTCTTGAGCTCTATGGCCTCCTTTGGGATTCCCAGGAACCCACTCTAATAGGGATGCTTCAGTTATTCTAATGGTCATGGCAGGAGGCAAGAGTCCAGAATGCTTCTGGGTAGTCTCCCTGACTGTTTCAATTGGTCTCTGAGTGGGATTGGGAAGGGTTTCATGGAACATTCCAATAATGTTCCAATAACTTTGCTTATGACTAAAAATGTAGATAGATAACAGAAAGTAAACTCAAATGACCTAGGATTGGAAGGAAAAATCCTTATAGGGTCATTGATAAAACATAAAATAGTTTTTCAGTTCTTGTTGGTTAAGGAAAAATTTTAAGGACAAAATTGGTAAATAATTCTATTTGCAATCCTTCCTTTGATTGTTTTATAATGGCTACCTGGAATGCTATCTTAAAAAGGGTGTGAGGAGTGCAGTGATCAATTAGTGATGTCTGCCATAGTCAAGGGACAGAGAAAAAGGAATGGTTCACATTTACTGACTTGGTATAGGTCTTTTATTTTTTATTTATTTTCAATTTTTAATTTTTTAAAGATTTATTTGCTTTATTTTTTCTTTATTTATCCTTCCCTCTCCCCAGATGATTCGCTCATCTTTCTGCTCATTGTTTTGCTCACCTCCTCCAAGAAGCACAGGAACTGAACCTGGGACCTCCCACGTGAGAGGGCAGTGACCAAGGGATTCAGCCACATCTACTCCCCACGGACTGAGTCTGCTGGCTGGTGGCCTCTGCTTGTTGCTCTGGGTCAGAGTCTAGCTCATTGTGACAGGAGTTGGCTTTCTAGCTCTTTGTGGTGGGGCGGAGTGTGGCATTTACTTGTTTTCTTTTAGGAGGTACCAGTACCCAAACCTGGGACCTCCAATGTGGTAGGTGGGCGCCCAAGTGGTTGAGCCACATCCACCTCCTAGTATAGGTCTTTAAATATCCTATCATTCTTTAGAAGGAAGGCAGACATAAGATTTACAATGTTTTCGTTCTTCAATTTTATGCAATGCCCAAAGTGAAGCTCAGTAAAGCCACCTATAACTTTTATTCAGCCCAATGGATGACACCCAGAGTAAATCACTAAGTTAGCAACTGGGATAAAATAATGGAACGTCTACTTTCTTTATCATTTATACAGCCATATTGGGGGACCTATGAAGAGTTTAGATGTATGAATATTTTTCAAAGTAATGATCTATTCCAGGGCAGCATTTAACATTCTGCCTACAACATAGAAAGTACTTAATACATTAGGTAATTTCTAATTTTAAACTCCTAACATTTATAATCATGAATAAATTATATAGAACACGCAGAATATATTTCTCCCTTCATGCCAGTCTCTAACTAAAATTTATGATAAATACGTGGCTCCATCAAGGTGAAGCCATCAAAAGAGACAGTTTAAATGCTAGTAAGAAGTTGGGGAGGAGGGGAAAGAATCACTGCATGGATGAGCAACAAGAGTATATGATAATTACACTCAGTAATTTCAAATGTTGTCAAATTGGATTTCTTATAGTCCAGAGAAAAATGTTGAAATATGAGTTTATGCTAGTGTTCCATTATCAGGTCCAGAGATTCTATTAAACAAAATTTCTCTCTTATAGACAATTTTTCAGAAAAAAATATTTATAGTGGAATTGTATTTATTTTTTTTGCTCACCCTCATTTCTCTTTGTGCTAACTGTACCCTGACTTTCCAAAGGCGAATGACTCTACTCATAACTTCAGTCCCTGTGGTCCAGGGCTGGGTACATCAAAAGGTCTAAATAGTCAGAATCACAGTGATTGTTTCACAGATAGCATATGACTTAATTTGAACCTATAAAAAGCAGCTATGGGGCTTTTACTATAACAATTGTGGAAGGGGAAATATCAGTACACCATGGTTCCTAAGTCTCATTTGATTATGGCAATCCTATGGGGAGAATTTGTCTGGTTAAGAAGGAAACTCAGAATAAATAGAAATTGAGAGATGGAGACAGATCCTAATGGCACTCTTTGAGTAAATGGATCCAGGCAAGCCCTTGAGTCAGTTTTATCCTTGTACTTTTCATCTGTGTCAATAAATTCCTTTTAATTTAAGCCTGCTTGAGGTGGCTTCCTGTCACTTAATAATCAAAACATACCTGATTAATAAAGTGTCTGCAGCTCTATAATTCTATGAAAGGTTATTAAAGAACTCATTTTAAACTTTCATTAATAATGCAAACTTGTGGAGATCCTAGTTGTCTAGGTATTCTTAGTGTCATACTTATATTTCTGAAGGATATACAATTTTTCTGTACACACACAACATATTTAAAATTAGTTCTAATGTAAAATTAGAACTTCTATTCAGTATATTTACATTGATTTTATAAATAAAGGTTTGTGATATTTAAAATGATTTGTAGTTATGGCTAGAATGATCACTTGACTGTAGCAGAAAAGACCATTGTGACAGAGGTTGCGCTTTGGCACTATTTTGATAGTTTTATGGCTAGAGACTCTAAAGTGCCTAAAATATGTCCTCCTGATCAACCATCCTCCCCTCAAGTTTTCAAAAAGTGGGAGCTATGCATAAGGAACAACAAAACTGGCAATCAAAAGGCTACCTCAGGAAGTTCCAATGACCTCCAATGCAACACTCTGGTAAACTGAATTGAAGCACATGGCTAGAGGCTCACACTATGTAAGTCTAAATTTGCTACACTAAGGCATGTCTGTGAAGAAAAATGTAAAAAGGTTGTATATTCAGAAATGGCCCTAAACTAACGGACTACATGTTAGAGATATAGAGGAGGTGAGAGAGAAAATTGAAGTTTGGGACAGTGACAACAGTGAAGAAGTTGTCAAACCCAGAGTGCTGATTTAAAACCCAATAACCATTAGCAAACCATGGCTCAATAAATGTACAAGGCTTTGACCCATTTCATTAGTGACTCCATCATCCTTGGAGAGGGGTGTTACTAGCAGGGAAATGGGCCCAAGTGGGTCTGATGTAAGAATAGGGGAGAGAAATTTCCCTTGCCAATAAAGTAAAGATACCCAAATACTTTGTACACTGAATAATGGAAGTTAATTATTTGAAGAATCAGTTATTCATGCTTCTTAACTCGAGTTTGGCTTCTGACCTTTGCTCCCCAAGAATAATCCTTTCTTGATAGCCACTCATTGTACTGGGCACCCTGTGCTATTGTTTCTACCTTCTCTGCTTGTGGCTATACCACAGTATTTCTTAATTCAACAGTTATTTGAAAGTCATTTTGCCATTTAATTGGCAAGTGAAGTCAATACAACAGAGTTGCCTCCAACTCAATAGAGTTGTCTTAAAAGAAGCGCTGGTATTCCACCTCTCTTTCATGGTTGTTGGTGATCTTAGTCTACCAAATCACCATCAGTAGAGTTTGTGATTGGGGGTGATAATGAGATAATCTAAGAAATTTATGTGATTTCAGTAGCTATGGACCTTGCATTTTGTTTGTGAAACTTCCATGGAAATTTATGAGTCCCCATTCCACAGCCCCATGCCCCACTGCACACACTCTTTTGGGAGAAATGGGCATTTTGACAATTACAATTCAATTACAGTGAATCTTCTTAAGAATTTCCATCTTGGTTCAACTGTACTGGATAGCTCATGAGGAAAACAAAATCTGGTGCAGTGTGAGATTTATAAATAATATTGTGTGATATGGCTAGTCACATGAAATAGAGGGCCTTTCCTGAACTTTGTGACCATAGTTCAAGGTAATTTTCTATAAAACTTTTGTATTATTAGATGACATAGACTGTGGTTGAAATTATTGATTTCAATGATAACAGACTATTAATTGAGTACTTATGTGCAGCAACAGTATATTTATTATTTCTTTAATTTTTTTCCCCTTGATAACTGGCTAGTTAGTTATACATTATTTCACTATCATTTTAATGATCATGACACTTAGAGATTATAACATGTATCCTTGCCTTAATATCATATTTAATACCAATGATTAATTTTACTCCTTCACTGATAATACTGGAATCTTATAACACTACATTTACCTCCTCCCTCCTTTTGTGTCATTGTTGCTGTGCAGGTATTTTCTATCCAAGATGATATTACACTTATTGTTGTCCAGTTAATATTCATTCTTTTACACCAACTATTTACTCATTCATTTACACATTTCTCTTCATTTCCTTCAGCATTTTGAAGATGGTTTTCCCTTTGTCTGCCTGAAGATATCCCTTTAGAATTTCTTTTAGTGCAGATCTGATGGCTATAAATTCTTTCAGTTTTAAATTATCTGAATAACTACTTTATTTCATCTTCATTTTTGAATGATATTTACATATAGAATTAGAGATTGGAGTTATTAGAGTTATTTTCTTTTAGCACTGTAAAGAAGTTTTTTCATTTGTGTTGAGTTCCATCATTTCTATTGAGACATTTTCTTTCAGCCTTATTTTTGTTCCTTTGAATTTATACCTATTGCTTGCTTAATGATGTTAACTATTCTTGAAACTATCACTATTGGGTGAAAAGCATTAAATGAAAAAAATCTATTAATTTTATTTGGAAACATTATGATTTGATACACTCCAACCTATGATACTCAATTTTAATTGAACAAAGAAAACAGGTTTACAAAGTAAAAAGTTATAAAGTAACCAAAAATTGAAAGTAAATAAATGCTGCAAATAAGTATAATAAATTGTATTTTATTGTACTTAACAAAGGAGGAAGAGAAGACTTCGTAGGTAGTAATGAAGGAGTGTATGGGAGTCATCCTTGGAAGGTACATTCTTTCTGCACCATTTTCATCACCAAAATTCAACCTTTTTGAAGCTCTTGTTTGGCTAACCTTCAAACTGCAATTAATAAGAAATTTGTAGTCGCGAAAATACCTTTAACGGAAAATGAAGGCTAAACATGAAAGAGCTTCAAAACACATAAAAAAGCCCATACATAGAACAGACTAAAGAATTGTAGAAGATACTACTTTTGAGGAATTGTTGAAGATGCTACTTCTCCATCCTTTTCTATTGATGTACATATATAAAACAAAGTATTTTGGGATCAGCCAAACATGATGTGCAATTCCTATTTGTTCCATATGTTATTCTCTCACTAGAAACTGTTGTGTTGGGTAAATTGGTGATTGTGTCTTTGGTCTTTGCCTGAAATCAGGCTTAACTTATAATATGATTGTTCAGTGTATTTTTGAGGAAAATGTTATTATGCCACAAAAAAATTCTGAAAAGCGGTATAAGTTTTCTAGAGCATTTTGTTGAAAATTATTTGCTGAAAAGTTGTTATATGTAATAGCATATAAAAATCTTAAAAGCAGAGAGCAGATGTAGCTCAAGCAATTGAGCAGCCACCTCCCACATGGGAGGTCCCGGGTTCGGTTCCCTATGCCTCCTAAAGAAAAAACAGACAATGAGCAGACAACAAGCAAAAAACAACAAGCAGACAATGTGCACAAACAATGAGCAAAACAGATGAGGGAGCCATCTCAGGGGGGTGGGGGTGGGGCGGAAAAGAAAATGAAATAATAATAATAAAAAAAATCTTAAAAGTTGCCAGACACATTATAGACTGTCTTTTTATCTGCTATTTTACTATTATGTGCCCAAATGTAGTTTTATTTGTATTTATCTTGCTTGAGATTAAATGAATTTCTTAAATATGGATTGAATATCTTTCATCAGTTGAAATTTCTTCATCATTGTCTTTTCAAATATTTCTTCTGCCTCATTGTTTCCATCCTCTCTGAGCTCCAGTTGTACACAGTGTAAGAACTTTTCCATGTGTCTAACATGTGTCTAACAATCTCTTCTTGGATTGGGTGTAGCTCAGTGGTTGAGTATCTGCTTTGCATGTATTGGGGTCCTGGGTTCAATCTCTGGTACCTCCTTAAAAAAATCTGTTCTCGATTTTTTAGTCTTTTTTCTCAATGCATTTCCATTCAGAAACTGGTCAAATTTACAGTTCACCGATTGTATTTTCTACTGTTTCTAATCTGTTGTTAACCCATCAATTGAGTTCTTAATATCAGATGTATTCTGTTATTCCAGAATTTCTATTTGATTATTTTCTTGATTCAAGTTTTGTGGTGAAAATCTTCATTTTAATATAGTTTCTCATTTTCCCTCTGTTTCTGAACATATTAATCATCAGCTCTTTTAAAGTCGTTGTCTTCTAAAGCAATATTTGAATTACCTGTGTACTTGTTTTTATTTCCTGTTTTTCACTTGGTTTTCATTCTTATGGTAGTAGTATCTCTTTCTATCCCTACTGATTTTGATCGAAGATCAGACATTGTTTATAAAAAATGTTATTTCTCCAGATGATGATGTCTTCCACCAGAGTGTTTACTTTTTTTTTTTTTTTTTCTTTTTTCGGCTAGGCAGACAGCATGGAGGCTGAACACACTGATCTAAATGAGGACTGAGCTGAGCTAAGACTGAATTGCATTTTTTTTTACTGTAGTCTAACTTTTATTTGCTTCTTTTCTTAGGGTGTATGTCTGCAGGGCTTTAAACTAATAACCTGGTATAATCACTGTGGCTCGTCGTTCTGGTGGGTCCTTAACTCTAATCTTATAGTGTTCAAAACTTTGAAAGACTCTGGAAAAAAGACTCTGAAAATGTTCTTATTTCAGAGTTTTCTGCCTCCAGCTCTACAGGCCTTCAATATTTGGCGAATGTCTTGCGTGGGAATCTGGCTAAGTTTTGAGACCTCTTGAGTCTCCAATATTGTCACCTTAGCCCCATGGCACTTAGCCTCTTGCCTGAACTCAGAGTCAACAAATGTCCACAGGAAAAAAAACGGCTTTAGATCAGTAGCTCACCTTTCTGAGGTTCTCTCTTTTTTGGCACCTTTACTTCCATAGTCCTACTTGCAGACTTCAGTTTGGGGGCAGGCCTGAAATTCTCCTTGTCTAGAAGGCCATTCTCGCATCTACTCCTCACCAACTAACAAAGCTATAGTTCAACTTTTATCTCGTTTTTGGAGCTTTTATTTGACTGGTTTCTTGTCAACTTTCCCTGATTAAATTTACTCCTCCTCCTTTGTTTCACTATTCAATATACTTTTGTATAGTTTCTTTAATACTTTTTCTTTTTCTTTATACATGTCATGGTGTTTTATTAATACCCAAACAATAATAGAAAGAGGACAGTTTGTTGGATAATTTAATGACTAGAGACATTAAGCTATTACAGCCTGATGGATGAATCTCTGCATCTTGGATAGACTTGCCAAATGAGACAATTTTATCAATTTGTGAAAAAGGGGAGAGGCAAGAAAGGAGATGTCAAGAAGCTGAGTTTTGGCTTAAATGCTGGCCAGACCTCAAATCACCCATCATTGGGTTTGATCCCTGAGACGCAAAATCAAGTGTTTTAAAATGAGCCACTAGTCTGGCACATCATTCTTTTATTAAAAATTACTGGCCATGTTAGGTTTTTAGGTTTGAACATGATAGAGTGCTGTTGGGTGCAGTTAAAGGCACTGAGAATATTTCACTTGGAGAAGACTTGGAGAGACCAAAGAACTGCCTTAAAATAGCATGACCTTTCTTCCTTGACAGAAGACTTGGCGAGAGGCATGATTAAGACAAGTTTGGAAGAATTTACAGAATGAGAGATTTCATCTCATTACAAATGTAGCAGATGAGTATTAAAAATTTAATTAGACAGAACCACTTATGGAGATATTAACTGTCTTGTTTTATGAATTGTATGTCCAACCTTAACAAAAATGAAAAGTTTTTTCCCTTCACCCTCTCAAAGAAGTAGCTAGGATATTCTATTTTTGAAATCCAGGTTCTCTTGCCCTCAAGGAAAAGTTAACAAGCCAAGACTCTGGGAAGCAAATAGAGTTGACTTCCCAAGAGAGGAAGGACTAGAAGCTGTGTGCTTAGACGTAAAAGGTTGACTTCAAGACATTGTTGCATCCTGGACTACTGGAAAAAAAGAGAGCTACATATTTTCTGGTGAGCATGGGGTCTGGAGCCTCCATAATACATCAGCTCTGAGATGGGAGGACCCTAGAAATTATGACTGGTAAGAGCCAGTGAAGGATTTGGTACTGAGAGTCTGGGTCTTGGGTGAATCTGACATGGTCATCTGAGCTGCTAACCCTCAAAGGAATCATAGGCACATGGACCCACTTCACATAAAGCCATTGTACTAGGCAGATGGTTGAGGAGAAATGGTATCATGTTGAGAGGTCATATTTGATTTTCACCTTAAAATACATTCTGTGTGTTTATACATATGAGTGTATGTTATCTGTTTACAGTTTTTTTGGGGCAGATATTTTCCATGTTCAATGAGTGATATTGACTTTTCTGTCAATCATTATGGACTTGTTTTAATTTGATTTTCCTGATTTCAGAAGTATGACATTATTTGTGCCCTAAATATTTTGAACAGTTCATACCTACCTCAAAAGGAACTTTCAAACAATTGTATCTGTCTAAAAATGGAAATGGGTACTTGGGAAATTACCAAGTTTCCTGTCATTGACTCTAGTTGAACAGAGACCAGCTTTCAGAACATTATAGGAAATAATTTTACATTGGTTGGGGGATTGAAACATTTTCTTATTCATATTTATATCTCTAGTGTCTCGAAAAGTACCAGGTATATAACAAGCATCATGATGTAAATATTTGTTTAATAAATGAATGAAAGGATGGATGCATTAGAGTGACTCACAATATAGATGTTAGATGGATATATGGGTGAACTGAACAGTTATTAGAATATAATTTATATGAATGCTACATCAAGCTAGTTATATATTTCTAAGGACAATTTAAAGAAATCAGCCCTTATACCTAGGCATTTCACTTGTATTCACAGTTTTCATCAATGATATAAAACTTACTGTAATTGCTTGTTCACCCTCAGATTAGGGACCCACTTACTCAGAAGTCATTTGGAACTTATGACTCCACTAAGTTTTGCCCTTGTCTCAGCACTAAGTTAATTACTGCTCCCCTTTTTTTGTCCATTCCCCAGTGCAGCATTGTCATCTGGATTAGGTGGTTCTTTTCTCATTCAAGTAGCTATATAGGGGCTTTTCTTTTCAAGGGTGACTCTCATGTCAGAGAATGAAGTGGAAACTTTCCCTCATTTCATTCTTTATGTGTTCTTTTAAAACTAAAACAAAAACCCAAATGAACTAAAAAGAACATTTTTCAGTCATTTTTTCCTTCACAGACAATATTCAGGGTTGGTTGATCATGCCACTAGGGCATGTTCTCTATCTGACTTCATATTTCTAGCTGTTCTGTTGACTGACAGGAAGTATGGTTTGTCTTTTTGCTCTTTGCAGCATGACTGCTTTAAGGAGTATTAAATTTAGATTAAGCAAGGTATAGTAGGAAGAGCATTGGCCTGGAAATTCTGGCTGGAATTAAGTAACTTGTCCTTCAGTTCAACCAGATGGTCCAGAAGGTCCATTCTATCTTAAACATTCTATGAGTCCAATATCCATTTGACAAGTGAATCTGCAATTTTAAACAAACAATCTTAAAAAACCCTGGACATGATATATTTTGAATGAGAAAATTGTTTTCCCACACCTTGGGTCAATGTTTTTATTATATATATTTAGATTTTGGAAACCTGGTTCAAATGTCTACATTTCAAAGTTGTACATTGCAACTCTTCAACATTGTTTCTTTTCTAAATTCCATCATATTTCCTGTTTTGAGTGAACCATTCTATTTTAGAAAATATTTTGCTAAATATTTTCCATCCATATTAATATGAATGTGTCACCCTTTGGAATTCTCTAGATAATGCAGAAATATGACATTTGGTTCATCGTGGTACTATGGTATTTTTACAACTGGATTCTGGGCTGGAAGTGTAAGGTGGGTAAAGCCTGTAAATACTAATGCTTAAAACTAGAGAAGAAGATAGCTGTGGCATTATTTTGGGCAAACACACTCTGTAATATTCTGAGATCACTACCGCAGCATTCTTGAAAAATAGTCATCCATGTTTGATTGAATATATTCAGTGATAGAAGTTCATTACAGCTGCATTTTCATTTTTGAAAGCTCTGATTGTTAGAAAACCTCTTACATTGAGCTGAAATTTGTCTCTCTTGACCTTCTATACTTTACTTTTAGTTCTAAAATTTGGAGCTCCCTAGAATAAATTTAATGTCACTTTTACATGATAGCCCTTTAACAATTGAGAGGATTTTAACTCCCCCTCTTCCTGTTTTCTTTTTCAAGATTACGTGTTTCTACTTCCTTCTATTCTGGTTACCGTCTGGAGGCACTTCAGTTTGTCCATATCCTTTTTCTTACTTTAAAATTTTGCAATATATATAGATTCAAAAGAAGTTGCAAAGCAATGCACAGGAAGGTTCTGTGCACCCTGTTCCCAACCTCCCCCAGTGTTAACATTTTGCATAACTATAGTGCCATATCAAACCCAGGAAACTGATATTGCTACAAAACGTAGAGGTTATTCCAATTTCACCAGTTTTACATGCATGCATGTATGTGTGTATGTGTAGAGTTCTACAGCCTACACAATTTTATTGCTTTGTGTCACCACCACCACAATAAGACACTTAATGCTCCTGTCACCTCTACCCCTTTTCATCCACAGCCAGCTCCTCCTCTCATCCTTAACCTCAGGAAGCCACTAATCTATTCTCAATCTCTATAATTATGTTATTTCATGAATGCTATACAAATGTCCATATCTGTGGAAAACTGACAAAAAAACCAAGAACTCTCTCTTAATAGTGACACTATGGAGGCAGTTCCTGATTTGTAAATATTTGATTTACATGGCTGAAATCTTGTGTTAACAGTGGGGAAGCATGAATTCAGAACCTCTATTTTCTTAGGGGGCAATGTTTTTCCCTCGTTCAAAGTTCTAGAAAAAGACTCTTTTAGGCCCTTGCCAAAATCAGAGGTGACTCCTTTCTCTAGATAGGTCTTTGGTTTTTAATACTTAAAAAACAAAACAAAACAAACAAAACTAAGGCAGAAATTTCAGGACCCAAAAGGCCAAGAAGTTTATGAATCTCTCCTTGTGAAAACTTTTACAGTTTCATGTCTGAGCCATTCTGGACCGCCTAGCTTTTGGGAGGCAGATAGAATGCTTTTGGTGTGTCTGCTTCAAAGGATGGTCTTTGAAAACCTTTCCTTGAATATCCATGTGCTATCATCAAATTAGAATTCCATTACTTCATTTAAGGAGGAGTAACAGCAATAAACAATAAACTGGCAAAATATTGGCCAAAGATTTCTTATACAAACTTTGTAATCCTTGAATATTGTAATTTTTGTGATAGAGTAAATATTTCTTGTTGAGAAAGTTGCCCACATCTTTTGGTGAGACTAACTTGAGTACAACAGTTAACAGTCATAATTTACTATTTATACCTTTTTCCTTCCAAAGAAGAAAAATATTGAATACATGGTGATATCACAAGGCTTCAGGACCACAAAGGGGAATTTGATCAGGGGTCTCCCAGAACAGAAATCCAGGGAGAAGGGATGTAGACAATTGCTTTCTCAAATGCAGATAAAGTTAAGAAGCTCATTGGTAGCAGGGACTCTTGTTCCTTTTCATTTCTGAGAGGTGAATGTGCTCCTGGCATGCCCTATTGGAGCCAGGATTGGTGTTGCTATTGAAATGGTTAATCGCTGTAGCTGGTTTTGGCCTCAGTTTAAATCTAAATGGGATTAAGACACTCTTGGGCATGTCTAGCATACTTGGGGAACAGACCTGGCAGCGGCCTTTTTGTCTGAGGACTGAAGGGTGATTGAGAGGGAATGCATGCTGGGCGACTTGATGATGCACCTTATCCCTTTTGATGTGGTTTCCTTCATTCATCTAATTATTTCTCATCCCTTCCTCTCCTACCACCCTAGTCCATTCCATCATCATCTCTAGTGGGCTATTGAAACGGCCACTTAGCTGATCTCCTGGCTCCCTGTCTTGTACCCTTGCTGTTTATTCTCCATCCAGCACCCAGAGTGATCTTTTAAAAATGTCCTTGAAAAATGTCATGTCTCCACTCTCAACTCTCTCCTGATTTTGACATATTCAAAACACAGTCCAAAGTAATCCCCAGGGCTTTCAAGGCCTTAGTGACCCAGGCCCTTCTTGGACCTCATTTCCTATCCCCAGTCTCTTCACAGCTCTCTTGCTGTGGGGCCTCCTTGCATTTCCTCAACCCTGCCAAGCCCAATCCAGCCTAAGGACCTTTGCACAGTGTCATCTTATGATTGGAAAGTTTCTCCCTCAGGTGTTCACCTTGCTTGCTCACTCACTTGATTTAGAGTGCTGCTCAAATGTCACTTCTTCAGAAAGGCCCTCTCTAAAAGTGTACCCCATTACTCTGTGCTCTCTTTTCTGGCATTTAATCTTTCATAGTACCTCTCCCTACCTGAGGTTATAAAGGGTTTATCTTATTTTGCTTGTTTTCTCCACTAGTCTGTAACTATGAGGAGTTTAAGAACTTTGTTTTATTACTGTATCCAAAGTACCTAGAATAATGCTTGGCACTTAGCAGCATGCAATACGTATTTGTTGAACAGATGAATGAGTTTAGACTTCCTGGCTGATGAGGCCAGTGAATGCTTGAGTTACATCAATAGAAGCTAATTGTGTAAATTATTTTATTTGCTCATTTACCTTAGATATGTTAGGTAGTACAGAGGTTTATGTGTGATAATCTGAAGCACTAAACTCAATGTATAAAATTTTAAGGGAAAATGCATTTTGAGTTCCAAATACCTGGCTTATGCATGGCTTTTTGGAACATAATAAATTTAAGTTGGCGAAAGCTTGTCCTTCCATAAATACAGCCTCAGATTTCAGTAGCATATTTTTTCTTAGCAAGTGTTACTAAATATTGTTGCTAAGATTCTGCTGTTTCTGGTGAAATGTTATCTTCCCTGGTAACCATGGAACTAAATTGGTGAGCAAGATAGGAGTTTCTTGACAGCAACATTTCTCAAGGTTTTCACGTAATTTGCCCATTTGGAGTAGGACTCCAGCCATCATTTGAGGATGCAGGAGACTAGGTTAAATTTCTCTTTCACCTCAGAGAAATGGTTTTAAAAAAAGGCAGATGAGTATCAGTCCTAGGAAACATACAATGCTTCATTTTCATCTGGAATAGCATGCTCAGTAGGAACAGAAGAAGAAAGCCCAAAGGTGACAACTGGAATTAGGTGAAGGTTACAATGTGGCAGGCATACAAGGGCCCAGAATTTAGCCAGGCACTTTTCGTACTAATACTATGGCAATAATTGCAAATCCCATCTACATATGGAGTTGTGTCTGCTAATATGTAGTCTTCCCCTGGTCAGCAGTAATTCAGGCATTGAAGAAGGGGAATGAAGGAAGAAGTAGCTTTTACTGAGGCCTCACTGTGCTAGATATAGCTGCTGCACATGTATTATCCCATTAAAGCTTCCAGCTCTATGAAGTAGGTATGATTATTATCTCCATTTCATAGATGAGGTCACCGCAGCAAAGTGGATATGTAGCACAGGAAGAATATCGTGCTGCAATACTAATCCAGGCTGTCAGAAGTCAGTTCTGTCTTCTGTGGTAGGCTGTCATTATAGCTGCGTAGGACTGGGGAATAAACAATCAATGGCATGGGCTCTGAAGACAGCATTTCGGAAAGTTGTCAATATTCTTGCTTTTATAGTCATTGTTAAGGATTTAGGGCCAGATTGGAAGGAATTGCAAGACAAGAATGTAGTTCATATTAACCTTAGGCCTTATAGTTCCTACATAATAGCTTTTTTTAAAAAAAACAACCAATCAATTTTATTGATACATATTAATAAAGCATGCAATTCATTCAAAGTGTACAATATATGGTAATTGGTTTAATCACGAAGTTGTGAGTTCATCATTGCAATCATTATTAGAGCATTTTCATTATTTCAATAATAATAATAATAAACAAAAAACACAAACAAGAAAATTCCTCACCTATAAATCTCTCTCTGTTTCCCCTGCTGTACTTAGCTGCTGTTTCTGGCTATTATTGCATAATTATTTATTTGTTTATTAAGCAGTTTTATTGATATATATTCATATACCATATAATCTATCCAAAGTGTATAATCACAATGTTGTACATTTATCATCTCAAAAATTTTAGAACAATTTCATTACTCCAAAAAGAAAGACTCCACACCCCTTAGCATTCTTTCCTCAGCCTTACATAACCACTAATCTAATTTCATCTTTATAACTTGATTTATATTTACGTTTTATATATATGGAATCATACAATATAGGGTACTCTGTGTCCGGTCTCCTTCACTTAGTATAATGTTTTTTTTTTGTTTGTTTGATATTAACATTTTATAGTATTAACAGTTCAAAGAAAAATGGTCTTCTCTATGCAATTCTACCCATATTCATATTTCACATAGTCATAATAGTTTTTTGTCAGCATTTATCCCTCCATAAGAGCATATACACTAAAGAGAACAATGGAAATTACTAGTTCTTAGAAATATCCATATACACAAATTCACAGTCCATCACTAGAGCACACTCTGTGCTCTGCTGAATTTTGAAATTTCTTTTCAATTTGGAATCTTCTTATACAGTTTACTAAATAATGAATATCTGTTACAACAAATCCAATGCAATAAAACAAGAGCAAGAAAATGCTTGAATAAGTGCTATACATAAATACCATAATAATTTAAAAGTTATCCACAATTTTCAAACCACAAACTAATTCAAATAACTATTCTGTGGATGTTAGAGGAATTTGGAGTGAAGAAATTCTTCTTGAGGCATAATGGCATGTGGGGAATAGTTTCTCCTACATTCTTTTTTTTTTTAAAAGGTTTATTTATTTATTCCCCCCCCTGCCCCCTGTTGTTTTGCGCTCTCTTTGTGTTCTTCTGTGTCTGCTTGTCTTCTCTTTAGGCTGCACTGGGATCTGATCCTGGGACCTTCTGGAGTGAGAGAGAGGTACTCAATCTTTTGCACCACCTCAGCTCCCTGATCTGCTGTGTCTCTTATTGTCTCTTTTTGTTGCGTCATCTTTCTGTGCCAGCTTTCTGCAAGGGCCAGCACTCTGTGTGGGCCAGCATGCCCTGCGGGCCAGCTTGCCTTTCACAAGGAGGCCCCTGGAATTGAACCCTGGCCCTCCTATATGGTAGATGGGAGCCCAGTTGCTTGAGCCACCTCTGTTTCCCTCCTACATTCTTGTTAATGCCATAAGAAACCTGATTTGTGGCTTCAGCTCTAATTTATGTATGCCTCAGACTCTGAACATTGCCCTGCTCTTTGAGTATTGTGTTAGTTGCTTTGTTCAAGTGACTTAACTTTAAAAATAATCTACTTAATGAGAGCCTCACTTTTCTGCCCCAGAGAAAACTTTGTATGGATGTATGTTGTGATTTACTCAAATACAGACCCCAGCCCCTGGGAGCAATAGCCATCTGCATGAATGCCCCCATAAGCCTTTCTCATATGTGAAGCTACCAAAAAGCATCCTTGTGACGAGAAAGGGAGTGGGATACCCATGGTGGTCAGATGTGTCCAGAACAGCATAAGTGGTTAATAAATGTTTAATGAATTGAAAAGCAGCAACAAATCTCTGAGTTCCTTTTGCAATTCTACGCAATATATGCCAATTTATGCTACAGAGAGTTGTCAAGTGATGACCAAGTTCACATGCAAATATATGGTAGTTTATTAGATGAAAAAATTTTCTAGATACATTTTGATAGGGGTTGCAGATTAAAAAGGTGTTAATGTTTAATTTTGAATTTAAAATTGGCATATCTTTCCAAATTATTACGAGGGAATTGTCATGGATTCTGATTTGCAAATGAGTTTTATACAACCACATAACAAATATATCATTTTCAAGGAGCTCTACAAATAGAGCAGCCACATATCAAAACCAGTCAGTAGGAGTTCGCAGAAGCTCTGTAGTCTGCCTGGTTAAGTCCTCAACACAGGTGGATGAAGGATAGACTGGCTGCAGGGGCCAGCACTGACCCTTGTTTGCACACCTCTCAGCTGACCTGGATTAAATGAGGTCCTACCTAGGCAAAATTTATTACGGATGTTTCTATTTTGCTGTTCAATCCCTTCCCTAGTGCTTTTACCTCTTACCAATATTTGCTTTCATGATACTAAGAGAGCTGAAAATTTAAGTGATCATCCCAAGTGTTTTAGGAATGAAAGCAATGTGCATTGAAAAAGGCACTCTAAAGTGTGATTTTGTACTCTCAGAGGATAGGAAGTTCTTCTCCTTTTCCCACCCCTTCTTCCATGTGCTTTCCTGTCATTCTTGAAATCAACTTAATCATGCGCTGATTTGTAAGCGATTAATATGTCAAACAGGCATCACATTTTTTTCTCAATTAATTTTAAAAAATAAACCATGGTTACTGCTTTTACTTATAAAGATTCACATTAACATTACAAAGATTAATGTTAACATAAAATCAAGCATTTCTTGCTTGTCTGGTTGACAGTCTATCTTGCTTTTGATGGTTTAGGCCCTAAGGAAATACAATTTGGGTTTATATCATAAAGAAGGAGAGATGACACCTAACAGGATTGATTGCTTTTCTTAAATTCAGAATTCAAAACAAAAGTTTGTAATATTTCCATAAAAAATTTAATATGTATTTTCAGCTGTGAAAAGCACTATGATTTTCATACTATGGGTACTTATGAAAAGAAAGCAAAAGCCTATCAAAATGGTTTATATGCAATATGCATTTATTCTATAAACACATTTCTGGAGAAAACCATTGTTTGACAAGTAGACAAACAATTTTAATATAAAATGTAATATAAAATTTCTTCACATAATGCAACCAGGGTGACGTATTTTAGTACAATTTAATTAGTTTAGTGAAGTGAAATGACCTGAGACAGAAAAAAATAAAATGAGCTGTATAGCATGAAGCACATTGCAGTAATTGTTAGGCTACCAATTCTGTTCCATTTTGCAATTTGAATTATATTTTGATTATCAAAAATTATATCAAACCAATTCCTGTTTCTCCTGGTTGATTACAGAAAAATATAACAATGAGATTCATTTAACTGGATAGATAAACAGAACATCACTTTCTTCAATAAAAAGTTTCTAATTTGAAAAATACCATTGATCATTTATTTCACTTTTTCTTGCTTGACTTAGCATTGTGGACCTTCCAAGAAGATCCCCTCATTTTTATATTAATTCATTATTTTACTTTGTTAATTTATTTATACCCAAACTCATTCTGCAAATAAACGGTGGCTGTTCATAATAAAAATTAAAAGGAAAATGTTGGTACAGGTTAATATAAATAACCATATCTAGAAAAAATGGAAAGATAAGTGGGAAAACGGGACCTTGGTAAAATGAGAATAAAAATACAGGTCACAGAGTCTTATATAATTTCTGTGGCTGAACTTGAAATTTGCCTCTAAACTCCAGGCAACAAAAGCAAAAAATAAAACATGATTATACAGTTGTCTTGATTATGAAAGAAACCCTATTAAATATATGTCTCAGAGTATTTTTGGTTGTAAGTAATGGAAAACTTAACTCAAACTAGTCCTTAAGAAACAGGAAAAAATCTATAGTTAAGGTAATCAACTCTGGTTCAACCAGAACTCGGCTGTGATTGTCTGGGAATTCAACCCAGGGCCTCCCACGTGGGAGGTGGGTGCTCAAATGCTTGAGCTACACTTGCTCCCCTTCTTCCGGCTTTCTTTAAAGACAGGGAAATTTTCTTGACATTTTGCTCCCATAAACATCCCCTTACATCTCACTGGCCCAATCGTTTAATCAGTAACCTGAAACCAAAGAATGCAATGGGCTGATGGGTCAGGCCTGGTTTCCTGAACCAGTCAGGGCAAGGGAGTGGGATTACTTTAGACCAAGTGTGATCAATTTCCCATGAAGAAAATGGCAGATAGGAGAGAAATAGGACTCACTTCTCACCCAGAAAAATAGCTAGAGGACAAGCAGAAACGGCTTGGAAAAAAAAATTCTAGGGTTTAAGATACCAGAGGAAGGCTGGACACCACCCAGAAGAGGGAAGGGCACAGGAAAAGAATCCTGACAGGAAGACTGTGAATTTCCCATGGAGGTAATGAGCCGTGTGGCCTAGGGGTGGATACCTGAATAGATATTAGAAATTAGGAAAGGGAAAATGGGTGGAACCAACAACATCCTCTACATCAGTTAGCCAAGGAAAATTAAATCTTTTTGTTTTTTAGGAATTTAACATCCTGATTTCATTTATTTAGTTATGAAATTTATTTTGGATTTGCAGTCAGAGACAATTATGATATTTAGCAGATTTTAATGTTAAGTAGAAATAAATCAGAAAATGATCCCATAATGATTGTATTTCCTTTGTGGAATCTTCTGAAGATAACTGATTTCATGAAAATTTCACATGAGGGCTAGTCTTATAGGAGTTAAATATTTCTAAATTAACCTGTGCAATTTTGTCCAAGTCTTTTTCTCCTCTCCACTATCTCCTCAATCCTAATATTTATCTATATAGGGGTAAAAATCATTGACTCAATCAACACATGTTGATTTGGAAAATTTTCCTCAATATCAAAGAAACTAAGGAAGCAAATTTGAACAAGATGGTAATCACAACAGTGGTAGGGCTAACAGTTTTGAAATTAAAGATATAGGGTAAATGGTGCTGTTACTTTTGTGACTAAGGTCTTAGATAATAAAGTTTTGGATCCTTTTGTTCATAGACATACATATAGACACACACATACACAGTCACAAGTAATATGAACTGTAATCTTGGAAGACTTATTTTTAAATAATATTTTTCTCACCAGAGAACCCATGGGATTTTAAATTGGTTTGAATGTGATTGCTTAGGAGGGCAAAATGAACAATGAAAAAATATTTTTAAAGAAAAGTGAAAAATAAAGATGAATTGATAGTAATAATCATTCTTTTAAAAAAAATATTCTAGTACCATATATACAAACTAACATTTCCCTTTTTAACCACATTCAAATATATAATTCAGTGCTTTTAACAATGGTCACAATGTTGCATTACCATCACCGCCATCTATTACCAAAATTTTCCCATCAACCCAAATGGAAACTCTGTACATTTTAAGTGTTAACTCCCAATTTCCTACCACCACTACCTCCCCTGGTAACCTGTGTTTTAGATTCTGACTATGAGTTGGCTTACTCTAATTATTTCATACTGTTGTGGCAGAAAAAACTTAGACAATGAGAAACCCAAGCGTGCACTCAGAGTGACGGGGGAACAAAGTTTTTATTACCCACGGGCCCAGAGGAGAATCCAGTCTCCAAAATCTGAGCCCTGAGTCTTTTCTTTCATGAGTTTATATAGGGACCTTATGCAGGCAAATTTCTAAGCAAGCGGCAGGCTGGTTTACAAAAGCAGAAAGTGTGAGTTTAGCTTATCTTCCTAAAGCAGAGGGCCTTAGGGAGGAAAGGAGTCATTGTCTACTTAAAGTTGTAAATTCTAGTTGAAAGGGGTGGGTGGGGAAGTGCTTATCTTCCTAAGTTGTGGATTCCAGGGAGAAAGGGAGGAGGAGTGCCTATTTTTCTAAGGCTGTGGGTTTCTGCTGAGGGGGCTTAGGGCTGCAGCACTTACTTCGTCAATATCAATGAGATCAGACAATATTTGTCCTTTTGTGTCTGGCTTATTTCATTTAACATGATGTCTTCAAGATTCATCCATATTATCTTATGTATCAGAACTGCATTCCATTTTAACAGCTGAATAATATTCCATTGTATATATATACCTAATTTTGTTTACTCATCAGTTGATGAACACTTGGAATGTTTCTATCTTTTGGTAATTGTGAAAAATGCTTCTATCAATATTGGTGTACAAATATCTGTTCAAGTCCCCGTTTTTAAATTTCTGGGTATATACCTAGAAGGTGGATCGCCAGGTCATATGGTAATTCTATACTAACTTTTGGAGGAACTGCCAAACTGTCTTCCACAGTGGCTACACCATTTTATATTCACACCAGAAATGTATGAGTGGTTCCTATTTCTCTACATCATCTCCAACACTTTTAATTTTCCATTTTTAAAATAATAGCCATTGTAGTGGGTTTGAAATGGTATCTCATTGTGGTTTTGATTTGCATTTCCCCAAAGGCTAATGATGTTGAGTATATTTTTATGTGCTTTTTGGCCATTTGCATATCTTCTTTGGAGAAATGTCTCTTCAAGTCTTTTGCTCATTTTTAAATTGGGTTGTTTGTCTTTTTGTTGTTGAGTTGATGGATTTCTTTATTTATTCTGGATATTCAATACTTATTGGATTTGTGGCTTCCAAATATTTTCTACCATTGTTTAGGCTGTCATTTTACATTCATGATAAAGTCCTTTGAGGCAAAAAGTTTTTTGTTTTGATAAGGTCTCATTAATATATATTTCCTTTTGTTGCTTGTACACTGGGTATAGTCTAAGAAACCTTCTAAGAGTTTTATAGTTCTGACTCTTTGATTTAGTTCTTTGATTAATTTTGAGTTGGTTTTTATATGATCCAGTTTCCCAGAACCATTTGTTGAATAGACTATTCTTTTACAATTGAGTGATTTGGGCCTTTGTTAAAAATCAGTTTTCCATAAATGTGAGGATTGATTTCTGAGCTCTCAATTCGATTCCATTGGTCAATATGTCTGTCCTTGTGCCAGTACCATGCTGTTTTGATTACTGTGGCTTTGTAATAAATTTTAAGATTGGGAGGTATGAGTCTCCCCCATCTTCATTCTTCTTTTTCAAGATGGTTTTGGTTATTTGGGGCCCCTTACTCTTCTATATAAATTTGATTTTTGGCTTTTTCATTTCTGCAAAGAAGGTTGTTGAAATTTTGATTGGGATTGCATTGAATTTATAAATTGCTTTGGGAAGGACTGACACCTGTATTTGTCAGGGTTCTCTTGGGAAACAGAATCAACAGGAGATATCTGTCAATAAAATGAGATTTTATAAGAGACTCTTCGCGACTGTGGGGATGCACAAGCCCAGGTTCTGCAGGCAGGCTGCAAACCAGGGGCTCCAAAGAAAGTCCAATGAAAGGTCCTTGATGAATTTTTGGGAGAAGTTGAATGTTGAAATCACTTCCCCTTTTAAGGCATTCAACTGATTGGATAAAAGCATCACTCATTGCTGATGCAATCTCCCTGTTTGATGCATATGTAATCAGCCATCCATGCATTAAACTCACTGGTGATAGAAGTCCATAAATACCCTTATATTACAATTAGCCCAGTGCTTGCTGGTCCAAACACCTGGACACAATTACCTGGCTGAGTTGATACATTAGCCTAGCCATCACAACACCTTAACAATATTTAGTCTTCCAATCCATGAACATAGAATGTACTTCCATTTATTTAGGTCTTCTTTAATTTCTTTTAGCAATGTTTTGTAGTTTTCTGAGTATAACTCTGTTACATCCTTGGTTAGGTTTATTCCTAGATATTTGATTCTTTTAGATTCTATTGTAAATGGATTTTTTCTTGATGTTTTCTTCTGATTGTTCATTGCTTGTGTATAGAAATGCTTCTTATTTTGGTGTGTTGATCTTGTACTCTGCCATTTTGCTGAATTCATTTATTAGCTCTAGAAGGTTTGTTGTGGATTTTTCAGGATTTTCTGTATAAAGGATCATACCATCTGCAAATAGGTAAATTTTACTCCTTCCTTTCCAATTTGGATGCCTTTTATTTCTTTTTCTTGCTTAACCGCTCTAGCTAGAACTTCCAGAATGAATGCATCATTCAGGGTCCCTGTCTTTTTTGGGCTTGTGTCTCATACTGGGATTATGCTTACTAGTGGTTTAGGAATTCCCTTGTTTATATGAGTTTGAATGCCTCCTCTTCCGCCTAGGAGACAGACCTTCTCCCTCTCCTGGGTGTTCCACTTGCAGGGTTAAATTAGGTTAGCCTTTGCCCCAGCACCTCTGCCTCAATTGTTTCTTACACTGCTCTCAGTGTCTCAGGCTTCTTTTGCCTGGAGGGCAAATTTGGGGGGTGGGGTGGAGCACAACTGGGAGGAATTCTCAAGTCAGTCTTTCCCAGCTGGAACAAGACCAGGGGACATAAAAAAGGCTGGCTCCAAACTTCCCTGGAGAGTGGTGAGGGAGGGGGCAGGAAGGGTGCTGTGAGCTTTCCATGGTTCCCCAAAGCTATGCTTTCTTGATCTGCCTAGTAATCGCAGCCCTTCAACTGTTCTCCATAGCTCTGAGGAAGCATACTGTTTAATTCTCCTCCACTACCTTTGTCTGGGGTGGCTTGGAACAATGGCCACCCTCATAGCTGGGCCTCCAGCAATCTGAAGTTGCTAATCCAAAACTGTGATCAGCGACCAGCCCATACCTACTGGATCTTGGGGAAGTGAATTTTTTGTTGTTGTTAATAAACTTATTCTTAGAGTAGTTTTATTTTTACAGGAAAAAAGTGTGTGGGAAGTAAAGAGAGTTCCCATTTGCCCTCTACCTTTCCCAAAGATCTCCTCCCCTACAGTTTCCCCTATTATTAAAATCCTGCAGCAGTGTGGTGCATTTGTTCCAACTGATGAGCCAATATTGATGTATTATTATTAACTAAAGTCTATAGTTTACATTAGGAGAAGTGAATTTTATGTCCCTTTTAAGACCATTAAGATATGTCACAGGCTGGACCTCATTGCTGCCTGCTGCAAGAATGGTGGATGGGCAACAGCAACTGCCACTTAGAGAGAGTAATTTACTTATATTTACTGTAATTTATCATACTCTTCCTCCCATTCTTCTCTGGATGTTGTACAGTGTTCTGTTGGACTCTGGAATTTTGAAATAGTTGATTCAGACAATCCATCTCTGTTTAATCGTTGTTCTGGTGGACGGACTGATTCCTGAAGTTTCTCTGTCTGCCATCTTCCCACAATCCTCCAATTCATTCTTGCTTGTTTGTATATGAGAACCTTCCTTGTCCTTCTACCTCCCAGTGTTTGGGAGATCAGTGTCTGCATTTAGAAAACAGCTCCTAACTTTCTGGTTCTGCTTTCCTCCAAGAGGATTCTTTTCTTTATAAGCAATGTTCTTTGCAGGAACATCAATTCCCATAAGTACAGTCTCCTAGAATGAAGCCTAGTTTAGTGTCCTCTCTGGGGACAGCACCAGCCAGTATTTTATTATCTCTTCCAAATCATGACACTCATTGAAATGTGGAACTGATGAAAGATGAATTTGCTATAAGGTCCAAGAGAGAAACATAACAGAAAATGAGAAATTTCATCATAAATGCATCAATGAAGTTGCCCAGGGAGACTTGGTGATGGTGAAACTATCTCATAGCCAGAGAAATTACATCTCACCTTATTCATGACTGGCACTCAAATGGAATCTTAGACCGTCTATACTAGCTTCATTTTCTCTTTCGGGTACAAAGCAATGTTTCTGATTTGACCCATTGTCCCAAGCTAGGCAGAGAGTTTCTTTGGCAGGGGCCCAAAGGACAGTATGAAAGCAATCTAGCTAAAATTACATATTGATCTGCCCTTCAACCAGCATCCTTTCCAGTTAAATTACCCTTCTCCTTCCTGAAGGGATGTCTATGAGTTTTCAAAACTCGTTCACCCAGCTTCTTAAGTGGCAATTTCTTAGTCTTCTGATTTAGATTCTGATATATTTAAATAACTTCTGTTTTTAAAGAAAGATAACCAATTTTTGATTGTTGTAAGCACTGATATTAAAAAACAATTCTAGAAAGATGACAAATGACATATTTGCTGATTTAAACTTTTAGGAAAAACTTAATAGCTGTGGAAAGAATATATATTCTTCCTTCTTATTCTCATCACTAGGGTGATTTCCCTGTAATCAATTTTCCATACTCATGAAAAACTTTCCTTCTTTACTAATTGTCACCAATTTTTAACCCCTTGAGCTAGGGTATAGTGTTTATACTTTTTTTTTTTAACTTAAGATGCACAGATGTGAATTAACCACACTGTTTGGCTTATAGCACATTCTCATTAGTCCACAAAAGACCCTTCCCCTTGATTAATGCAATAGTTTTTCAGTGAGTAGTATTGTTATACACTGGTACAGGCCTAAATCCGTAGATCTGGTGACTCCTAGCCTTACCAGATTCTAGTTAAGATTTGGATATTTGTGGTATGTACAATCAAGGAAGTAACACCCTTTATGGAATTCTGTCCAAACAAGCCTCAATTCTGTCTGGATTTTATAAGTTACATAGTTATTTACTAAATCTTATTTGACGTTATGCTTGATGATGCAAACAAAGCCAATCAAATATACTTTGGAAAAAACAATTCCTTGGCAGGTTTATCGACTTTCTTAGCACAGACATTTCTAGAGCAGTGTTTCTCATACTATTTTTGGCTATGTCAGTAAGTAAAAAAGGCATTTTCTGCATTGACCCATGATATGTGTGTATGAGTGTGTGTATAACAAAAACAAAGTCTTCAGAAACAACACTTTCCTTTAATATATATAATGCACCCTGGCGTTTTTTGGTTTGATTCTATTACTTAATTGATATCAGTGAAAAAATACTGTTCTAGGTAATGGGCCATACAGAAACAATAAAATTTACAAAAGCATTCAATTGTTTGAAAAACAAAGGGGTGTGGTGAAAAGCAGCAGTAAGAACTGCAATGCAGAGAGTAATTCATGGACATTCCATAAATCATATTTGTCTTTCCAGCCACAATAAACATGTGGCTGAAAAAGTTTTGGAAGGAACAACTTAAACCTTAAATCTTAAGCAGATTAAGATTTAAGGTTCTCAGAGTTTGCTTATACAATTATTTTGGTGGAGAAAGGATTTATTATTTTAGCAATTCATAGAGGAATTGGTAAAATTAACTTAAACTTTTATTATTGGGTATATAAATAGGAATTATTATTTCTTTAAAGTGATATATAAATATAATTGAAGTTATATGTATATATGAATACATAGATAAGTTATACATGTTTGTGTATGCACATACACACACACACAATTTTTTCCTTGTGTCCTGTGTTCCAGCTCCCTGGCTTTCTTTCTGTTGAATGAGTAATCCCAAAGCTTTGGGTATATTGTTTACTCTGCTCAGGATGATATCTACCTTCAATTTTAACTTTCCTGTTTCTCTCTCTACATAGTTTAAAATTTCACTTCCTTTAAATCTCATAATAATCCTCACATCCTCAAGTCTGTCTTGATTCTCTAAGACTAAATCATGTCCACCTCTAATATGTTCTAATAATGTACGTTTCCTTATAGTCTTCATAGCACCATATTTATTTTGACTCATCAATTTTCTCCAGTGTTTGAACAGTGTACAATACATAATAGACAGCTAAACATTTGTTGCATGATTAAATGTGTTCTTATAATTAAAATGCCAGTTACTTTAAAAAGGTGTATGGGTCAGCAGTCACAACTTACTGTATACTTCCCAGATCTCCTCATAGCTGTCTGCCTTCATCATAGTTATTTTTGTACAGGAACATATGTATTTTCTCCTTGGTGTCTTTATTTGTCAGACTTGGTGCTGACTTGCATGTGGTAGGTGCTAAATAAATGTTTGTTGAATTGGATATTTTAGGCAAAGCCGATATTTTATATATATTTATAATCAATAAGTTATTCAGGGTCGTGTAATGGGAACTGTGGAGAGGGGAATATATTTCTAGCATAACATTAGAGCAAATTTACATAGTTATTATGGTGGTGTTTATTGATTTTCATCTTTTAGAATCAATCTGATGAGAAACACAGAAAATATGTTTGGGTATTCATATGCTTCTGTTACAAAGTGTGTTCAAGAGCTCCTTCTGAAAGCCAATAAATGAGAAGTCTGTGTTGAGCATGTTATTTACAGTTACTGGTTAACTGTTAAAAGGGCTAAAAATATAAATATCCAACCCTGGGAAGAGGAAAAGAGGAGGAGGGAGCAGGATAAATGAACTCAAAATCCTCACATTTTGTAATGATTGTGGTCAATAGATATTATCTAAAGTTACCAAGTCAAGAAAGTAAAAAGGAGCCTGCTTATCATTTAAACTTATGGAGATAACCACCAAAAATCCTAGAAACATAACTAGTTAATAGATATCCCTGGAGAGTGTATCTGTTGGAGGGCAGGATTTCGATGAGAGATTGCTGCTTTTCATCAGAGATCTTTGGTACTAACAAAGCAAAAATCTAGGGGAAAAAGTTGTAAGAATTCTACTTTATGATTAAGCTCTCTTAAATCTATTTTTGAGGCCCTTGCTTTCCTTGCCTCTGGCTGTTTCTCAGTATCTTAGTATGAACTGATCCTAATGATTTTTTTTTAAGTAAGCATTGAATTGGCATAGTGGAAGCTATTTGGGCTTTCATGCCAGAACACTCTTATGGAAGGAAATATAGATCTCTAGAAAATTGGCATCTACACAGTGTACTAGAGCTTAGAATTTCTATAGAAACAGAAAACCCTTAATACTACCCAAACTTTCTTATAAGCAGCACGATATTATTAAATCTGTTTAGTAGTTCACTATAGCTCCTTTCAAGTAATTATCATATATTCTTTATCATTGTTCCTTTGTTTAGACCTGAGAACATAGGAAGGACACTTTAAAATGGTTGCATTTATGAATAGATAATTTTAAAAATGTTGATTATTTATTGAAAGTAAGACTTCTGGAGATGTAGGAAACTGGGTTAAGTAGAAGGCAGTTTATGTTATCACTTCCCAGAAGCTTCAAAGGAACTAGTGGCCTCTTTTAATATTTTTAATTTTTTTGAGGTACCAGGGCAGGGGATGAAACCTAGGACCTCATATGTGGGAAGCTGGCGCTCAACCACTGAGGCACATCGCTCCCCTTTTTAATATATATCCTGACAGATTTTAAAGGAACTTCACTTACAGAATTAGAGAATTGAGTATTAGGTGAGGTATCAGGAATTGCTTTCGGCTGGCTTACCAAATTAAGAATTTACTTTTCTCTCTTATAAAAGAATTCCTGAAGTAGGCAGCACAGTATGTAATACCATGCTGTCTCAGGCTCCTTTGATCTTTCTTTTTTTCTTTTTAAGATTTATTTATTTATTTATCCCCCCCTCCCCCACCGTTGCTTTTTGTGCTTGCTGTCTGCTCTCTGTGTCCATTCGCTATGTGTTCTTCTGTGTCTGCTTGTCTTCTCTTTAGGTGGCACCGGGAACCAATCCTGGGACCTTCTGGAGTGGGAGAGAGGTGCTCAATCTCTTGTGCCACCTCAGCTCCCTGGTCTGCTGCGTCTCTTATTGACTTTCCTCTGTATCTCTTTTTGTTGCATCATCTTGCTGCGCCAGCACTCCTGCATGGGCCAGCTCTCTGCTCGGGCGAGCTCGTTTTCACCAGGAAGCCCCGGGAATTGAACCCTGGACCTGCTATATGGTAGACGGGAGTCCAATCGCTTGAGCCACATTTGCTTCCCTCCTTTGATCTTTTTGCTCCTCCTATTTTTCTCTGGTTTCTCCTTAGTGCATGGTTTCTATCTTTTTTTGTTTCTCTTGCCATAGTCATAAAATTGCTGCTTCATTCCAGGCAGAAAATGAGAGTGTCAACCAGATGACGGAAATTTTCCTGTAGCCCTACTGTATGTCTTCAGATTGGGCAGCCTGATCAACAAGACACCTTGGAAATTTAGATTTTTAGCTGGAGACTTCGCTACCTCAAGAGTAGGGAAGAAGAGGAGATCAAATTTTGGGCAGACAACTTGCCATCTCTGCCAAAAATGTCACATAATACAAAATTTCTGCTTTAAGCTACTTAATTGTGTAGAAGTGGAAAAGATGCATCTCTAAAATGCCATAGATTTTAGTTTGAGTTTTTATAAATTTCTTATTTGTCTAGATTATAAGTTTTTTTTTTTTTTTTTTTTTTTAAAGATAATACCCATATTATAAATACCAATAAGTTATCCAGGGTCATAAAATGGGACCAGTGGAGAGGAAATACCTGGAGAGTGTCTTACTCATCTCATTAATGCTAGCACCTGGCAGAGCTCTTGACATATAGGTAGAAGTACTCATTTTCTATTGCTGCTGTAACAAATTACCACAAATTTAGTTACTTAAACAACCCACAGTTATTCGTTTACAGTTCTGAAGGATTCTATAGGGCACAACTCAGACATATGCCTCACTGGGCTGTAGTCAAGGCGTTGGCAGGCCTGTGTTCCTTTCTGGATGGACTAGACCTTTTCTACCTTCTAGAGGCTGCCTGTAAGCCTCAGTCCATGGCCCCCTCCTTCATCTTCAGAGCCAGCAACCTTGGATCTCTATGGCCATTCTTCCCTAGATACACCTCTCTCTTTCTGACTCTGCCTTTCTGCCTCCCTCTTCTACTTTTAAGGACACTTCTGATTCCATTGAACCCACTTGGATAATCCAGGATACTATCCTTATTTTAAGGTCAGTTTATTAGCATATTTAATTCTATCTGCAATTTTAATTCACACTTGTGATACAAGGTTACATATTCACAGGTTCTGAGGATTGGGGTGTGGGCATCCAGTCTGCTGACCACAAGTGAATTTGGATAAATAGTCTATTACTAAATAATAGCCATACACAATTAACATGCTATATTTAATTTAACCTCTCAGTAACTCAATGAGGTCAGGAAATTAGGGTTTAGAAACTTGGAATATCTTGCACAAAATCACAAAGCCAGCATTTGCCCACACAGTATGACATAAAAGGCCACGTTTGTAATCATTGGGCCATTGATGAATGAATGAGCAAAATATGCAGCAAATCTTGATTCTGTGAGAGTGTTCCCTGGTTTTGAATGAAGCTACTGTTAAATCAGGTTAAACATATTTTAGAGTCTCAATCCAGGCTGGTCACCTTTTAAATGTATGATAGTGAAGTGAAACAAAAAACTTACTTTCTTCAATGATTTAGAATTTTTCTCACTATTCGCAGCTTGTGAGGCCCTAAACTTGTATAGAACCTTCTAATAAGAATTATTGGCATTTTCAATAGTGCTTATTCACATTACATAGACATGGTAGTTTTATTTCATTTAATGATTTTTCTTTTTTAAGTTTTGTTATTCTTATGAATTTGAGGAAGCCCAGATGGTTTCAGCATTGGGCTATGTTTGAATGTATCCTTTTTTAATATAAAGAAACCATACTAACCAGTAACAGTGTGAGAATTTATGAATATATTTTTACTCATCTCATCCTTATTTAATTTAGCATTCTCATAATGCAAACCATTAAGCTCAATGTACATTGGAAATATTTAAGCCTTTGAAAACCTGTGCCAGTTTGTATTTGAATGCCAAAATACAATATTGGAGAGTTCATATTTTTTTTATCAGTCTCATTCATGACACATTACATTTTGAACTGTTACTATATATATAAAAAGATATTTATTTTTATGATTATTTAAAGAAGACCATATTTTATTTGAATATGGAAGTCCAATGAAACAGTTGATTAAAATTTGAATTTAGGGCTATTGGGAAATGAACTTAAAAGAAAAAACCTATGAAATTGTCGTACTACAGACATGGTTCTTAGCAGCAAAACTTCGTCACGTTGGCTTCTGATGCTTTATTGATATGTAAGTCATTCTATTAAATAATCAAAATGGTCTTCTATGAAAAAGTGTAACCCGTATTTGTGGGTTTAGGTAAAGTTTTGTTTGGGTATGCTTTAATCATTTCTTCTAGATATTGGTTTCCTTTGAGTAGCAAATCTTCCTTTCTTACAAAAATTTAGAATTCCCCATGAATTATAATAAACTATAAAGAATGAATTTAAAAAGATATTCTTATAAAACTAATTTCATATAATGATCATCTTTCTACATGATGACATTTTATGAATAAAATGGTAAGGATTCATTAGTGTGGTTTTAGAGGCTCATTTGTTCTATAGACTGAAGAGAAAGACCTGAGTATGATTAAGTTAGATTTGTTTTCTTTAGGATTCTAGGAAATTTGGAAATGTATATTTTGAACTTCAATATTTATAGCATATATACAAGAAAATTGTAGGCTTCAGTTTGAAACCCATCACTTTGCATATGCTGATGCATAAATGTAGGTTAAGAAGGAATAGAGAGAAGGCAAGTGGAGGAAGTTCTATTACTGAATTTTTTTTTTTAACTGCAAGAACTCTTAGCAAAGTTACCATATAGTGGCAGTGTTTACCAACATTCTCCTTATTAGAATCCTTTTTCTCTTGCCATTTGGCTAGAATTCTCAAGTGGCATTAAAATAAGAGTCTCATGGTATCCTCAATGATCAGTTTTTGAAACATCATAATTAGCCCCTTTAAACTCTAAATATAGAGAACCTCACAGACAGAACCATGTCTTATTTATTCTCATCCCAGTGCCTATTCCTAGTGTCTGGCAATTGGGATTACTCAATAAATGCTTGTTGAATGAAGGAATGAGTGAATTAAATTTATTTTTTCTCTTTCCTATTAAAAAATAGGAAAAGCTGTGTTACCTCATTTATAAATTTGATTAGATTATTTCTAAGGTCCCTTTCCAGTGTCAACATTTTGTATTTCTATGATTTTATCTTGGGTTGGTTGTAGTAGATAATGGAGCCCTAACTCCTTTTTCCCTTAGTTGTTTCCTCTGCCCAGATGGTAGAGAAGATCGAGACTCCTGGGTAATAAGCTGTCTTCAGTCTGGCAGGTTATTTGCTATCCTAATGGCTGGTAACAGCAATGTGAGGTGGTTTTTGATGGATGGCAAAGGCATCTAGCAGCTCTCACTCTTATGAGTCCATGGTGATTTGGATTGCTCAACATAACATTCTCAGCACTTTCTCTTTTTCTGCTGAGTGTTCTAGAGGTGGTGGAGTGCTGAATAGCTCTTTCAATAGGCAGTTTGTCAGGGAATTTATTCCAAGCCACCTAACACTGCTTTAGAGTTACAACGGTCTTTCTCTAGCTGTGCCCTGAGGCTTCAGGGTCACTGACTTTATTTGTGATGTTGTCATACATTCCAATTTGCTTGGAACAGTCCCTGTTAATGCCTGCTGCCTGGTAAAATTGTTAGTAGTGCCCCTTTCACTTTCGAAAGCGACTGGTTTGGACAATAAATTATAGGGTTACCTACTAACTTGATTCTTTTTCCTCCAGAGTTTCCTCCTTTGTACTGAGGTGTACTCATTCCTGGCAGGCTTGGATATTGGTAACTGTCCTAATTCCATCTCTTACTCCTCTTGTGGGGTGTCGGGCACAGAAGCAAACAGTCTACTCACTTTCCCAATTTTCTTGAAGCAAAAGTAAGAGCCAATTGAAGTTTTCTGGGTTAAAAACATGTGACATTTTTTTTCCTCCAAGAGATATGAAGAAAGAGCAAAATACTAATAACAAGAATCACAATAACAATGTAAATATATTTTTAATTTTTGAAAAAATCTTTTAGGTTCTAAATAGTAAAGGGATTGTCAGTGTGATATAAATGAGGACATTAAAAATTCCTCTGATCCTTTTTTCTTCATGGAATCATCTTTTTCATGTGTTTCCAAGTGTGGTTTCTTCCTGGTTGGTCCCCCCAGTTCAGGGCCATTATAGACAGTGTGCTTCAGGGATGTGGAAATAAAGAAGAGACCCAAATCTGTTATGGAGATTATATCAAGTACACCTACAGTGCATTTGATAAGGAAAAAGAATAAGGAACAAGCAGGAAGAGGAGAACAAGCTAAATGCTGCCGTCTTCTCAAGGGATTTAGAATTTGCCCTAGGCAGTGAAGGATAGATGGGGTTTCTGCAGGTAGAGAGGGGTTAAAGTGTTGGGAGTGAGTGAGCCTGCCCAGTTTCTTTCTTTTTTAATATATTATTATATTTTTAAAGGAGCTTTATTTTTTTATTTTTTTATTTTTTAATATATGTGCATATATGTGTATTTGCTTACAAAAATGTTGTTTATATATATATATATACATATATAAAGGAGCTTTAGATTACATAAATGCTACACCAAAAATATAGGGGATTCCCATATACCACCACCCCCACCTTTCTCTCATTAACAACATCTTTCATTTGTGTGGTATAGTTGTTACAATTGAACACATATTGAAGTATTGTGCTAACCGTGGACCATAGTTTACATTATAGTTTACACTTTGCTCCACAAAATTTTATAGGTTTTGACAAAATGTATATTGGCCTGTATCCGTCATTACAATGTCATGCAGGACAATTCCAATGTCCCGAAAATGCCCCCATGTTGCACCTATTTTTTTTTCCTCTCCCTCCCCTCAGAACCTCTGGTGGCCACTGCCTTTATATAATGATACAAGTTCTTACATTGCTAGAATAATAAAAAGTCTACTTTAGTATACAATTTCTTGATAAGCAAGGAGAAAGGTGAGAGATTAGATGACTGGGGTCAGAAAGAAAATTTGAGATTTTGGAGGTGAAGCAGTTTGAACTTTCAGGTATTCAGCCTTCTATGACATGGTCCTTTTATTGGGTTTTGACTATAATTTTCAAAACCATTATTAAGGTTATTTATTGTATCTCTGTAGAGGAGCTTTCCTTCAAAGACAGGTAAGGATAAAACAGAAAGTAAAAAGCTTTATTACTGTCTTTCCTCCTCCCACTCCTCTGGTATGTAGAACATCAGGGAGTAAGGAGGGAGAGAGGTAGAGTATAGGGTTTGGCTGCTGCTGGCTTGCTTGTCCTGTTGCGTGTCCTTAGGAAAACTGCAGTCTTTTTCTCAGAGGAGTGAGAATTGTCAGCTTTGGGTACAGAGCTTTGGGCTCTAGTTTGGAAGATGAACTTTTTGCAGGGTTGCTCCTTGTAGCCCATGGTGGGGTGGGGAAGGTATGGAGGGTGGGAGGAGTGGGATATGTCCCTGGGGATGCTCATTTTTGGAGGAGCTTGTTGGAAGCTTATATCCATTCAGTTGGGTATAGCCTAGAACAGGGGTTCTTAATCTTTTTTGTTTCACAGAAATCTTTGCCAGTCAGGGAAACCACCTTACTAAGTCCACACTATACTGTGTGTTATTTAATAAATATATCACACCCGCACCAACACGTCCCCACAAGAATAATGTTTTTTTTTTGAACTGCCATTCAAGCTCATGGACTCCTTGTTAAGAACCCCTGGCCTAGAGGCATTACTGCCAGAACCTTGGATCATCAATCCTTGCAAACTTACCCTTCACCCAGGGTGGAGATCCTAGTTTTTCTGTCTCTCCTCCAGTCTGCCTTTTCTGGTCTCTTAGTACTGTAGGTCTAGGCATAATATCCTCTGGGCTCTTTCTCAGGACATAATATGTTTCAGATTTTTTTTAAGCATATGTCCTCTCTGCCCATCCCAAGTGGTTTTACAGGCATGAATTTATAATCGTATGCATATATGGACTAATAAAAATTCACCTGTTTACTCATTCAACAAATGTTTCTGGACCTTCTACTGTGTCCTACATTGTTTTAAGTTCTATAATACAACAGTGATAAAAACAGATAAAGCCCTTCATAGAGCTTAGATTCATGGGAGGGAAGCAAGTGGAACACCAGATAATAAATAATAAACATAATAACTAATATATAGCATGTTAGAAGAAGATAAATGCTACATAAAAAAGAAAAATTAGATGATGGTCAGGGGGATTGGGAGTGGATAGGAAAGCAGATGCTGCAGTAGTAAGTAGGGTGATCAGGAGAGACCTCGTTGAGAAGGTGAGATTTGAGCAAAGACTGAAGGAAGGGTAGAGAGTTGGCCAAGCAGTTATTTTGCAGAAGAACACTTAGCAGAGGGAAGAGCAAGAGCAAAGCATGTTCAGGAAACAGCAAAGAGGCCAGGAGGTTGGAGTGAAGTAAGTGTAGGGGAGAGCAGTTGTGGAAGAAACCAGAGAGGTATCGCGGTGGATCATTTAGGGACTTGCAGGTAATTGAGGGTCTTTGGCTGTTGCTCTGAGTGAAATGGGGGGCCATATCAGGATTTGGGGCACAGTACTGTTGTGATCTAAATTATACTTGAAAAGCGGGTGAGGATAGAAGCAGGAAGACCTGAAAGGAGGCCCCTGCAGTACTCCACTAGACAACAAGCACTTCAGATACAGATCATGAATTATTTCTCTATACTTTTGGTACCTCCCACAGGCCTGTCATACCTTTATTAAATCTTTTGTTACTGATTTTAAGATGAAACATTATTTTATGTAAATTATTTTATGCTACCACTTATTGAGTTGATTTATTATGACTTTAATTTGTATTTGATATTTATTGAAATAGCTATTTTGGACTATTTAGACATAAGTGTTTTTCATTTAGCACTACTGCTTGTAGTGGCAATTCTTGGCACGTGAAAGGCAATACTTTTCATATATCTCAGTAAAAAACATAATAAGCTTCATCTACTGGTAGGTATCATATTTTCTTCGGTGTCAAAAGCACTTGGTCTTATTTTGCAAGAAAATATGGAATTGCAATCATTCTTCCAACAATGACTACATGCTTCATTAGTATTAAATTTATGCCCTGTCACCAGGATTCCTTTTCTGCATGTATAATAATATTTCATTTCAGTGCTGGATCAGTTTAATATTTTTGAAGATATTTTAAACAACAATTAAATTCTACAAATATTGTATTAACAATGCACATAAATCAATTGAAGAGATCAAAATAGGAAGAACTGTGACCATGCTCACATATGTGTGGACTTTGAAAACGACATCAAAATTGTCCCCTGGTTGCCAGCGATTATAGAATGGCATTTATTGTAAGGAACATTTTGATTTTTAAGTTGCTAAATTGTAAAAATGTCCAACTTAGAATCATTGAAACATGGTAGTAGATATTCAACAAATGTTTAACAGCTGCAAGTATGATTCCCCACTCCCTGCCATGTCCAAATGTATACTTCTGGCTCCAGGCTTCACTGCATTTTAACCTGTTCATACATTGCTAGTGCTTTTGCAGTCTTAGTTGCAATATATACATATATATATATATATATATATATTTCCTGCCTAGAATCCCTTTCTTTAGGCAACTGCCCCTCTCATATGTGCTCTGTCCCTGTGGTTTGTGTGGGCTTGATTTTCACCGTCACCCAAAACCTGAGTGAAGGGAGAGCCTTTTCCATCAGGTCAGAGTGATTGGTTCAGGGGTAGTCCAAGCCAGGCCAGACCTTGACTTTGATCTGAGCTTTCAGGAAACCATCTCTTTTTCTTTGGTGTTATAATCTTTTAGGACCTCAAAAGCCTACAACTTCTGGTGGCCACCTATAACAGGGACAGTCTTCCCTGAGGATGAAATATACACAGTGGCAAGCAGAATTGAGATGGGGGGAAAGTTTTCTGATTAGATCATCTGATCACCTAGATCTAGCCATAAGTGAAGCTAGTTTTATTCCTGGAGTTTTCTGTTCTATGGTCAATATTTTTTATCCCTTTGGAGGTGTTTTGATTTAAAACTGAAAATGCCCTTGCTAATACAGATATAAAAACATTTTCCTATCTACTGATCCCCACCCTCTTCAAAGTAAATATAGAATGTGTAGAATGCGGGCTGTCGTTCATTTACCATTGACACTGTGTATGGGTCCAGGACTTGGAAGGATGTCCTGCTATCACCCTTAACCCATATATCTCTGAATTAATCTGAATTGATTATACAGCTTACTGTCAAAGCCAGTTGTAAATTAGGATCTTCACTTCTTCTTCCAGACCAGATTCTTAGCTCAGTTTTCTTAATCATTGAGTGATGGATGGTTTCTTGCTCTCAGACACTCTTGACACCTTGTGTTGACTCCTACTCTCTTTTTCAAAGCTGGAATGTTTCTTTGTGCCTCCCATAAAACTCTGCCCTCTGTCCTGATGAATATATCCAATTCTCAGCTCATTTGCAATGCAGAGAGACCAGTGATGCCCCAAGCTTATTTGATGGCTAAAACTTTTCAAGATCAGATTATGAACTCTGTCTACTTTTCTACATTCTCTTTGTTGACGCAGATATTTTCAATGCAGATTCAAGTTTCCCCAACCTTTCCTAATTGCAATTTTGTACCATGTAAGGTGGTAAGGTGTGGTGGGGATAAGGATAAGTTTCAGAGTCAGAGAGACCTGGTTTCAAATCCTGGCTGTGGTACTTCTTAGTTATTTGGTCCTCAGTAAATTATTTGAACCCTCCAAGCCTTAATCTGTAAAATGGGGGTGAAAACTTGTTCCTAGCTCGGACAATTGTTATGAGGTTTAAATGTATCTATCTATTGACCAATGTATCTTTCTCTCTCTCTATCTAACCTCTCTATCTGTATCTATCATGCCTGACACATAGTAATTTCTCATAAATAGTAGCCATCAATAAAAAATTGCCTATCACATTGTTTCTGAATGGTTTAGTATGATTTGTGTTTTATATTAAATTTTATATCACACAGATTTAGTTTTTCTTATCATTTTCTCATTCTTTCACATACGCACAACACCAGAACTCAAAACAGTCATACTTAATTTAAGGCAGCAAACTCTGGATCCTTGTAAAACAAAAATCCTTCTAATATAGCAGACAAATCCACATATCTTGCCCTACAATAAAAATAGAGAAAACTCTGAAAGCAAGTCAGAATGGTAGTAGAATTTATTACCTAAATGACAGAACTTGGCCAGGTTTTGCCATCTCTTATAGGTTCAATATGTCTCTACAGAATTCTTAGCTGCAGATAAAGTAATCTGGTCTGATTTATATGGCCCCAGTTTAAGAAATCTCCAGAAAGGAAAGTTCATTCCAATTCTTTATCTTAGGCATTTCATTGGCAGTGGTTTTGTGTCCAAAAAGATATGTGATAAGAGGATATAAAGGACTGTTCTCTCTATGCAATTTTCATTTGCTCAATTCCTTCTTCAATATGTAGTGATATCTCCTGAGCTCTATTAATCAGGGATTAAAAAAAAATAGTTTTCTTAGTACTTGAGAAAAGTGCCAGATTGATTGCCAGGAAGTTTGTGTCCTCTTAATGTAGCATAATTATCTAAATTCAGTCTCTTCTTTGCATGCTTCTTATGCCTATCGGAATTATACAGCCTCAGGAAGAATTACTATCAAACATGAAAAGTCAATCCTTGCATTCATAAATACTATGGAAGAGTAACAAAGGTGATTAAAGATTTAGACCTATGGTAAAATTATTAAGAATTATTTATTATAGAGCTTGTTTCTTAACCTTTTATGGGTTACAGACACTTTAGAGAAATTCGTGGGTACTTTCTCCACAAAAATGCAAAAACACATGTAGGCAAAACAATTTTGCACATAATTTTCAAGGTATTATGAATTCCTTGAAGCTCATCCAGGTTAAGATCCTCAGTTTGATTTCACAAAATCATAGATTCCTAGAGTAGGACTGTATATTAGAGGCCATTTAGATAAGTCTCCTCTAATTTAGGGTTTCTCAACCTTAGCACTATGGACATTTGGACTGGATAATATTTTGTTGTGGGGAGCTGTACCATGTATTTGTAGGATGCTTAACAGCATCCCTTTCCTCTACTCACCACAGGCCAGTTGCTTCCTTTACCCTCTGCCTAGTTGTGACAATCAAAATTGTCTCTAGGCCAAATGTCTAGTAGATGGAAAATCAGTCGATAGCCACTGATGTAATTTAACATGGTTTGAAAAGCAGATGATCACCTGATTTCAGAGGGAATGTTCATGAACTCCAAGCTGACACATCTGACTTACTTTAAGTCCCTAGAAATCAGAACCTGAAATAAGGACTTAAGGGCAGGTAGTTCATTGAGGGCGAGGGTGGGGACCTTGGATGTACAAATTAGAGAGTGGAGATAGTGAGATATAAAAGAGGGGAAAAGCCAATATAGTTTGCACTAATGAATAAGTTACCACTGTAGACAACTGGGACTCAAATTAAAGCAGGTATTCCCTGATGAACAGTATAGAAACCTGCCTTAGAAGTATTCCACTAAAGAATTGAGAAGCAGGGGGGTAGTTATTCTCTGTCTCCTTCCTCTCATTGGTTGATATTATCCCATGTAGAATTCAATCCCAGTACTTCCAGTCTGCCATGCAGGCAGGCTGAGCTAGCTCTTGTGATGTTGGAGAAAACCTTCACACAGAGCAGCAAGGAAGAAGGTATTTAAAATGGACAGCTATCTGTCTGAAGAGAAACTGCCCAACTGAACTCAGAGGTACTCCAAGGGAATTTCAGGCAGGCCATCAATAGCATCTACACAACGTTCCATTTTATGTTTCAATTATTATAACTATGTTTTCTCAGTTATTTGCTTTCTTATAACTATGACCCAAAGATTTAGCTTGTCATCTATTTCAACGTTTGGTAAATTTGGTGTATGGGCCAGATTCGGCTTGCTGCTTGTTTTGTATGGCCTGTGAAGTAAGAATAGCTTTTACAATTTTAAATTGTTGAAAAAAATCAAAAGAAGAATCGTCTTTGACACATGAAAGTTATATGACCTTCAAATATCAATGTCCATAAATAAAGTTTAATTGAACACATTCATGCCCATTAGTTTATGTGTTGTCTATGGCTGCTTTCCAGCTACATTGCTAAAACTGTGTAGTTGCAACAGAGAGCATATGGCCTGCAAAGCCTAAAATATTTACTATGTGGCTGGTGGTCTTTTATAGGAAAAGTTGGGCGACCTTTGATCTATAGCAACAAAGAATAAATCTATTTCCTTTCCCAAATGACAGCCTTAGAACATTTTAAGACATCTTTCATGTTTTCCTTCCCTTTCTTGCCTTTTACTTTTCCAAGATGAATTTTTCAAATTTTCTTTAACTGTTTATCATTTGGCATTATTCCAAGACCCTTTAGTCTCTTGGTCACCTTTCTCTAAATACATTCTATTTTTTTGTTTCTTTTGTCAATGTTTCTCTTAAAATTTGACTCTCAAAATGGGATATGGAATAGCTTTTATAATATGCAGTTTAAACTGTTAAAAGAATAGTGACAGTATTCCCTGTTTTGGATATTCTACTTTGTAAATGCAGCCTGATTCCATTAGGCTTTTGGAAGGCTCATTACAATGTCAGCTCATAATGAGCACTGAATCAACTAAAATGCATTTTCACATAAATTAATATTCCATATAGGTGTATTATTTTTGACATTAAGTACTCTTCCTTTTTACCTATTAGATTTGTTCTTTATAAATAAAGTTTATCTATTATCATTTTAAGGAGCATTTATTGATTTTAAATATCTGTTAAAATTAAAAATCCATTGTTATAAATGAAAATCTCTCTGCTTCTATTCAGCAACCCATGATTTGAAATCTCATTCATTCTTGGACAGCAGCTTCAACGTGGCATCACTACAGGTCAAAGTTAATTTTCTATATCGTTATATTATAAAGTGAGGTCCTTATAACATATTAAATTATTGACCCTAATGCTTCACTCCTTTGAGCAGTTATACAACAACATTATTTTCATAGTCTCATGGTGGTGTACAGTACTGTACTTCTCTGCCTCTTGATATTGAACTTCGCCATGTGACTTGCTTTGACCAATAGGACATTAGCAGATGTGAAATGTGCTTCTGTGGCTAGACTTGTCCTCTGGGAGTTTCTGACGACTCCAAGGAAGGAGCAGACCCTTCAATGTTGGCCACAAAATGACACATGTATAGAGTTTTTCCAGCTGACCTGCAGACTGCAGCCGGAGGGGAAGACTTCTTTCTTTGGCCAATCAAACTGTAGACTTGTTAGTGAGAAAAATAAATGTTCAAGCCATTGAGACTTTGAGGAATTTTTGTAGCTTACATAATTTTGACAATGACTAAATAATTTTAGAAGTAGGGTATTGCTATATAAAAAACTCTGTGGCCTTGGCTTTAGGAATGGGCTGCAAGTGGAGAAGAAACTGTTGTAGGGGCTTTTTAAAAAACCTTATTTCTTTTCTTTTCTTTTTTCTTTTTTATTATTATTTTTAAAGAAGCTTTAGATTACATAAATGTTTTATCAAAAATATAAGGGATTTGCATATACCCCACTCTCTCCCCCTCCTATAGGCGCTTTTAAAAACTGCTACCCATGTTATTTAGTGGCAAAATATTGGATGTAACTGTTTTCTGTGGTACCTTGAAAGAGAGAAAGATGTATATTATCACCTTATAGCTTTGGGCAAGAGAGTTTTGAGGCAGAATGTTGAAAGGTTGAGTTGGTTGACACTGGCTGTATTTGATAATGTACTCTAAGACAGATGAATTCGGAAAAGAACTTGCTGGTTTGCAAGCAGAATTTAGAGAGAATGTGTATGTATCAGATATTCTGGTACATAATGAAATTGTTTCTGACCTAATGAAAGGTATGGCCATTATGACTAAGCCTTATTAAAAAGACCAAATCCATGGTGCTTCTAGGAAGAAATGGCCTCAGGGTAAACACTAAAATTAAGAGTGAAAGGATTAAGATGCTGCCTAGTAAATAATTTCAGCTGTAAATTATGTCTCCTAAAAAAGAATTCAATGAATCTTGACAATCTCAAAGTACCTAAATTAGAGGGGCATGTCTGAAAAAGAAGAGTGTGGGTATAGCTTTTGGCACGTGGAATTGACCAGAATCAAATACACAGGAAATCTACAAAGTCTTGAGAAATATGTAATAACAAAAGGACCATAGGCTTGAATAACAGAGACAGACCGTTTCTTCCTACTTTCTATAAGTAGGAAGCAAGCTGAGAATACTGCTCAGTTGTTTAGAAGGGCATATTCTTTTTTAAAAAATTTATTATTATTATTTTTTTAATTTTTAGTTTTTTTAAAGATACATTACATAAATGTTAAATAAAAAATATGAGGTTCCCCCATGCCCTGTGCCCCACATCTCCCACACTTTCCCACATTAACAACATCCCTCATAAGTGTGGTACATTCATTGCAATTGATAAACACATTTTGGAACACTAAGCATGGATTATAGTTTACGTTGTAGTTTACACTCTCTCCCACCCAATTCTCTAGGTTATGGCAAGATATATAATGGCCTGCATCTGTCATTGCAGTGTCATTCAGGACAATTCCCAAGTCCTGAAAATGCCCCTGTATTACAACTGTTTTTCCCTCTCCCTGCCCTCAGAGCCTCTAGTGGTCACTGCCTCCACATCAATGTTGTAATTTTTTCCATTGCTAGAATCACAATAAGTCTATAGTAGAATATCAGTAAGTCTGCTTTAGTCCATAGTTCATTCCCCAATCCTGAGGATTCTGGGATGGTGATGTCCACTCTACCTCTAACTGAGAGGGGGCTTCAATCCCATAGGGCCTATGTATGAGACTATCTTGCTTGCAGTTGTAGACTATCTTGGTTCCTTGGTATGGTGGTTGTCCATCATCACCTCCTTGTTAGTTGTCCTGAGTGAGAACAATGAACTGGAGAGTAGGTATTGTATCTCTGTTGAGATCCAGGGCCCAGGTGGCACATGGACAGCCTAAAGATTTAAGTCTCTTGGATGTACACCTACCAACTCTAGTACTAATTATAGGTTCAAATAGAAGGACAGAAGAGCCATGTGTAGGGAAACCACAAGTGAGCCCAACCCTGTTACCCTGGAAAGCATAAATTCCAAAGAAGGGCCCATTGGCAAGGCACCTAACTCCTAAGCTATCTGCCATGACTATAGTATCTGGATGTCTCCAGAGCCCTCAGGAGCCCTGCTATTTGTGGTAGTATCTACTTTGGCAGTCAATGAGATCCTGCTGAGACGTGCATTAGTGTAACCTCTGGGATGACCTCCTGACTCACTTTGAAGTCTCTTAGCCATATAAACTCATTTGTCTTTACCATTTACCCCTTTTGGTCAAAGTCTTTTTCCAGTTACATTGCTAGTTTGTGCTTGGTAGTAATCCCTCGGTGCCAGGGAGGCTCATTCACAGGAGTCATGTCCCATGCTGGGGGAAAGGTAATGCTGAGTTTGGCTTAGAAAGAGGCCACATTTGAGCAACAAAGAGGCTCTCAGGAGGTAATTCTTAGGTACCCTGTAATCCTAGGCTAAGTTTCAATTTCAAGAGTAAAGGTTCATAAGCACAGTCATCAAACAGTGAATAGACCATCCTCCTTCACTAGTCATTGCCCTTGTACTCAGGAGATTCTTGCTGTTCCATTAGAGAATGTGACAGAGCTCCCCAGGATGGGAATTTGATATTCTTTCAGTTATTGTGTGACTCTCCACCCACAGTGACAATGCTCCATGGACATTTGAATTCATTTATATGCCTTATATGTATGCCCAGGTGAGCTTCTTCCCATGTATCCCCCATCACTGACACCTCGCACCAATGATCCTCCCCTGTTACAGTTGTAACCCTTCTGTGATCCAAAACCTCTTCAAAAAATGAAGCTAATAAAATGGCTAAATATCAATAATAAGAAAATGAAATAATAATGATAGTTTTAAAACTAAGAAATGAAATATGAAAACATTTAAAAAGATAAAAATAAAATTAAAAATTTTGGATAATAAAAACATAATGAAAAAATATTTAAAAAGTTTTTTTTTTCACATTATGCCTTGTATCACTGTAAAATCTGTTGTCCTATATGTTCAATGACATTTTCTTCCATTTAATCTTCCAGTGTCTTACTTTTTTCATTTTGTCTTCAAAGAGATTTTAGTTTACAGAAAAGTCATGTACAGAATATATGTGACTCCGACTTCCAGGACAATGGCAGACTAGTAAGACACGGGAATCTCTTCTCCATAAAAATACCTAGAGGACAGGCTGAAACAACCCCCCAAAAAGATCTTCTAGGTTTATGAAAGAATGTGAAGACTGCACACCACCCAGAGGAGAGAGGGACAAAAGAGGGAAATTGCAATGACAGAACCATGAGTTGGAACCAGTGGCAGCTGCTGCTGCCAGCACCCTCCCCCACACTAAAGACTCTTTAGAATTCTCGGGCCTCTGGGCCTGCGACTACAGACAAAGGAGGCTCCAGGGATCCACCACCCCAGGAAAGGGGAGAGAGAGGGACACAGCCTAAGGCTGACTCAGCTTCTGACCCACAAAGTTGGTCTGCTGTGCCCCACAAGCCCTTCCAGGCCAGGTGAGACCAAACAGTGGTTTGCCCTGGGAGCTGGTGAAGGACTGGAGAAACCTGACCCTTGCAATCTCCCTCTCTTCTAGCCTGGACTAATTGTTGAGGACTCCACAGGAAAGGGGAGAGAGAGGGACACAGCCTAAGACTGACTCAGCTTTTGACTCACAGTTTGGTCTGCTGTGTCCCAAGAGCTCTTCCAGGCTAAGTGGGGCTGTGCCATTTTTTGCCTTGGAGCCTGCAAGGGGCTAAAGATATACAACCCTCCCAATCTCCTTCTCTACTAACAGGGACTGATTGCTGAGGACTCAGAGGGAAGTGGAAATATTTTCTAGCCGGGAAAAGGGAGGGGGCTGCCAGAGAAGTCTGGAGAACTGTCTTAGAGAAAGTTTGAATTACAAGGCTCCTAGCCTCCAGTCAGGAAGCTCTATCACATTGATCTGGTCTGTATTGCAACAAATACACTCTGACCTGGCATTGAATTGAGAGCTGCCAAAGAGCTCCATCTCCTGGCAGACCAAGAAAGTGCACACAAGAAAATTAAAAATAAGTAGGAGAGACTTTTTCTGACCTCTATAGCCTCCCTGTCCAAGGCCATAGGAAGCGACTCTACAACCAATTACTGGGTCCAGTGCCCAGTTTTGAGCAACCAGCAGGAAAATCCTAACAATCCAGGTCGAGCCAAAAATCAAAGAGCTATGGTAACTCACAGCCTCCTGCCACTAAATCCCTATAAAAGAGAGAGAGATTGAGCATTTGAGTAAACTACATCCTAACCAGATGCCTAAACACTAAGAAAATAGAAGACATGGCCCAAGAATGGGAATTCATCAAAGTCCCAGAAGAGATGCAGAATTTGAGAGAACTAATCAGCGATATGCGCACAAATTTCCAAAATAAAATTAATGAGTTGAAAGACAATATAGTTAAAGAAATAAATGACATCAAGAAGACACTGAGCAAACACAAAGAAGAATTTGAAATCCTGAACAGAAAAGTAACAGAGCTCATGGGAATGCAAGACACAATAGGTGAGATAAAAAACACATGAGGCATACAACAGCAGACTCGAAATGAGAGAAGAAAGAATTAATGATACTGAAGAGAGAACAGCTAAAATTGAAGAGAGAAAAGAACAGAGAGAGAAAAGAGTGGAAAAGATTGAGCAGGGGCTCAGAGAGTTGAATGACAACACAAAACACAACAACATATGTGTCATGGGAGTTCCAGAAGGAGAAGAGAAGGGAAAGGGGGCAGAAAGAGTATTTGAGGAAATAATAGCTGAAAATTTTCCAACTCTCATGAAAGAAATGAACTTACATGTCCAAGAAGCACACTGTACTCCAATCAGAATAAATCCAAATAGACCTATGCCAAGACACATACTACTCAGAATGTCAAATGTCAAAGATAAAGAGAAAATTCTCAGAGCAGCAAGAGAGAAGCAAATGATCATTACAAGGGATGTCCAGTAAGACTTAGTACAGATTTCTCTTCAGAAACCATTGGAGGCAAAAAGACAGTGGTATGATACAATTAGGAAACTGAAAGAAAAAAACCTCCAGCCGAGAAGTCTTTATCCAGCAAAACTGTTCTTCAAATACAAAGGTGAATATAAAATATTCACAAACAAACAGAAACTAAGAGAGTTAGCAAAAAAGAATCCACCTTTGCAGGAAATATTAAATGAAACCTTAGAACATGAAAGAAAAAAGACAGGAGAGAGAGGCTTGGAGGAGAGTAAAGAAGAAAGAAAAGCAGAAAGGATAACCAAAAGAGTAAAAAGACAGACAAAAAGAAGATGACATATGAAAACCAAAGAATAAAATGGAGGAAGTAAATAGTGCATTTACAGTAATATCATTGAATGTGAATGGATTAAACTCCCCAATCAAAAGATACAGGCTGATAGAATGGACAAAAAAACATGATTCATCCATAAGCTGCTTAAAAGAAACTCACCTTAGACCCAGGGATACAAACCTGCTTAAAGTGAAAGGTTGGAAAAAGATACTCCACATGAATAGTAACCAGAAAAGAGCAGGAGTAGTTATACTAATATCAGACAAAACAGACTTTAAATGCAAAAAGTTATAAGAAATACAGAGGGCCATTATATACTAATAAAAGGGACGATCCACCAGGAAGATGTAACAGTCATAAATATCTACTCATCTAACCAGGGTGCCCCAAAATACATGAGACAAATTCTGGCAAAACTGAAGGGAGAAATAAACATTTCTACAATAATCGTTGGGGACTTCAATACCCCCTCACATCATTAGAACAGCTAAACAGAAGATCAACAAGGAAACAGAACTTGAACAATATGATAAACAAGTTAGACCTAACAGACTTATACAGAACACTGCAACCAAACTCAGAGGGTTATACATTCTTCTCAAGTGCCCATGGATCTTTCTCTAGGATAGACCACATGTTAGGTCACAATGCATCTCTCAATAAATATAAAAAGACTGAAATTATAAAAAGCACCTCCTCAGATCATAATGGAATGGAACTAGAAATCAGTAATAGACAGGAAAAAAGTAAATCTGCAAATGTGTGGAGACTGAACAACACACTCCTAAATAATCGGTGGGTAAAAGAAGGAATTGCAAATGAGATCAGTAAATACATTGAAACAAATGAGAACGAGGACACAACATATCAAAACTTATGGGATACAGTGAAGGTAGTCTTGAGAGGGAAATTTATAGCCCTAAATGCCTATATTAAAAAACAAGATCTAACATCGGGAACAAGATGAGGATGCCCACTGTCACCATTGTTACTCAGTATTGTACTAGAAGTTCTAGCTAGGGCAATTAGACAAACAAACAAACAAACAAACAAACAAACAAACAAAAAAACCCCAAAAAACTAGAGGCATCGAAATGGGAAAAGAGGAAGTAAAACTCTCACTGTTTGTGGATGACATGATCCTGTACTTAGAAAATCCTGAAGTAAATCCATGAGAAAGCTACTTGAGCTAACAAATGAGTTTAGCAAAGTGGCAGGATACAAGATCAACACTCAAAAATCAGTGATGTTTTTTTACACTAGTACTGAACAACCTGAGGAGGAAATCAGGGGAAAAATTCCATTTTCAATAGCAACAAAAAGACTCAAATACCTAGGAGTTAATTTAACCAAAGAAGGAGAGGACCTATGTGCAGAAAACTACAAAACAATGCTAAAAGAAATTTAAAAAGACCTAAACAAATGGAAGCACATTCTGTGTTCATGGATTGGAAGAATAAATATTGTGAAGATGTCAATCCTACCCAAACTGATTTATAGATTCAATGCAATACCAATCAAAATCCCAACAGCTTACTTTACAGAATTAGAGAAGGCAATTACTAAATTCATCTGGAAGGGTAAGTGCACCTGAATAGCCAAAAGCACTCTAAAAAAGAAAAGCGACGTGGAAGGAATTTCACTGCCTGACCTTGAAACATATTACAAAGCTACAGTGGTCAAAACAGCATGGTACTGGCTTAAAGTTAGACACATCGACCAGCGGAATAGAATTGAGAACCCAGAAATGAACCCGCACCAAACAGTTAACTGGATTTTTTTTTTTTTTAAAGATTTTATTTATTTATTCATTTATCCCCCCCTTGCTGCTTGTGCTCGCTGGGTCAGCTAACCACGCCATGCGGGCAGGCTTGCCTTCACCAGGAGGCCCCGGGAACCGAACCCAGGGCCTCCCATATGGTAAACGGGAGCTCTACTGATTGAGCCACAGCCGCTTCCCTCAACTGGATTTTTGACAAACCTACCAAGTCCATGCTAACGGGGAAAAACAGTCTCTTCAACAAATGGTGTTGGGAGAACTGGTTATCTATAACCAAAAGAATGAAAGAGGACCCCCATCTCAAACCCTATATAAGAATCAACTCAAAGTGCATCAAAGATTTAAATACAAAAGCCAGAACCATAAAACTACTACAAGAAAATGTAGGGAAACATCTTCAAGACCCAAAACACACGCAACAAAAGAAAAAATAGATAAATAAAACACTTTTGCACCCCACAGGACTTTGTTAAAAGGGTTAAAAGGCAGTCAACTCAATGGAAAAAATATTTGGAAATCACATATCTGATAAGGGTTTAATATCCAGGATATATAGATGTTACAACTCAACAATTAAAAGGCAAATGACCCAATTAAAAAATGGGCAAAAGACTTGAATAGACATTTCTCCAAAGAAGAAATACAAATGACCAAAAAACACATGAAGAAATGCTCAACATCACTCATGATTAGAGAAATGTAAATCAAAACTACAATGAGATATCATTTCACACCTATCAGAATGGCCACTATTAAAAAGACAGAGATCTACAAGTGTTGGAGAGGATGTGGAGAGATAGGAACATTTATTCACTGTTGGTGGGAATGCAGAATGGTACAGCCACTGTGGAGGACTGTTTGGCAGTTCCTAAAGAAGTTGAATATAGACTTGCCACATGACCTGGCAATACCACTACTGGGTATATACCCAGAAGAACTGAGAGCAGTGACACAAACAGACATCTGCACACTGATGTTCATAGCAACATTATTCACCACTGCCAAAAGCTGGAAACAACCCAGGTGTCCATCAATAGAAGAATGGTTAAACAGACCATCGTCTATTCACATGATGGAATATTATGCAGCTGTAAGAAGAAATGAAGTCATAAAGCATATGACAACATGGATGAACCTGGAGGACATCATGTTGAGTGAAGCAAGCCAGGCACAAAAGGACAAATACTATATGAATGTGTTACTATGAACCAAGTATATTGTGTAAAATATTGTTTGATTCAAAGATTTTTTTATATGTATCCAGTACATTTAATTGAGAAATGCATATATTTATTCATCTGTGTTTACTTTTTAGTTTTTAATTGTTTATATTTTCAATTACTAAATGTACAAAATAAAGTAAAAAAAAAAAAAAAAAGAATATATGGGACTCCCATATACCCAACATCTTCCCCCTTGCCCTACTAATAACATTGTATATATGGATGGTATGTTTGTTGCAACTGTTGTACAAATATTGAAAGATACCTACTAACCATGGTCAATTGTTTACATTATGGTTTACATTTTGGGTTTTGCACTTTTTATAAATTTTGATGAAATTTAACATGGCCTCTATTCATCAGAGCAAGATCATGTAGAACACTTCTATCGCCTCCAAATGCCCCCTGTTCCCTCTATTCCACTCCTCCCTCCCCTCCCCTCTGGACCCACGGCAACCACCAGGCTTCACTCCTTGATGGACAAGATTCATAGTTATTTGCTACAGCACTGAAGGATTGACACACTGATCTGTCCTCCGCTATTAGACACTGCCAAAGCTTTTGAGAGACTCCCGCCCCTCTATTTGAGAACATAGCAGGCTTCCCCAGGATGGGAGTCCACCAACTTCCCACTCATTATGTGTGTATCCACCCACTGATATAACACACTTAGACAAGATGAGCACTCGCACACTCCCTAGAAGCCTGTCCCAGGTGTGCTTTGTCCTGAATGGCCCCCCACATCCAACACCTTAAACCAGTAACCGTCCCTTGCCATATTGCCAAAAGAGCATTCCCAACATTGTAGTTTCAACTACTTGCCCACCAATCCCCAGTGTTCACCTGTTCCCTCCGCCAACCCTCCCCCCAGTTCCCCACCCTACCCACCCTGACAAGACAGAATTGCCCAACCCAATAGTATCACTGCACCACTGTCATGCCCCTCAACTGTACAACTATACACTTGCAACTTATCATAGATTTTGCCCATATGGGCATTGGCTCACAACCTTCTTCTCCCTTTCTATTTCCTGTAAACCTATCTTCCAGAATCTAGTTCTGTGAGACTGCTTAATTTGCTTAATTCATATCAATGAGGTCATGTAATATTTGCCCTTCAGTGCCTTGCTTGCTTCATTCAACTTGAGGTCCTCAAGATTCATCCATGTTATCCCATGTGTTAATACTGTATTTCTTCTTACAGCTGAGTAATATTCCATTGTATATATATATATATACCACAATTTGTTTATCCATTCATCTGTTGAAGGGCATTTGGGTTGATTCCAATTTTTGGCAATAGTGAATAAGGCTGCTATGAAGATTGGTGTGCATATATCTATTTGTGTCCTTGCTTTCAGTTCTTCTGGGTATACACCCAGCAGTGGAATTGCTGGATCATATGGCAGTTCTATAGTTAGTTTTCTGAGGAACTGCCATACTGTCCTCCACAATGGCTGCACCATTCTACATTCCCACCAGCAGTAGGTGGGGGTTCCTATTCCTCCACATCCTCTCCAACACATGTAGTCCTCTGTTTTTTTAGTAGCCACCAGTCTAATGAATATAAGATGATATCTCATTGTAGTTTTGGTTTGCATTTCCATAATAGCTAGTGATGTTGAACATCTTTTCATGTGCTTTTTAGCCATTTGTATTTCTTCTGTGGAGAAGTATCTATTCAAATTACTTGCCCATTTGGGTTGTTTGTCTCTTTATTTTTGAGGTGTAGGATTTCTTTATATATGCTGGATATTAGGCCCCTATCAGATATATGGTTATCAAATATTTTCTCCCATAGTGTAGGCTGCCCTTCAATTTCTTGACAAACTCCTTTGAGGTGCAAAATTTTTAATTTCGAGGAGGTTCCATTTATCTGTTTTTTCTTTCATTGCTTGTGCTTTGGGTGTAAAGTTTGTGAAACCATTTCCAACCACAAGATCCAATAGATGCTTCCCTACATTATCTTCCAAGGTCTCTATGGTCATGGCTCTTATATTTAGATCTTTGAACCATCTTGAGTTAATTTTTGTATAAGGTGTGAGATGGTGTTCCTCTCTCATTCTTTTGGATATGCGTATCAAGTTCTCCAAGCACCATTTGTTGAAGAGGTCATTCTCTCCCATTTGAATGGCCTGGTTGAATATCAGTTGACTGTATATGCGAGGATCTATATCAGAACTCTCAATTCGGTTGTATTGGTCAGTATGTCTATCCTTGTGCCAATACCATGCAGTTTTGACCACTGTAGCTTTGTGTAGTATGTTTTAAAGTCAGGTAGTGTGATTCCTCCAATATCATTTTTCGTTTTCAATATATCATTGGCTATTCGGGGCCTCTTGCCCTTCCAAATAAATTTCATAGTTTTTCCAATTCAGTAAAAAATGCTGTGGTGATTTTTATTGGGATTGTGTTAAATCTGTGTATCAGTTTGGGTAGGATAGACATCTTAATGATGGTTAGTCTTCCTATCCATTAACAGGGAATATTGTTCCATTTATTTAAGTTTTCTTTGATTTCCTTTAACAGTGTTGTATAGTTTTCTGCATATAATCATTTATATCTTTAGTTAAATTTATCCCTAGGTATTTGATTCTTTTAGTTGCTGTTATACATGGGATTTTTTTTCTTGATTTCCTCCTCAGATTGTTCGTTATTCGTGTACAGAAATGCTACTGATTTTTGCACATTGATCTTATAACCTAAAATTTTACTGAACTTATTTATAAGCTCTAGAAGCTTTGTTGAAGATTTCTCAGGGCTTTCTATGTATAGGATCATGTTGTCTGCAAATAGTGAAATTTTTACATCTTACTTTCCAATTTGGATGCCTTTTATATCTTTTTCTTGACTAAGTGCTCGAGCAAGTACTTCTAACACAATATTAAATAGAAGCTGTGAAAGTGGGTATCCCTGTCTTGTTCCAGATTTTAGAGGGAAAGCTTTTAGGATTCCACCATTAAATATTATGTTAGCTGAGGGTTTTTCATATATATCCTTTATCATGTTGAGGAATTTTCCTTCTATTCCTATTTTTTGTAGTGTTTTTATCAGGAAAGGGTGCTGTATTTTGTCTAATGCTTTTTCTGCATATTAGAAATGATCATGTGAATTTTTTTCTTTTGATCTGTTTATGTGGTGGAATTACATTGATTGATTTTCTTATGTTGAACCATCCTTGCATACTAGGGATGAAACCTACTTGGTCATGGTGTATAATTTGTTTGATGTGTTGCTGAATATGATCGACAAGTATTTTCGCATCTAGGTTCATTAGAGAGATTAGTCTATAGTTTTCCTTTCTTGTGGTGTCTTTGTTTGGATTTTGTATTAGGATGATGTTGGCATCATAGAATGAGTTACGCAATGTTCCCTCCATTCTATATTTTGGAAGAGTTTATGCAAGACTGGTGTTAGTTCTTTCCAGAATGTTTGGTAGAATTCACCTGTGAAGCCATCTGGTCCTGGGCTCTTCTTAGTTGTTATGTTTTTGATGACTAATTCCATCTTGTTACTTGTGATTGGTCTGTTGATTTCATCAATTTCTTCTTTTGACAATGTAGGCTGCTTGGGTGTTTCTAGGAATTTGTCCATTTCCTCTAAATTATCCATCTTGTTGGCATATAATTTTTCAAAGTATCCTCTTCTGATACTCTTTATTTCTGTGGGGTCAGTAGTGATATACCCTTCCTTGTTTCATATTTTATGTATTTGCATCTTATCTCTTTTTCCCTTTGTTAGTCTAGCTAAGGGCTTGTCAATTTTATTAATCTTCTCGAAGAACCAGGTTTGGTTTTGTTAAATTTTTTTCTAGTGCTTTCTTATTTTCAATTTCATTTAGTTCTGCTCTAATCTTTGTTATTTCTTTCTTTCTAATTCCTTTGGGGTTACTTTGTTGTTCTTTTTCTAATTCCTCCAGGTGTGATGCCAGGTGTTTGATTTCAGCTCTTCTTTTTTATATAGGCATTCATGGCTATGAATTTCCCCCTCAGTACCGCTTTTGCTGCATAGGTTTTGATATGTTGTCTTGTCATTTTTATTTGTTTCAAGGTAGTTACTGATTTCTTTTGAGATTTCTTTCTTAACTCACTGTTTGTCTAAGAGTGTGTTGTTTAACTTCCATATCTTTGTGCCTAGTCTGGTTCTCTGGCCCTTATTGATTTCCAGCCTCATTCCATTGTGGTCAGAGAAATTACTTTGTTTAATTTCATCTTTCTGAATTCATTGAGAGTTGCTCTGTGGCCTAGCATGTGATCTATCTTGGAGAATGATGAATGTGCACTCGAGAAGAATGTATATCCCACTGAATTTGGGTATAATATTCTGTATATTTTGATTAGTTCCAGGTCCTCTAATGTATTATTCAAAGTCTTTTATTGATTCTCTGTTGAGATGTTCTGTCTAATGGCGATAATGATGTATTAAAGTCCCCCACTATAATTGTAGAGGCATCTATTTCTCCACTTAGTTTTTCCAGTGTTTGCCTCATGTATTTAGAGGCGCCCTGGTTAGGTGCATAAATGTTTATGATTGTTCTTTTTTCTTGATAGATTACCCCTTTTACTGATATATAGTGTCCATCTTTGTCTCTTAAAATAGTTTTGCATTTAAAGTCTATTTTGTCTGATATTAGTATAGCTACTCCCGCCCTTTTTTGGTTATTGTTTGCTTGTAAAATTGTTTTCCAACCATTCACTTTCAGCCTTCTTGCATCCCTGGGTTTAAGGTAAATTTCTTATAGACAGCATATAGATGGGCCATATTTACTTTTAGATTCTGCCTGTCTGTGTCTCTTGACTGGTGAGTTTAATCCATTAATATTCAATGTTATTACTGTCAAGGATTTATTTACATTAGCCATATTTTCTTTAGGTTTAAGTATGTCAAATGTTGTTTTTATTTCTTTTTATCTTTTTCATTGTTCTTATACTCTCCTCCAACTCTCTTGTGTTTTTCCCTTTTGACCTGCTGATTTCCCTTTAGTATTTCTTGAAGGGCAGTTTTCTTATTGACATACTCTTTTAATTTCTGTTTATCTGTGAGTATTTTGAACTCTCCCTTATTTTGGAATGCCAGCTTTGCTAGATAGAGAATTCTTGTCTGGAAGTTTTTTTCTTTTAGTACCTTAAATATGTCAAACCACAGCCTTCTTGCCTCCATTGTTTCAGATGAAAAAGCAGCACTTAATCTTATTGAGCTCCCCATGTATGTGGTGGTTCTCTTTTCTCTTGCTGCTTTCAGTATTCTCTCTTTATCTTGAGCATTGAACAATTTGACAAGCATATGTCTTGGAGTAGGCCTTTAGGATTTATACTCTTTGGGGTACATGGTGCTTCCTGGACATGTACATCCATCTGCCTCAATATGGTTGGAAAATTTTCAGACATTATTTCTTCCAACATTCCTTATGTACCCTTTCCCTTCTCTTTTCTGTCTGAGATGCCTATAATGTGTGCATTTCTTTGTTTTGTGCTGTCATTCAAATCCCTAAGTCCCTTCTGGATTTCTTCTATATTTTTATCTATCTGTTCTACTATCTGTTTTATTTCAGATGTACTGTGTTCCACATCGCTGACTCTTTCCTCTGCCTGTTCAAATCCGTTGTTATGTGCTTCCAGTGTGTTTTTGATTCTTTAGATTCATCACCATCATATCCGTTATCTTTTTATATATGTTTACAATTTCTTCAGTATGTTCTCCGAGTGTCTTCTTAATATCCTCAATCTCTTCCTTCACTTCATTAAGTTGATTCATGATATTTGTTTGGATATTTCTGATAAGTTGTTCTGTGTTCTGCATCTCCTCCTGGTTTTTAGTTTGTTCATTGGACTGGGCCATGTCTTCCTGTTTCTTAGTATGGGTTGTAATTTTTTGTTGGTGTCTAGGCATCTGTTTATCTTGATGGGTTTATTCAGTTGATTAGCTTCTCTCTGTATTCTATGGTTTCATTTGTTGTTGTTTTTGTGTGTGTGGTAAGGTTTCACTTTGACACTTCCTTCCTCTTATTGCATTTCCTTGTTATTGTCTATGATCCCTTAGAAAAAAATTAGGAACAGAGAAAAGGAAAGAGAAAAAGAATAATAGTAATAATAATAGTAAAAGGTAGGAGAGGAACTGTATAACACCTAAGAAATTGAAAAATTAACATGAATAAGACGTACAGGGAATAAGATTAGAAAAGTGGGATAGAAACAATGAAACAAGAAACAGTATAGAGAAAAATATAGAACAAATTACAAGGCTGGAATTAGGAGAAGAGGGGGAAAGAAAAAAGAAAAGAGAGAAAGAAAGAAGAAATAAAAAAAGAAAGAAAACAGAGAAAAAAGGAGAGTGAAATAAAGACAGAAAAATTGAAGACCATACCAAAAAAGGTGCAAAGAAAGAACAACAACAGAAAACAGAAGATGTAAAGATGAAGGAGAGAAAAGAAGTAGCATAGGTAGAGAAAATGGTAAATGAAAGGAAAAAAAAAAAAAAAACCAAACAGAGAAATAAAGGAAGCAGAAACACAAGCTAGAAACAAGACAGCAGTAATGTGTTTAAAAAGAGGTGAAAGAAGGAAGAAAAAAGATAAAAAAACAAAATTAAACATGGAAAAAAAGCCTTCTTTCTTAGACCCCTAAGGATCTTCTCAGGCTGCTGGTGTTCATCAGTCACCCTGCAGCCTGCCCTCTGCAGGTTTTGAATCAGGTTTTAGTGAGTAAAATAAGGAAATTGAAAAAAGGAAAGTTTTTTTTTTTTTTTTATTTAATAGGATATGCAAGAAAAGCTAATACAAAGAGAATATCTATATGTTCCCTGTCATAAAGTTTGAGCTGGATGCCTGATAACCCAGTGGATCATTTTTCTAAGAAGAGCCAGAAATTGAATCAGGGATATTGTATGTGGTAGGCAGGTATTCTTCCACCAAACTAATCTGTCTCCTTAGGTTAGATAGCCTTTCAGAAGGCTATCCACCCCTTTTCCCTTGGGCAGATTAGATTCCCTGCAGTCTACCAGAGTCCAGCTGATCAGTTGCCTGTCTCTGCCTCCTCACTGATGTAATTCCTCTCTTTACCTAGGTGGCTGGGCATGAGAGCCTGCCTGAGGAGATACCTCTCCCCTCTCCCTGTCGAGTCAGTGTTTCTTCTGATATTCAAGGGAGGCCCAGGTGGGTAAGCTCATCACAAGGAAACCACTCACCATTGTCCCAGACCCCTCTTCCTCCCAGGGAGTCTGCTGTCACACTCTGTTTGGAGAAGGGAGCCAATGGCTCCACCTAGGCTATCCGCACTGAGGACTGAGTATATGTGCCACTTCCAGCCACAAGGGTACGCAACCCACATTTTCCCCCTGGCTTCCCTATCTGTCCAGTATCCTCCTAGATGACTCAGAGCACCTTCCTGTTAAATATATATCCAAAGGAGCTGGCAGGGAAGAAGACGCCTGCTCTCCTCTTAGTTAGATACAATTTGCCAGGAATTTTATCCTCATTTACTAACTCGGGGGTGGGGAAGGGAGCCCTTCCCAGCGGCCGGGGAGGTCTAATAACTCACAGCCCGTTGTTTTGGCTTCTTCGTCTCTCAGTTCCTCACTCTTCTGGGAGCTGTGAAGCAGTGTACCGGTATGCTGTACCCCAAAGCAGGTCCCCAAGGCAGCCTCTGGCTCCCTCTCCGTTGTTTTAGCGAGAGCTGTGCCCTATCTGCCTAACCTGTTGGCCACGTTCCCACAATCCCTAAAGGCATATTCTTCAATTTTCTTTTCAAATGTGGCCAAGGAAGCAAAGGAAGACCTTACAGATGACAAAGCCACTTCCTACTTCCCTGGACCCACTGCCAGGGAGTTGAACTAGAATCTAACCAGGGAACATTCCTTTACTTCAAGGGAGAGGACCTGACAACATTTGTCCAGGATAATTTCAAAATTGCTAGAGACCAATGATTTCTATTTACTTACTGTTCCTCTCCTTTTTGAATGGTGGTGTTTATAGTGGTTATCCTGTCTCCTTTTTTCCACCATTGTGGAACTTGTCTTTTTAGTTCCTAGATTTACAGATCAAGAATTACCACATTTGGATCTGATATACATCAGGACTATGATCTTGAGCTATTGTTTGGTGGAACTTTTGTGGGTTTTGGGAGAGGGATGAATATATTTTGCTTATAGTAGGGGTATGAATAATTGAGACCAAGAAGGTAAATTGTGGCAGATTAAATTATTGGTCCCACTTTTTAACTTCCCTGTAGTAATATTAACATAACCTAATGCAGTTGTTGGCAAACTATGGTCTATGGGCCAAATACAGTCTCTGGCTTGTTTTTGTAAAGTCTTCAGCGAAGAATCGTTTTTACTTTTTTTAAGGGCTTAATAAACAAAACAAAACAAAACAACACAAAACAAAACAAAGAAGTATATGCAAAAGGGATTTATGTGTCTTGCAAGGCCTAAAAATTTTCAATCTGGCCCTTTACATACAAAGTTTGTTGATCCCTGGCCTAACTGAAGGTGAAATGTACTTGCCAAGCCTGGGCTTTGTGCTATGCCATGTAAATATTCTCATATATTCCATATGGCAGGCTGCAAGTTGGAGACTTAATGAAGGTGAAGTTGAATTCCCCCGGAGAAGCTGCATATCTGGTCCTCTGATGAAGGTGATCTTGGATTCCTTAGAAGTTGGCTAGTTGAAATAGAGATAGAACTTCTTTTTAACTGCAGTAACCATTAATTCTTGCTTTAAGGCCTCCAACTGATTGGATGAGCAGATTCCTTTCATTGCTGAAGGCAATATTCTTTATTGATTGTAGATATTGTAGACTTAAATCCATCTACAAAATACTCTTGCTTGACTGAACAATTGGACGCTATAACCTAGCCAAGTTGACATATGAAACTAACCATCACACTATGTGACTTGTTTTGGCCAATGGAATGTTAACAGATGCGATGTGATTAAAGGCTTATAACACATATGCAGAAAAATGCTCAAAACAAAAATGTATGACAATAATTTATTACTAAGCACACATCTATATAACTTATCCAGACCAAGAAACAAATGTTGCCCACACTTCAGAAATCCCTTTTTGCCCTCCTTTTACCTTCAAAGCGAGTCACCATCCAATATATATCTTTGACTTTCCAAAGTCACATGCTAATCAGTAGTTTTTTCTTCTTCCTGGACAATGCTAAAACCTTAGAATTCTAAGTCAATTTATTCCTGACTTGTATGTCTTTTTTTTTAAAAAAAAAAAAAACAATTTATTTAAGTATATCATTCATACATGAACATATATAAACAATAAGTGTTCAGTAAACATTGTGAACTTACAAAACAAACATGCATAACATCATACAGGGCTCCCACATATCACCCCACCACAAATACTTTGCATTGTTGTGAAACATTTGTTAACAAATTATGAAAGAGCATCATCAAAGTATTACTACTAACTATAGTCCTTATCTTACTCCCCTATGCTTTTTTTTTTAAAGGATTTATTTATTTACTTTTATCCATTTTTACCGCCTCTCCCCCATTTTTGCTGTTTTTGTGTCCATTTGCTGGACAACTCTCCATGTCTGTCTCCTGCCCTCTCTTCTCATCCTTCTCCTCCTGTCTTCACTGGGATTCAATCCTCGGAACCTCTGCGCCACCTTAGTGGGAAGCAAGCGCTCAACTGCTTGAGCCACATCTGCTCCCCCAGTCTTTTAAAAATTGTAACCATTCCAATAGGATGTAGTGGTTTCACATTATGGTTTTATTTTTCATTTCCCAAGTGACAAATGATGTTGAGCATCTTTTTATGGACAAATTTATTTGCCATCTATATCTTTCCTTTGGTGAAGAGTCTATTTAAATCTTTTGCTTATTTTTTTTTATTGGATTGTTTTTCTTATTTTTGAGTTTTGAGAGTTCTTTATATATTCTGGACACAAGTTCTTTATCAGATATATCATTTGAAAATATTTTCTACCAGTCTATGGCTTGGTTTTTCATTTTCTTGACTGTTTTCAAAGAGCAGAAGTTATTAATTTTGATGAAGTCTAATTAATCAATTTGTTCTTTCATGAATTGTACTTTTCCAGTTATAAGAAATCTTAGTCAAATCCAAGTTGCCAATGTTTTTTCCTACATTTCTTTCTACATATTTTATAATTTTTGGCTTTACATTTAGGCCTGTGGACAATTTTGTGGTAATGTTTGTAAATGGTGCAAGGTATGAATCAAAATTCATTTTTTTTTTCTTATAGATATCTAATATTTCCAGTATCGTTTGTTGAAAAGATTATCCTTTATCCAATGAGTTGCTTTACACCCTTGCTGAAAATTAGTTGCGCATATATGTAAGGTTCAATTTCTGGACTATTCTACGGATCTATTTGTCTATATTCATGCTAAAATTAAACTGTTTTTATTACTGTAGCTTTAAGTAAGTCTTGAAATATATATTCAATATTTATTCTTTTTTTCTTAGTGGTTTTGGCTATTTTAGGTCTTTTGTATTTCATGTGAATTTTAGAATCAGTTTGAGAATTTCACAAAAAGCCTGCTGTGATTTTATTTGCAAATGCATTTAATCTGTATATCAGTGTAGGGAGAATTGGAATCTTAAAATTATTTGGGAAGGGCAAGATGGCGTTGGTGTAGGAGGGCGCACACTGCAAGCTCCCAGAGCAAGGCGGATTGGGGACGGGGTCCTGCCCGGGGGTCTGTGCTGTGCACGCGTGGAGTGAGAAGCTTGGGACATCTATCTGCGTGTATCGGCGGCGTGGACCGAACGGTGGAGATTCATGAGTTTTGAGGCTGCCGGTGGAGGTTGGCACAGGCGGCTGAGCCCCGCGGTTACGGAAATAAAAAATAAAACGGCCATTTGGAGCCGCGGGCGGGGCGAAAAAGTTTTATTTTCTGGGGAGCTGGCTGCCTGGCGCCCCTTGGAACTTGTGTGAACAGAGCAAACAAGCTAGTCAGCACCCAGTGAACCGGAGGGGGGATTTTGGTCGGGGAACGGAGCTGATTTCCCTAGCCACCCAGGGATAAGACCCGGGACGCTGCGGAGCCAGGAGGAAGAGACACTTCCCAAAGAAGGGAGGGTTCGGTTGGAAGACAGGGAAGGGTATTTTATATTTTTAGACATCGATCTGGCTGCCTGCACCGCCCCATAGCTTTGGGGAGCAGATAAGCCGACCTGAAGCAGCACCAGGCTGAGAGCAGACGCGAATCTGCACTCAAACTGATTTACTGAGCAGCCCGGTGACGCTGGAGCTCGGCGCCAGAAGGGGCGGAATCCGCCGCCTTTAGCACTCCTCACTGACTAACATCAGAGTTTCAGCTAACCTGGGGAGTCCGGAAAGTGGAACGTGCTTGATTAATTTCCACGGGCCCAGCTAGGGTCCCTTCCGTAAGGGGGCTGGTCTAGAAGAGGAATTATTTTGGGACCTGCATTTGGCTAAAAAAAAAAAAAAAAAAAAAAAAAGTGAGGTCACCTCAACAATTGAAAAATAAATTCTTTTTAATTTAGTTTAATAGCTAAAAGCTGCTTCAGGACCTGCATATAGAACCCTGTGGGGAAATTCATTGATAAACACAAGTAGGCAGGAAGGACCCACGTGGACCCTAGGGGAATCATTGACCCCCCTTAGCTCTGTTTGACTGCTTGCCTGTGTGGATCATTGGTTTCTCTCTGTTACTTTCTGGTCTATTGCTATTATTCCCATTTTCCTCCCCCCTTCCTTTTTCCTTCTATTTTTTTTTTAAATAGGTGCTGCCAGCTGGTCGCTTCTTTGCTGGGCTTCTTATTCAGTAATTTCCCACTCGCTGTATATATTGATTCTGTATTACAAACTATCGCTTATCCTTCCTGCATGTTTCTGCCTTCTGTTTTCTGTTGTGGCTCTTAGAGACAACATTTTTTCACAGGCCCACTTAAGGGTGTCAATTTATATCCCATCTATTTTGTTTCCTTCTTCTTTTTTCTTTCTTTCTTTTTTTTTTTT
>JAKSZT010053929.1:55040654-55282842 GCA_026826555.1 Tolypeutes matacus | reverse complement strand
CTCTCTCACTTGGAGTTGGAGTGGACATCACCATCCCAGTCGCCTCTGGATTGGGGGAAGAACTATGGACTAGAGTGGACTTGATGGTATTCTCTTGCTCACATATGGTGATTCTTGCAATGCAAGAAATTATTACAATGAGGTGGAGCCAGTGGCCACTTGACAGTTTTTGGGTAGGGAGGATGAGCAGTTGAGATACAGGGGCTTCTTTGGGAGTTGGAGGTTGTCCTGAGTACTGTTGTGGCGATGGATGTGGGCCATTTTGGATCAGCACACACCGCTCAGGGCTGAGTGGGGGAGAGTGTGGTCTGCGGTGTGGACTGTGGTCTGTGGTTGGTGGCGGGGCTCCTGGATGTGTGGGTTCATTGAGGTTGGTGGGCCACACTGTGGGAGATGTTTGTGTGGGATGTGGTGGGAGGTGTGGGAGGTGGGCAACATGGGATTCCCAGTGGGTTCCGTGTAGTGTTTTGGGTAATCTAAGCACCTCTTAAAATATATGCATATATATATATATAAATAACATTTTTGTAAGCAAATACACATATATGCATATATATTTATATATCATTTTACAAATGTTTGTATGTATTGTGAGAATTTTGATTTTTACCCATAATAAAAAAAAAAAGAATAATAAAACACTTTACAAATGTAAGGACTTAAAAAAACAAATATTTGGTATTCTGATATTGATGTATTGGTACATCCACCCACTTATTTTGGTCTTTTAAAATTTCTTTCAGCAATGATTTTTAGTTTTCCACTTTTTTCATATTAATTCCAAAGTATTTCCTCTATTTTTATGTGATTGTAAATAGGATTGATTTTCATTTCAATTTTCAGTTGTTCATTGCTAGTTATACAATTGAATTGTGTATATTGATTTTATACCCTGCAACCTTGCTGAAGTCATTTATTTCTTCTAGTAACTTTTTTGTAGGTGATTATGTTGTCTGTGAATAAAGATAGTTTTGCTTTTTTCCTTTGAATATGGATGGCTTTTATTTATTTTTTCTTGTCCATTGCACTGAACAGAAGTGCTAAATGTGGGCATCCTTATCTTGTTTCTAAACTTTGGGGAGAAAGCATTCATTCTTTCACAATTATTTGCTGTAGTGTGTTTTTTTTTTTTATTTTTTATTTTATTTTATTTTATATCCTTTATGAGGTTGATGAAGTTCTCTTGTATTCCTAGTTTGCTTAGAGTTTGTATCAGGAACAGATGTTGCATTTTGTCAAATACATCTATTGAGATGGCCATATGATTTTTTTCTTAGTTAATGTGGTGAATTACTTTGATTGATAATATTCAAATGTTAAAAGAGCCTTGCCTTGCTGGGATAAACTCTACTTGTTTATAATGTATTAGCCTATTTTTTATATTTTTGGGTATGATTTGGTAAGATTTTGTTTAAAAATTTTGCATCTAGATTCCTGAGGAATATTGATCTTTAGTTGCCTTTTCTTGTATTGTTTTCCCCTGGTTTTGACATCAGACTAATGGTGATCTCATAGAATGAATGGGAGAGATTCCCATTCTTCAGTTTTCTGAAAAAGTTTGTCTAGAATTGATATTATTTCTTCCCTAGATGTTTTATAGAGTTCATCTGTGAAGTCATCATGGCCTGGAGTTTACCATTTGAGAAGATTTTAAACTACAAATCCAATTTTTTCCCTTTTTCAAAGGACTTAAAAAATTTGATTCTGCTACCATTTATACAATCTAATATTTCCCTTTTTAATGACATTCAGATATATATTTCAGTGCTGCTAATTGCATTCACAATGTTGTGCTACTATCACCACCATCCATTCCCAAAACATTTTCATCATCCCAAATAGGAACCCTGTACACTATGCTTGTTGCTTTGTGCTCGTTGTCTGCTCATTGCTTTTGCTCATTTCTGCTGGTTGTTTTTTGCTCATTTACTGTTTGTTTTTTCTTTAGGAGGTATTGGGGACTGAACCTGGGACCTGCCATGTAGGAGGCAGGCACTCAACTGTTTGAGTCACATCCACTTCCTGCTCATTTTGTTTTTGCTTGTTTATTTGCTCATTGTCTTGCTTGTTGTGTCTTGCTTGTTGTGTCTTGCTTGTTGTGTCTGCTTGTTGTGTGTCCTTGTATCTGTTCGTTGTTTGTTTGTCTTCTTTAGAGGCACCAGGAACCGATCCCAGGGACCTCCCATGTGGGAAGCGGATGTTCACCTGCTTGAGCCACATCTGTCCCCAAGCCCTGTACATTTTAAGCCTTAACTTCTCATTCCCTATTTCCACCCTGGCGTTTGGTAACCTATATTCTAGACTCTGACTCTATGAATTTGTTTATTCTAATTTTTTCAAATCAGTGAGAACATACAATATTTGTCATTTTGTGTCTGGCTTATTTCACTAAACATGATGTCTTCAAGGTTCATCCATATTTTCACATGTATCGGGACTTCATTCCTTTTTATGGCTGAATAATATTCCATTGTATGTATATGCCACATTTTAGTTATCCATTCATCAACAGATCCAGTTTTTACAAATAGACATAAGGGTATTCAGATTCTCCTTTGAGTAAGTTTTGGTAGTTTGTACGTTTCAAGGAATTTGTTCATTTCATCTAAATTATTGAATTTATTGGCATAGAGTTACTAAGGATAATAGAGGATAATAAGGCCCTTATTATCCTTTTACTGACTGTGGAATATGGTGATTTCACTTGTTATTCTTTATATTAATAATTTGTGGCTTCTGTCTTATTTTTCCTGCTTAATCTGGCCTGAGGTTTATTAATATCTTCTCAAATAATCATTTTTGGTTTTATTGATTTTTCTTTGTTGTTTTTCTGTGTTTTGATTGTTTTCATTCTGGTCTTTATTATTTCCTTTTCCTTTGAATTTCATTTGCCCTTTTTTCTAGTTATTTAAGATGGAAGCTAAAATCATTGATTTGAGACCTTTGTTCATATCTAATATAAATATTTAGTGCCATAAATTTCCTGCTAAAATGTGAGATGCATTGTTTTCATTTTCATGCAGTTCAAATTTTTTTCTAATTTATTTTTTATTTCTTCTTTGACCTATGGTTATTTAGATGTATGTTATTTAGTTTCCAAAAATTTGGAGATCTTCCAGAGGTCTTTATGTCATTGATTTCTCTTTCTATTTTGGTCAGAGAGCATGCTTTGTACTATTTGAATCCTTTTAAATTGATTGAGATTTATTTTATGGCCCAGAATATAGTCTATCTTGGTGATTTTTCTCCAAGTACTTGAATAGAATGTGTATTCTGCTGTTGGGTGGTTTTCTATATCTGTCAATTAGGTAAAATTGGTTGGTAGCCCTACTGAAATCTTTATCCTTACTTATTTTCTGTCTGCTTATTCTATCAATTATTGAGAGAAGGATATTAGAATCTCTCACTACTTTTGCCTATTTTTTCTTATACTTCTATTTGTTTTTGCTTCATGTATTTTGATGCTATCTTTTTTTTTTTTTTTTTTTACCGGGAGGTCCCGGGGATCGAACCCGGGTCCCTCCATATGGGAGACGGACGCCCAACCAGTTGAGCCACATCTGACCCTTGATGCTATCTTATTAGGTGCATAAATGTTATGTTCTATTTATGAATTGACCCCTTTATCATTGATAAATGACCTTCTTTGCTCTGATATCTACTTTGTCTGATATCAATATAGTCTACTACTCTGGCTGTCTCTTGATTAGTATTATGATGATGTATCTTTTCTCTATCTATATACTTAATCTCTATCTTTTTTTTTTTTAATTTAATTTAATTTACCAGGGCTGGGTGGGGATTGAAACTGGGACCTCGTGTATGGGAAGCTGTTGCTCAACCACAGAGTCACAGTGGCTCCCCTGAGTTGGTTTTCTCGTTTGTTTGCTTTTTTTTTTTTTTTTAAGGAGGTGCCAGGAGCTGAACCCAGGACCTTCCATGTGGGAAGCAGGAGCTCAACCACTTGAGCGACATCTGCTCCCTCTTTGTATCTTTATATTTAAAATGTACTTCTTGTAAGCAGCATAAATTTGGGCCTAACTTTTGTTTATTTTCTTTTACCTTATCTGATGATATCTTCCTTTTAATTGTAGTATTTATACCATTTATATTTAATATGATTACTGATATGGTTGAAACCTATAATCTTGATATTTGTTTATTATTTGTCCCATCTGTTCCCTCATTTTCTTCCTACTTTTGGATTAATGGAGTATTTTTTCATGATTACATTTATCTCCTATGCTACTCTTTGTTTTATTATTTTACTGGTTGCATTAAGGTTTAAAGTATAAACCTCATTTTATCACATGCTATCTGAACATGAACTTTCACTTTTCACATATAGAATAAAAACCCTACCATAGTATAGTTCCATTTCTTCCTCCCAGATCTTTGTGCCATTGGTTTTTTAAGACATGTTATAGCCTCTCCACTATATGATTTTTTCTTTGTTCATTTGTTTAAATAGTCAATTAATCTTTAAAAAGACTTAAATGATTTAAAAAAATTACATACATATTTACCCATGTCGTTACCATTTCTGGTGCTCTTCCTTTGGGTATATCCAACTGACATCAATTTCCTTTTGTCTGAAAAATTCTTTTAATATTTTGTATATTATGGTATGTTACTGATGAATCCTTTCTGCTTTTGTATGTATGAAAAAAAAATCCTCATTTTGTCTTTGTTTTAAAAAGCTATTTATTGCTGGTTGTAGAATTCTAGGTTGACAGTTATTTTCTTTCAGTACTCTAAAGATGTTGCTTCAGTGTATTTTGCCTGCATTTTTTCCCCCATTGCGTCTGCTTTCATTCCTACATTTGTTCCTTTGGATGTATAAAAGGAAATATAATTGTAAATGTAAATATAATTATAGTCTTCTCTTTTTCTTTCTGTCCTCTTCTCTCTTTCCTCTCCTCCAAGGACTCCCAATAACATATATTAGGCAGCTTCAGTGATTCTCCTCTGTTTATCTATCTTTATTTTTAATTTTTTGTCAGCAGCTACCTTTATTTGGACCAGACACAAATGAGTTAGATGATAATACCAACAATTAGAACAATACAGCTATGAAAGAAAAACATGCAAAAACAGAGGGATTTGACCAGGATCAGTTTCTACCATTTTCCATGTATTCACAGGTCATTTATTTTTCAAAGCTGGCCTTAAAAATAAATTTAGAGAAAGCTAGTGGAACACCAAGGACTAATGTGAAGAGACCCTGAACATACCCAACTGCTCCTCCCCATTCCCTTCTATTGAGAATCAGATGGAAAGGAATGGTTAAGCTGGATGAAGTTAGCCATTAGGAAGCACACTTCTGGATCAGATTTGAGGTACTGGACTTCAGAGTAAAGGGACTTATAAGTCAGGAGGTCTCTAAAAACAGCATAGAAGTTTGCCTAAGTTTTGGAAATAGGAAGAGGAAGAATGTGACTTTTAAAACTCTCTATTCCTGGGATGAAACAAACTTTTCAGTTTAACCCATTTCTAACCAAAAGTCAAGCAGGGGCTTAACTTTTCGGAATGCACATTCCATTTGTGGCCAGGAGACAATGATTCTGGTCTTATAAGTCCTAAAAACATGGTGGTTTTTCACATTATTCTTCCCATTTTTTTGTGTTTGAAAATTTTAAAACAGTGAAAAAATATGTATTTTTATAAACATTAAAAATTTTGTGAAATCAAATACTCAATTGAAAAATGGTGCCTTAAATATTCCCTTGTGGAAATTCTTCTGAAAGATGTAGCCTTGCTGAGAGGCCCCTTGAAATATGGATGCAATGAAGTTTGGACTGAAGATTCCTTCTTTTTCTGCAAGCATAGACATTCTTCATTGTTCTAAGGGTCTTTGAATTCTGTTCAAAATTGGGCCATTTATCGTGAAAACTTTCTTTGCTAATTTGATGTTCATGAAAGACTCTAAAAGTTTGGAATGATTAATTCTGGTGGAGTGGAAGTCTCCATAGACATTCTTCATTATAGCTTTACTCTAGGTGCAGCTGCAGACTGAAAGAGCTGAATTGTGCTGGTCTCCCACCTTAACTGTGTCATTAGAGTTGCCAGTTAACTTGGGGTCTCTTCATTGGCTTTGGTACATGCAATATTGGTCATGACTATGAAAGAACCTTATTTGTGATAAGAATGGTAATGAATAGGAAAAAATGTTGTGAATATAAGTCTTATTCCATAAACTCTGCTAGAAATAGAATTTTCTTTATTTTCTATAATTGAACTTTACTTTTAAGCCCTCATTCCATATGAACTCTGTCTCATTCTGTTAGGATTTCTCTTCTCTTTCTGTTTTGGGTAATATCTGAGTTTCTTGAGGTTTATATGGTGCCAAGATGTGCAGAGCTGTCAGATCTGGTTCTTTATGTCTTTATGCTTCATGGTCCTTCCTTGTTTCTGACTGAAGGCTCTTTCTTGACCATATCTGTGCTTCTCTGGGGCACTGGGGAAATAGTCTGTATCTACATCACTTTGGGCTGTAGAAAACTATTTTCATGCTTGCCTCAGGCATTTGATCTTGCCTTTATCATGACATTCTGTAACATGAGGACATCTGTGCCTCTCTCAGACCTGATTTTCTATGATTCCCATGTCATAGTTTCTTTTGTTTTCATGTCATGCTGAGCTTCATGTACTTCGAGGTTTAGTCATTCCCTCTGGCTCTTGCTGGGGTTGAGCTCAAAGATATTAGGGTTTGAAATATAAGGATCCACCAGTATCCAAGCTCTCTTTCTTTCACTATCTGACTTTCTTTCCTCTTTCCCCAGTCCAGAGGGGTCATTTCCAGTTTAGAGCATGGGAAACTTTGCCCTGCTTATTATTCCAAATCTTTTAGTTTAGGCTTTTGAAATACCAAATCCAATAATTTGACTCCTTAGTTACCTGTTTGTATTTGTTACCTCTTCCATGAGATGATTAATAAAGACAGAATATTTGACTATTTTGGGGAGTGGGTTATGTAGGGGCAATAGAGAAACCGTGGACTGCAGTTGAACAAGCACTGGGGAAAAGGAATCTTTAAAAATATTATTTAACCAAGTTTTAAAAGTATGTGCATGTGTATGTGCATGTGCGTGTGCGTGTGTGTGTGTGTGTGGTGGGTGGAGGATATACTAAAAGTTGGGGAATTACAGGTTAAGCTGGAGATCTTCTCTACAGACATCTCATGGCAAACTTATATTTCCCCTAAACTTCTTCCCTGTTATTTCTCTAGGAATAACTATTTCTTTTATCTCATGCTCATTGTCCTCCAATGCTCCATTTTCCTCCTGTTTTCTTGAAATTCAATTTAAATCCTTCTTACTCAAATATATATCATCTGTTACATATATTCCTAACTTTTAGTAATAATGCACATTCCATTTTTGGCCAGGAGACAATGATTCTGGTTTTATAAGTCCTAAATTTTGACATTATCTTATCATTTCCTTCATCTTTTTTTACTTCCAAGTACAAATTTCCATCTGGGAATAGCTTAAATATATTAAAAATATTAAATAACACCTCTACAGTACTCAAATTATAAAGTTACAGCCCAGAACTTCAAGGTATATGGGATACATTTTTCCATTTTTTAAATTAGATAGGTTGTGAGGTTACAAAACAGTCATGTATAATGTGGAGAATTCCCATATATCACCCCTCCACCAACACCTTACATTGTTGTGGAACATTTGTTACAGATTATGAAAGAACATGATCAAACTATTACCACTAACTATGGTCCACAGGGTAAACTTGGTATATTTTTTTATGTATACCCCTATTATTACACTATGTATTAAAATTTTACATTTGTTATAGTTCATTAGAACACTCTCATGTTTGTACTGAGCCTATCTTCTACCATAGCCTATCTTCTACCACGTGGTTCACTGTGTTATAAAGTCCCCTGACTTGTACATTCTATCCAAAGTGTACATTCAGTGGCTCTCATGTTCATCACTGAGTTGTGCAGTCATTGTCCCAGTAAAACTATGAATGTTTTTTTAGTCCAAAAGGAAAAAAAAATCCCATAACCCCTTATTATTGACCCTTAGCGTTTTGGCATTGTACCTTCTTTGACATTGATGCAAGAATATTACATTATTGCTAACTATAGTCCATAAGTTACATTAATTATATTTTTCCCATGCATCACTATATTCTTACTACCTTGTAAAAGTGATGTACATTTATTCTAGTTTATAGAAGAACATTCTTGTGTTTGTAATATTACTCACAATTTATGGGGACACTTGTTAAGATTCTTTTAGAATTTCATAAGATTTAAATTATCCACAGCAGAGAGTATTGGGAAATTGATAAGTCTCAGAAAGTTCTCTTCAAATTTCAAAAAATGGAAGGACATGGAGTGCCATCAGAGACCTGGGCCATATTCATTATTCTCCCAGTGAATGCAACTTTGGTTAGACACTAAATTTGGCTCTGACTCACTATCTCCAATGAGGATATTAATACTATTTTTTAAAAGAGACTTTTAGATACAAATGAAATAATTCAATACATATTTATTGTGATAATAGTGTCTTTTAGACCTGAGGTTTTTCAACCACAGTTCTATGCTAGCCTTACTTGGAGAGGTTTAAAAAATGTTTTCCAAGCTCACCCTCATAGATTTTTGACTCATTTTGTGGGGTAGGTCTTGTACACTGGTATTAAAAACACATAAAGAGACAGAAAAAAACAACGAAAAATTTTCTAGGCAATTCTAATGTGTATTAAGGGCAGAAGAGAACCATGTAGGCTCTATGGTGAAACAGTTTTCAAGGAAGAGCAAAGCAGATGTGGTTCTTGTCCTTAAGAAGTTACAGTAGGATACAAACAATTGGCAGGTATGCCAGCATTTCTTGAGAAAGATGTGATGAGGAAGGGAAGATAGGATGTTGTGGGGGGTACCGAGGAGAGGCTGCTTACCCAACCTGAGGGTCTGGTGAGATGAAATGCTCTACATGAGACTGACTTTCAATATTTCTGAAAACTTGGTTGGGTGAAAGTAGGGAAAAACTTGTTTTTAAAGCTGCTGATAGGTTTTTTTGCCTACTGCTCTAGAGTTGAAGCTAGAGTTCATACTTGGGAACAAATTCCTTCAATTATTTTTAGAAGAATAAAAAATACCCTTCAGTGGGACTGTTGGATAGTTTTAAGACAATGGAGAGGTAAATTGCTTTATGTGTGATGGTTAGGGTCAGGTGTCAACTTGGCCAGGTAATGGTGCCTACTTGTTTGGTCAGGCAAGTACTGGTCTAATTGTTACTCTGAGGACATTTCATGTACTTACATTATCATTGACTTGATTGCACCTATGACTGATTACATCTACAATCAACTGAAGAGATTGCCTCATCCAGGCAGTTGAATGCCTTAAAAGGAGAAGTGATTTCAACATTCAGAGAGAGAGAATTCCCATCCTACTTCAGACAGCCAGCGTCTCTTGGGGAACTCATCAAAGACCTGCATCAGAGTTCCTGGCTTGCAGCCTGCCCTATGAAACTTGGTCTCATTCATCCTCATGGTTGCATGAGAAGATTTTATAACATCTCATAATATTTACAGATTTCTGTTTCTGGTTCTGTTTCCCTGGAGATCCCTGACTAATATAATAATGTAATATATATATTTTTTAAAGTGGTTAAGCCTCAGCAGATTATTAGAACCTTTGGGATGTGAGTAAGAGAGAGGTAAGTAGAAAACTTTTTTTTCTTCCCCTCTCTGATCACAGTTAGAGCTGGTAGAGGAGGCACTGGATTCCAGATGGGAGAGACACTCAAAGACCCATTTTCGTGGAAGAATAGACTGGCTTTACTGCAGGGTGGTCTTCTGGGGAAGACCATGGCATTTTGGCTCTAGGGACATTGATAGATTCAGTTTAAAATTTTCTTTTTTAAGTTGATTTTTCCTTAGCTATACTTAAAAATCTGTTACATAGGAAATCAGATTAATTTGTTCATTGAAGAAAAGTTTAATATCTGAATTTTGTAGACCTTGATGATTCCTATGTCATATTTTACATACCATACAGTGCACTAGGACCTGGATATTCATTAGGAGCAAGACAAACAATGTCCCTGCCCTCATGGACTTATAATGTAGTGGGAAACATAGTCAAATAAATAAGCAGTTGAAATAGACCATAAGTGCTGTGATGGAAAAAGAGCAGGATGATATTGTAGCACATAGGAATGGCACAGAACCTAAACATAAGGGTTCAGGGAGCATTTCTAGGAAAGGTCACATATCACCTGATGAGTTGAAGATTGACAGGTGAACTGGGTGTGCCAGCATGATCACCCTTGCCAAAAGTCCAGAATCAAGAGATAGCATAGCCTTTGAGGAAATGAAGGTGGCTCTATATGATTGCAGCAGGGATCAAGGGGAAGATGGAGTGGCAAGAGACTGGATAAGAAGGGATTTTATCAGGGATAGTGTGGTAAGCATTATTAAAGAATTTACCCTTCACTGTGAGAGCAAAGGGAGTCATTAAAAAATTTCAAATGGAGATGAGCATAAAATATTTTGTCCTTTTAAAAAATCATTTTGATTGTAGTGCAGAGAATGATTTGGAGTAGGGCATGGCTAGAATCAGGAGGACTGAAAATGATGAGTTTCTGAAGTCATTTGGAGGTAAAGCTCAGAAAAAGTAGAGCATTATTGTCATGCTAGTGATTTTTATTACTGCTTTTTATTTTAAGGTAACTTTAAACATAGAGGACAGCACTGTCTCAGCATTTTGATACCATGTCCTTGATCAAGTTGTGACTGAAGCCTTCCCTTGCTTTTAAACACCTGCTCTCTTCATAGTATGATTAAATGGCTCATTCTACATGGGTCAACTGGTTGCGTATGACTTCTTCAGGAATCTCTCTTTGATTTGTCTTGTCCTGACATAGAGCCAGAAATCCTGTTGCAGTATATTCTGAAATGAACTGCCCTTATTTAGGGCTAGCTCATTAGAAGATGAGACAAGGGGAACAAAGGGCCTCCCAGATGTTGCTTTGTGAGCAAAGAGCAGCATCCATCCTCTTTCTCACCAACAGAAAGACACTGGTGTAGATTAATGCTTACGCTCAAGTCTCTGGAACTTCCGAATCATTTTTATTCTTTGGAGTGTTCCACATGGAAAACAGATAATGTCCAGTTCCAATCAATTGTAATATGGGTGAAGAATTAGGGTTTGTTAGGGGAAATACAGATATAATTTTATTTAGAAAGTTACTATTACAAAAATTTCATTAATAGCTACATAATTCATCTTCAAGGTAGAAGTTTGGACTAGATAGGGAATGCCAAAACAGATCTGAATTGTAAAAAGACCCGATTGATTAAGAGTGGTTGATTGGAATGTTCCATGAGAAAGATTTTGAAGCTGAGTTGAAGCTTTTTAGGAAAGATGGTTATGACCAATTAGCCATGTCTGCTGGGCTAAATCCTTTATTTTATTTTACTATTTTTTTATTAGAGAAATTGTGGGTTTACAGAGCTATCACACATAAAATACAGAATTCCTATTTACCATCCTATTATTAACACCTTGCATTGGTGTGTACATTTGTTACAATTAATGAAATCTCATTTTTGTAATTGTGCTATTAACTATTAATTCCTTTCTTAAACTGTCTTCTAGATCTGGATTTTATGATATAGCTCTGGATAAGAACAAATCTATGCATTAGAGACAAAATGGAGGGTTGCATGATATATTTTATTCAAGACAAAAAATTCCATCTTTCTTCACATTTGTAGGGGTTTACATATCTGCAGTTGGAGAATAATTATATACTGGAGAAGGAAGGTACTGATGAAGAGAAATTTGTTAGTTTCACCTACCTCAAGATGTTGATGAATCAGAAGAGTTCAGTGTTAAGTATTGAGGACTTGTCCTATATATGTACTGATTATGGCATGGTGTTTCCTAATTATTATCATTTTACTTACTTAAGATTACTCTCAGAACCCTGTAATAAACCAGAATGCACATGCTGTCACTTTACCAGGGAAGAAACTGTTTGTAGCAAGGAAACATGTAACACCATGTAGACTAAGACTGACCTGCTTAATCCATACTCTTCTCTGATTCAGAGTCCATGGTCATGTTCTTTTGTCTGCTTGGAGTTCCTTTGAACTCAATTGTATTTCTCTCTCCTTCCCTCCCTGCCTGCTTCAGATCTTCTTCACACTCTCTCCCTTTCTCATTCTCTGTCACAGTTGTTCAAATGTGATTTACTCAGAGAAGACAACTTTCACCTCCAAGACTAGATAAGTTCCTCCACTTCAGGTTCTCATATCTCTAGTTACTATTCTTTCACAATACTTTATCACGGTTTGTGTATTTGATAAATGTCTGTCTCTCCCACTAAACTATAAACCCATGAGATCAGTGTCCACATTTGTTTGGCTCATAATCTACGTGCAGAGCTCAAGCCCGTTCTATGTGTATGGAACAAAGAAGCAACTCAACAAATATGCATTGAATGAATAAAGTTAATAAAAAATTTTAATACAGTGGGATAAGTACCAATAAAGGTTGTGTTAATGATAGAGAAACCTTCCTATGGTTTTGAAATTTGAGCTTTCTTCAAGGACGAGTAAGAGTCCACTGGAAGGGAGTGTGGGAAAGAATGGAGGGGCATCCTGTAAAGCTGCATATTGGCAGAAACATAGACATGTTACAGAGGAGGGTAGAAGTAATTGAGTGGCTGATGCATCAAGTACATAAAAAGACCAGGCTGGAGCAGCAGGCAGGTCACATAATGAAGGCTTGTGATTCTATTGTCAGAATCTTGGACATTATCTTCCAGAAGGTTATGGAGAGAAATGGAAGGATTTTAAGCAGAGCCAATAGGATAATATTTTTACTTAGAAAAATCATGGCTTAGAAGGGATGAGACTGGAGTCAGGGATCTCAGTTAGAAAATTATTGTAGTCTTTGAGGCCAAAGATGAAAAAGACATTAATTGCAGACATGAAATGGAACTAGAGCAAAGGAGGTAAAATTGTGAAATATTTTGCAGGCACAATCTATAGGACGTGGTGACCGATGGGATGTAAATGGGGTGGGATGTGTGGAAAGAGAGCAGGGCTCTTGCTGGGACAGCCCCTCTTGGGCTCAGCCCAGAGGAAGGTGGGTCCAGGGGTTGGGAGAAGCCTGGGCAGAGGAGGAGAGGAAACTGCATTCTGCAAAGGCTCATTACCCTTATTCTTTATTCTCATATGGGAGTGAGGCATATGGGAAAAGTCTTAAAATTTAGGGGAGGAAAGTTTTTAATTGGGAAGAGAGCACCACAGATAAATTTTGCTTAGGCCTTTTAATTTTCACCAGGGTTTGTCCTTTGTCGAAGAAGAATATTTAGAGATACAGCCAGTACTCTGGCCATGATTTTCTCTGCCTATGTATGCTTGAGGAGAGTGAATAAATTATGGAAAATAATTGAGATGAGAGGTTATTTGTTAAATTGCGTAAATGACTGAGAGGCCATAGTAGGATGGATGGGAATAAATCTATTTTTGACTTTGGCATGTGTATCTAGATTAGAACAGCATGTTGTTCTGAGTATTGAAAACTTGGTAGGTGGTTTATTGTATTTGAAATATATGAGACATACACTAGTGCTAAAAGACTCTGTGAATGATTGACTAGTGTTGTATCATGTCCACAGAAGATTTAAATATCATGACTCCAATGTGAAATAATGGGTACAACAAATTGACTCAATTTGCCGATTCCAAAGTCTGAAGAAAGCTCTAGTCCCAGAGAATGTAAAAGTTAAGTAAATTTTAGATCTGACAGGATAACTGCAGTTTCTTCCCTCTCGCTACAGACACGGCATGTACTTTCTAATAGCTTTCCTTCGTTTCAGATTAAAATCCTTCAAAGTGATATAAAAACATTTAATGGGCTTTTAAAGGACTATCCCCCTTAAAACAAGTACTTTAATTAATAGCAGAGCTAGCCCACTCTCTACAGAAAGCAGATATCCCTGAGACTCAAAAGACCTGAGTTATTTCCCTAGCCCTCCGGGGACTAGAAATATAACCTTGTTCTCTCTCTTTGTTTGCCATTACCGGTGTATAAAATCTGGATAATCGTCCTCCCACTGGCATCCCTCATGGGAAGGTTGTGCAAAAAGATGTGATTGTATCTTCAAAATGCTGTAAAAGGAAATCTCATGAATATAATGGAGTATTACTGCTGCCTTGGCCCTAACTGCTCTAATTTCATACCGTTTGATGCAATATGATTTCGGCTCGTTCTTTTCCACAATGCTTAAAAACATCTAGCTGAAGATTACAACCAAGGGAGATTTTTCTGGGGATAGCTTTATGAGTATAGATGTCATGGCAGCCTCTAGGAAGGGGTGAAGGACAAGGATGTTAAAAGCAGGCATGGAGCTTTAAGAGTGAGAAGGCTGTGCTGTCACAGAGAAGCAAGAGCTTACTTGTCTACTAACAGAGCAGATTCTGAGTGATTGTACATAATGATACATCTATACTCCAGCTGTGCTCAGCACTGAGCTAAGCCATCGGACTATTTTAGGTATTCCTGTCTTGAATTTATATCCAAAATAATATCAAACCTTGAGGACAATGATAAATTGAAGTGGACCTTCTTTGGATTAACTGATGCTGGCCTGTCAGATTGCTGTAAGCACTGTTGCAGAGGCTGGCAATAATCGGTATTTCTAATGGCAACTGAATGCATTTAATTGGGTACTGAGATATGATTGGGATGAAATGTAAAGAGGAAAGTGAGAAATTCAAGGTTGTTTATCTGCCCAGTCTTATTTTAAAAGAGACATACTCGCACGATCTCTGGTATAGCATTCTGGATTTGGCACTAAAGAGGAGTTTCGGGGCTTAATAGTTTTAGCCATTGTCCCAGAATTATATCAAATTTTATTACTTCCTTTTCTTGGCTGGGCTAAGAGAAAAACATTAACAAATAAAAAACTTGCTTTGGGAAAGATTCTCAAAGTTATAGCTATCTAAGTATATTGGAATATGAATTGTCCAATAAAATTATGAAAAAGTTTTTGCATGCTGTACATTACATTAAAAAATGAATCCAAGTTATTGTTATTATTTTCATATTTAGTCCAATGTATACAAAATTTAAAATGGCACTTCTTACTATGATTTAAAATGAGTAGATATAGTGTTCAAGCATTTTGCTTTATAATTCCTTACTGCATAGGTAAGGTTAGTTTATTGATTAAAATTTAGGCTTATAACACTTCATTAACATCATCTTCAAACTACTGTGTACCAATGGCACACTCATAGGTCTTTTGTTACTGGGAAGCTGTTGCAATGTGAAAATAGAGTTATTTTTTTGTACTTTAATAGCATGAGTTTTCAATTTTATAGTACTGCTTAAGCTGAAAAGAGAGAAAGCCTTTTGATTTGTACTTGATTTTATAACACCATTAGAACTATGTGACAATTGGGTATAAAGCAGTGACTCCTGGGTGCTGTTGAAACATTCTTTGAGGTCAGAGGTCACGAATAAATCCCTGCAGGGAAAAAAACTTCCATTTAAAAGTATTCAACAGTGGCTTCCGGGTTTATTAAACAAAGAAAAGGCAAATTATTAATTTTTCTTTCTAGAAATTCAAGGCTCAGGAGGATTACCATATAGATAAAGAACTCATGGCAACCTTTGAGTGGGCATTGGAGGTTGAGACTCACAACACTAAATCACATTCTGTCCCTATATTGGGAGAATTCCCTCCATGCAGACTGGTGAAAAGATGGAGGGTTCTGGTAGGACTAGGGCTGCGTTTCTGCCTCAGTTCTGTATTTCATAGCTGATCCCCTCTTTGTTTTCTCATCTGTAAAAACAAGGTATTTTTCTCATAAAATCATTGTGAACATTGATTAAGACAGGGTCTTAGTATAGGCCTGGCATGAGATTTCCTTTCTCCTTCAATTCCTCTTCCAGCTTTAATACATGAAGCCTTCTCTCAATCCAGATCCTCTCCTCCTGCCCCCAAGCATGGTTGTTATTTGCTTGGTCATGAACTCCCTTGCAGTTATTTTGGAGCTTAGACGTAGTGACATTAAATAGAGCTCCAAGGTGGATAATTTTTTCAGTGTCTCTGTTACTTGTTCTTATTATCGACAAAAATTAATATGATTAATCATTACTCTGATTATAATAGTTGGCATTTTTTTCAAGTAACAGACCCAGAGTTCCACATGTAGTTTGTCTGAGGTGTGACAGACCTCCTATAACCAATAGCCAACTAAATGGCGGGTGAATAGCATGAAATATGATGACATAGAACTTTCCCCTGAACTAGTTTCTTCTCAGGAAGTTATGCACAATGGTTCATGAACATTAATAGGCCATGTTCATTGGTCTACAATAGTTCTAGACCTGACATTTATCAACAGTTCAGTTAAGGTCCATTTCTACAAAGGGGCAAGATTAGAGTGACTTCCCCCTGTGAATTCCTGACCTCAGCTATTTGGTTGGACTAAAATTTACATTTAAAATGTTCTCTCTCTCTCTCTCTTGCTGAGAATATATGTAAATGTGAGGTAGTTTATAGTATTATTTCAGTGGAGTAGATATACAGGTGATTGTGATCAAAGCAAATCTAACTAGCAGTGGAAAGGATTTTTCTTTTGACTTTAATAAATTTTTTTTTTAAAAGATACTTAGATTACATATATGTTACACAAAAAGTATAGGGATTCCCATATGCCCTACCTCCCACACCTCCCACAACCTCCCACATAAACACCTTCAGTAATGTGGCACATCACTTGTAACGGATAAACATCCTGTGGCTTTACCATTAAGCATGGGCCATAGTTCACATTGTAGACCACACTCTCTTCCACACAGTTCTGCATGTTATATGATGATATAAAATGGCCTATATCTGTCGTTGTAATGTCACTCAGGACAATTCCCAAGTCCCGAAAAAGCCCCTGTATTACAACTGCTTTTCCCTCTCCCTGACCCCAGAGCATCCAGTGGTCAATGGCTCCACATTAATGTTGTAATTTCTTCCATTGCTTGAATTACAATATGTCTGTAATAGAATACCAGTAAGTCCACTCTAGTCCATAGTTCTTCCCCCAATCTTGAGGAGTCTGGGATAGTGATGTCCACTCCACCTCCAATAGAGAGGGGGCTTGTATCCCATGGATAAGATGGATGGGGTTATCCTGCCTGCAGCTACAGACTCTCTCCATTCCTTGGGGTGGCTGTTGTCCATCATCATCTCCCCAGGTGTCCCAGGTGAATCCACTGAGCTGTAGAGTAGGAGTTGCAGCACCACTGAGATTCCAGGCCCAACTGGCACATGGACAGCCCAAAGATTCCAGTCTCTGGAAGTACACCTACAAACTCCAGCACCACCTATAGGTTTTTATAGAAGGGACAGATGAGCCATGTGCAGGGAAGACATATTTGAGTCCAACTCTGTCACTCTCAGGAGCACAAATTCCAAAGTAGGGCCCACTGGCAAGACACCAAACTCCGGAGCTATCCGCCCTAACATAGGACCTCGGTGTCTCCCTCAGGAGCCCCTCTATTTGGGGTGATATCCACTTTGGAAGTCTAAGAGGTCCTACTGCGATGTGCATAAGCGTTACCTCTGGGATGACCTCCTGACTTACTTTGAAGTCTCTTAGCCATATAAACTCATTTGTCTTTACCTTTTCCCCTTTTTAGTCGAGGTCTTTTTCCAGTCACATTGCCAGTTGGCACTTGGTAGTAATACCTTGGTGCCAGGGAGGCTCATCCCTGGAAGTCATGTCCCATGCTGGGAGGAAGGTAATGCATTCATATTCTAAGTTTGGCTTAGAGAGAGGCCACATATGAGCAACAAGGAGGCTCTAAGTCACTCTTAGCCACCCCATAACAATAGGCTAAGTTTCAATTTCAAGAGCAAAGACTCATAAGGCTAGTTATCAATAACAAGGGCCCATCAGTGGATCATCCTCCTTTGCCAGACACTGCCCCTGCACTTGGGGGACTGATGCTGCTCCCTTAGAGAATGTGGCAGAGCTCTCCAGGATGGGAATTCAGTATTCTCTCATTTATTGAGTGATTCTTCACCCACTATGACAATACCCCATGAATATTTGAACAATTTTATATACCTTATGTGTATGTTCAGGTGAACTTCCTCCCATGCACACCCCACCCCTGACACCCCCCACCAATGATCCTCTCCCACTCCATTTGTACCCCTTCTGTGATCCAAAGCTTATTTAAAGTTGAAGCCAATACAATAGCCAAATAAAATTAATAGGAAAATGAAATAATAATGATAAGTTTAAATGTAAGAGATAAAATACATGAAAACTTAAAAAAAAACTAAAACTAAACTAAAATAAAAAGATTGGGATATTTAAAAAATGAAAAATAAAAAAATTTTTTTGTTGTTGTTGACATTTTGCCTTTTATCACTGCAATATCTGGTGACCAGTCTGTACCATGGGACCTTCCCCCTCTCATTCCCCAGTGTCTCACTATTTTTCATTTTGTTTTCAAAGAAGTTTTAGGCCATAGCAAAAATCACACACAGAATACAAGAGTCTCTCATATACCCAACATCTTCCCCCTTTTCTCACCCATATTAAAACCTTTTTATATGTGGATGGTAGCATTGTTATAACTGATATATAAATAGTGAAACATAGCTACTAAACATTGTCAGTGGTTTACAGTATGGCTTACATTTTAGACCATACACTTTTATAAATTTTGATGATAGTTACCATGTCCTGTGTCCATCACTGTAAGGTAATGAAAAACATTTCTACTGACCACTAAATAACTCCTGTTTGATCTATTCTGTTTCTCCCTAGAAGCCTGCTCCAGGTGCGCCCTGTCCTGAATGCCCCCCCAACCAATACACTAAACCAGTGACCCTTCCTTGTCATATTTCCATAAGAGCATTACCACCTCTGTACTTTCGACCTCATGCCCACAAATCCCAATTGTTCACCTGGTCCCTCTCCTAACTGTCCCCCCAGTAATCTGGGTATTCTAACCCACCCTCCCCAATCTACCCACCTGTCAACCCTGCACCACCCAACCCCAAATTATCACTACCCTCCTGTCTCATCCCTTCAATACACAACTACACTCTATTACTTTATCATAGATTACATTTGTATGGGTGATGGCTCACAACCTTCTCTTCTCTTTCTCTTTCTTGTAAACCTATCTTTCAGAAAATAGCTCTCTGAGACTGCTCAATTTCCTTAATTCATATCAGTGAGGTCATGCAGTGTTCATCCTTCAATGCCTGGCTTGCTTCACTCAACATAAGGTCTTCAAGATTCATCGATGTTATCCCATGTGTTAGCATATTATTCCTTCTTACAACTGAGTAATATTCCATTACATGTATGTACCACAATTTGTTTATCCTTTCATCTTTTGATGGGCATCTGGGTTGATTCCAACTTTTGACAATAGTGAATAATGCTGCTATGAACATTGGTGTGCATATATCTGTTTGTGTCTTTGCTTTCAATTCTTCTGGATATATACCCAGCAGTAGAATCACTGGAGGAAAGAATATTTTTTATAAAGAAACTTGAATGCTTAATTATAAAATCATTTGTTATTGATACTGTGCCTGAACATGACTTTGGTAATATCAATGCTACCATGTATGTTTCAGTCTTTTTCCTTCCATTTCAGCTACCCTTATGCTTGCTGGAAGTTAGCAATTCTAAAAGAGCACATTTTAGCACATAGAAGCAATAGTTATCTTTGCTTTGTCAGTAAATACCTTTGTAAATGTCTGTAACTTATTTATTAAAACTCAACAAATGGTATTCTAGAAGGGAGAATTTTCAGTATGTTATTGTGGGTCACAATGTGAGATTTTATATTGTCACACATGCCATGTAAAAACTCCTGCAAAGGAAGGAGCAATAATTACTTCATGGTTACATAAGAGAGTCATAGGTCTTAAGCATAAATTGATTCTGATTCATCAAGGATATTATTAGGCTGTCAAAATCTGTCAATATGGAATGTGACAACAATATGGAAAATTCCATTAAAGGGTCATTAATAAGGCCTTCAAGCTCATGCTTAGCATTTTCCCTGAGTTCCTAATGGAACTTTTCTCAAAATAGGATTTAAGTCAAATACCTTAAGCTTTAATGGTGTTAAAAGTTTGCTTTTACAAAGAAAGTATTAGTTTTTTCTCAGTTTTTCAGTTTTTAGTCAGCCCGAATGAAACAGCAGTTAAGTACACCATAGCAATTTTCAAATGATGACATTTACACCCATAATTTTTAAAAAAATTTGTAAGCTCTGAAGAATGGCTGCAGTCGATGACATATTCTTTTTTTGGTAGGGATGTAAACGCTTCTCTGCCACCACCAGAGTCATTATTGAATGTTTTACCATCACTATGATAGGATTTTTCTTTCCTGTGGAAGAAAAGGGAAGTACAATTTGTGATGAAGACTTATTTTTTCTTCATTACATTGTCAATTGCTGAGATTCGCAGTATTTGAAAATGACAGTGTCCAATAACAAAGTTAGAGCAAGTTTTTTGCTTTCTGCAGAAAAGACTGACAACGACAGAAAAAAGGAGTGAGTCATTATCATTTTTTCTGCTGCCATAAATTTAACTCAGATGCCTAATTGACCAAGTCTCAAGATTGTAGGTGATGGCAGATATGATTCATATAACTGAGTTCTTTATTTAAGTGGCAGACAAACAGAGATTAGACTTATTCTTTCATTTAAATGGACACTAAGGAAAAGTTATCTATGATGTGCAGAATAAGTTGCTTCATTGAAAACAATGGTAAAACTTGGATCTGTCAGAAAAACTTTCTGAAATTATGAATAATTAAACAAAATTTCTTATCCTTATTCCTAATATTTTGAAAAAGATAACTAAGATATAGATTAGAAAAAAGGATAAACAGCTGATGAGAATAAACTGGAAATCTGAGATATGGCAATCCTGATGGAACAGACCCAGATATAATTTATTTGATAAGTTAAAATAAATCTTATTTATTTATTGAGACCATATTCATGCAATGGAAGGAGAAATTGGGAAGCTACATACAATTGCCAGTTAAGGGTTAATTATAAGTGTCAGTGCTGAGCCAATATATATATATATATATATACAGAGGTTTTGTGATAACCTTGAAAATCAGAGTGAGCAGGCTGTGAAGGTGACAGAGCACTAAGCAGGTGTTATAGTAGGAGGAGATTTTAAGCAATTAATAAGATATTATATAGTGGCATAGAAAATTCAGGAGTTATTTAATTTTCCAATTCAAAGAAGCTTTTTGGACATAAAAATAGAGCATGATTGCTATCCTGAATGGTATCTAATAAGAAATTATTTAGCAAGAATGTTCTGGTGTCATGACCACTGATGTTTAATTAGAAGCTGATTGCTGATTATGCCAATTTCATATGTTGGAATTTTCCAGGGGGTCCTCACACCTTTGGAGACTTATTTTCACTTTGAGAGACAGAATAATTATTCATTGGCAGACTAAGGAAAAACTAGAGTAATACAATGAAAATATCAGTGTAGTGAAGATTATCCAAAGAGAGGTTTAGCTTTTGCTCTCGGGAAGTGGTCTCTAGACTCCTGAAATGTCCTGCCTTCTGGGAGTGCCTTTGTTTGCTTGGGGGCTTTGCCCACCACACAGTCTAACAATGTGATTTATGATGGGGGCTTTGAGCCACGCCATTTTATTTCTGACCTCCTTAGGAACTGGAGACCAAAGGCATTAGTTCTCTGGGAAGGGCTGGAGACTAAAGGTCAGCCATGCAGTTAGTATGTGATTGAGCCCAGTAAAAACTCTGGACATCAAAGGCTCTGGTGAGCTTCCCTGGTTGACAATCCTCTGTGTGTATCATCCTATATCATGGTTGAGAGAAGGTAATGCTTTCTATGACTCTATGGGTAGAAGACCCTGAGAAGTATCACATTTGGACCCTCCCAGACTCTGCCATAATGTATCTTTTCCTTTGGCTGGTTTTAATTTATATCCTTTCCCTGTAATAAATGTGATTAGGAGCAAATAGATTTCAGTGAGTTCTGTGAGTCTTCCTACTGAACTATTAAATATGATGGTGGGTGTGGGGGACCTCTGGGTTTGCCCTGGGACCCCTGAACTTGTGGCTGGTATCAGAAATGAGGGGTTGGAGAGGATATGGAGAAATTGGAATTATAGTGCATTGTTGGTAGGAATGTAAAATTGTGCAGCCATTTTAGAAAGCAGTATGTCAGTTCTTAAAAAAATTAAATACAGACTTACCATATGACCCAGCAATCCAGCAATTCCTCTTCTATGCATATACCCAGAGAGTGAAAACAGGGTCTCCAGCAGATACTTGTACACCAATGTTTATAGCTCCGTTATTCACAATAGTCAAAAGTTGGAAACAACCCAAGCTGTCCAACAACAAATGAAAGGATAAAAAAAATGTGTACATACACAGCATAGAATATTATTCAACCATAAGAAAGAATGAAGTTCTGAGACATGCGGCAACATGGAAGAACATTGGAAACATTATGCTCAGTGAAATAAGCAAGGCATATAAGGACAGAAATTGTATGATTTCACTTATAAGAGACAACTAGAAATAGCAAATTCTCAGAGATAAAGGGAAGATTAGAGGTTACCGGAAGTATGGAGAGAGGAAGGAAGGGGAAGTGTTTGGTTGGAAAAATAAAAAAACATATAAATAATTAATAGAAATTGATCTGGTATAATATGGTTGCTAACCAATTAAAGCACCCACTCTAGACAATCATTGTAGTCCCTCTGGTGCTGTCGCTGGAAATAAGCCCTTCATGTGTATTAAATATGTATTAAAGACTGTGAGCTAGTATAAATTAAATATTGATTTTCCATCAGCTAAAAAGGTAAACGTCACAGAAACTTTGCCTATATTAAAGCAACACTATGTTGACTTGCTTACCAGTGATGAGGAACTGTTTGCATATATGATGATTTCTGGGATGATTTTTATGAGGTAACATGACAGTGTAGTGCCTACCACAAAGCCTGGTTAATATTACTGATCTCCACACAAAGAGCAGGAGTGTAGGCAAAATGACTGTTCCACTTTCTCTCTCTCTTTTTTTTTTAAAGATTTTATTTATTTATTCATTTATCCCCCCCTTGCTGCCTGTGCTCGCTGGGTCAGCTAACCACGCCGCGCGGGCAGGCTTGCCTTCACCAGGAGGCCCCAGGAACCGAACCCGGGGCCTCCCATATGGTAAACGGGAGCCCTACTGATTGAGCCACAGCCGCTTCCCCTGTTCCACCTTCTCTATTAAAGACAAATGTTGAATGATTTTCACCAAAATTTAAAACAGGTAAAAAATCAAGTCAAGTAGAAATGAAAATCAGCCATGAATTTTTACCTTCTTACACTTAAACCAGTAGCCTTGAGAGGAAGCTGTTCTTTTATTTTTAACCAGTAAGGGTAGGATATTAACGAATACAGATAATGAGGATTAATATTTCAAAAATAAAGCCCTTTATTACTTGAAATAGCATTTTGAGGATTGGAAATAAGAAGCAGTTTTTCATGGAGAGGAGAAAGGAAAGATGAAAACAATAGACTCCATCTATAAACCTAATGGACTTGAAAGATAATTATTGTAGAGAGTGCTGTAGAAAAACCTTGAGTTCCCAAAAGTCTGAGTTTTAGGAAAATTATTTCTTCAAAGTGTCTGGGATTTATTCTTTGAACCAATGATTTCATTTGCTAAATCCTCTGTCTGATTTGAAGGTCATTAAGGTCCCCCAGGAATTTTCTTACAGGTTATAATCACTACACTGGGAGCTCATCTCCTTTCAATTTCTTTCATTTGATTTCCAAAATGTTTGACACTTTTAAAGCTCAATGGACACTTACGTTCACAACTTATTGGCCAAGCATCACTGCCCTTTGGCTACCTCAGACCCTGTTTACTTCGAGGACAGTAAGGGAGCTGTTGATGTGACAAAGACAGCTTCCAGCAGGCAGTGTGTGTGTATGTGTGTGTGTGTGCACAACTCGGAGTGTGCGCTACCTACCTCACCAGGGCAAGAATGCATGTTTCTCACTATAAATACAGGGAGGAGCCATTTTATTTGTATGGTAATTTCCAGTTTATGAAGTATCTCATATGGATCAGTTCAAAAGGTAGCTTTGGGAAAGCTTTATTGTTTTCTTTCCTTTACCCTAATAACATATATGCTGTTATGGTATTTATTCCATTTTACCATATTTGTAAATATCTTCTCCACAAGGCTGGGATAAAGGGGCACAGGGCATCTTTTATTCAATTTTTTATTGCCATATCTAGCTTGGTGGCTGGTACATGGTTGGCACTTTATAAATTTGCTTTTTGGACAAATGAACATAGGCTTTGCCATACAGGGGGCCTTTTTCACAGGCCTAGTTAAACATTAACAAAACTTCACAGTTCTGAGTTTTATTGTATGTGATGATTGCTAGTTGAGTTTCAAAATATTCCTGCTGTCATGTTCTAAGAACAGTTCTTTCACATTTTTAATTATATATGGTTTCCTTAATTTGTGCTTATTTCTAAGTTTTTGAACTGTTTTTCTTTCTAATTTTAAAATTTTGTATTAAGAATAAAATTATTAATGACCTCTTGTTTATTCCTGAGTAGATAGAACTATGTGATGGTTCTCAGAGTTGTATTCTAGGTTTGTTGGAAATTTTAATGAGTTAAAATAAGAATCACCTGTAAAATACATAAACATGAAGACAAATACTGCAAGTGCAGGAAAATAGCATCACATTTGAGTTATTGAGAACAATAAGATGTTTTTATATAGGAAGATTCCCATAGTGTTGACAGCTATACTTAGCAAGGTCAATAAGGAAACTGACAATTGGTAAAAGGCCAGAAAAAAGGTTTTGACATTGTATTTAAGTTCAAAGTGTTCTCAAAAAGTTGAATAAATTTATGGTAACACTAACTACTGCCTTTGGCTGTCCAGTCAAATGCATACTGAAAGATCACTTTCAGGATAAGTCAGATCCAAGTCTTGCACTATCCAGGGAAATGGGCTGCTGAAAATTTTAACTGACACTCTGGGTATAACTGGTATTTCCAGTGCCTGAATTGAGACAAACCTTTTTTTTTTTAAAGTAGAAGAGCAGCAAAGGAATGTGTCTCAGACACAGGAAGATTAAGGCTTTATCACCTGGATTAACTCATAATAGGTAGGTTGTTGGTGCCACTGTGAATGTGGAGTCAGCCTAAAGATTACATCCCTGGCTACTGGTATATGGATGGCAAAGGACAAAAACTGTGAGGCTTAAATGCAGAGTGCCCCCTTTTCCCATATGTGGAGAACCTGCCAGACAGTTATGGTGCTTGCTCTTTGCAGGGAGATTTGTCTCTGTTGGCTGCAGGCATGTGTTGTGAGCTAATTTAGGCTAGCTGAATAGACCAGAAAATCTCAATAGTTAAGGCCCTCATTATTGCGTCTGAGACTTTTCATTTTGTGAGACGGATACAATAAGCAGGAAGAATAAAACATTGCTCAGGTACGACTTCTACTCAGAAGCTTTTCCAAAGAAGTCTATGAATTATAATGCAAAAAGGCATTGTATTCACTTCATGGTGGTCTGGTTCTGAAAGCAAAGGCTTTCTTTGATTGCTAGAGAACAACTAAATCTAAAGATCAAAATAGTTGTCATCAAAATAAGAAAACCAAATATATGATATGTATTATTTATATGTATATATGTATATGTATTATTTTCGTGAATGTTCAGTTACGTATTATTCTTTATCAGCTCAGCATTCAAAAGCTAAAATGAACCATGGGACCAGGGGATAGTGTTATCAGTAGGGACTACTCTGGGCAACCAGCTGGATTGTTTTTAGGACCCCCAAACTTTCCTTTACTGCCCTGCTATCCCTTTAAGTTGGCTCTTCTGATTTCTCTTTCCATCCCCTAGTTCCTGGTGTTTCTGGCAATATGACAAAATAAAAGGATTGACCACAGCAGGGACTGGCAAACCGTGGCCTACAGGAGTAATCTAGCCTCCTCGCCTGTTTCTGTACGCCTGCAAGCCAAGAATGGTTTTCACATTTTGAAAGGATTGTAAAAAGCAAGCAAGCAAGCAAGCAAACAAACAAAAAACCACAAAAAACCAAAAAAATATTCTACAGATACCATATGTGGCCTGCAAATCCTAACATATATACTGTCTGGCTTTTTACAGAAAAGTTTGCCAACCCCTGCCTTCAGAACAAAATACAAATGACTCAGCCTGCTATTCTTGCCTTCTTTCAGAGCCTTCTCTTACCACCTCCCATGTATAGCTTGGCCCCAATAACAGCATCAAACACCCTTCCCTTTCTGCAAGGCTTCAGGCTTTCTTTCACATGCCTCTGTGTCTTTGCATATGTTCTTCCCTCTTCCTGCAATTTTCTTCATTCTCCTCTTCATCTTTTGTCATTTGTACTGTTGTGCAGTGCATCTATTTTAGATTTACTCTTCTGAAAATGGCAATGTACCTCAAACCTGGAATCTAATAAATACTGTCTAGTAAATAAATATATTTTATTGAGGTTGTGGTAGATTGAACCATGCCCTCTACAAAGACATGTTCAAGTCCTAACCCCTGGTCCTGTGGGCGTGAAGTCGTTTGTAAATAGGACCTTCAAAGTTCCTATTTGGATGAGGCCAAATTGAATCAGGGTGGGCCTTAATCCCATATCACTGAGGTCCTTATAAGCAGAGGAAATTGGGATGCAGTTTGTAGGAGTCAGAAGTGAAAGCCAAAGGAGAGAGAGATTGCCATATGGTGGAGTCAGAGATGCATCTACAGCTAAGGAACCCAAAGGATATCTGGCAAGCCAGCACCAGAATGCTGAGTTCTCATATTCTTCCTCCTTCCACAGTTGTCCCTATTAACAGTTTGCATCACTGTGGCACCTTTGTTGCAATTTGATAAAATAGTATTATTATGATTATACTATTAACTGTAGTCCATTGTGTGCATTAGAGTTCTCTATTTGTGTTGTACAGCCCTATTGTTTTTCAGAATTTTATTCTAGTTTTATATATACAACCTAAATTTTTGCCTTTTAACCACATTCAAATATGTAATTCACTCAAGTTAATTACAATCACAGTATTGTGCTGCCATCACCATCATCCATTACCAAACTTTTACATTACCTCAACAGAAACTCTGTACCAATTAAGTATTAACTCCATATTCCTTATACCCACTCCAGCTCCTGGTAACCAGTATTCTAGTTTCTGAATCTAAGAATTTGCTTATTCTAATTATTTCAGATTGGTGAGATAGTATAATATTTGTCCTTTTTTGTCTGGCTTATTTCACTCAATATGATGACTTCAAGGTTCATTTACATTGTCACTTATATCACAACTTCATTCTTTTTAAAGGCTGAATAATATTCCATTGCATGTATATACCACATTTGTTTACCCCTTCATCTGCTGATGGACAGACACTCTTGGGTTGCTTCCATCTTTTGGCAATTGTGAATACCACTATGAACATGTGTATGCAAATATCTTTTGGAGTCTCTGCTTTCAATTCTTCTGGGCATATGCCTAGTAGTGGGATTGCTGGATCACATGGTAATTCTATATTTAGCTTTCTGAGGAACTGCCAAACTGTCTTCTATAGGGGCTGCACCATTTTACACTCTCACCAATAATGAATGAATGTTCCTATTTCTTCACATGCTCTCCAAATTTTCATTTTACATTTGTTAATAGTAGCCATTCAGGTGGGTGTGAAATGTTATCTCATTGTGGTTTTAACTTGTTTTTCCCTAAACGCTAATGATGTTGAGCCTCTTTTCATGTGCTTTCTGGTCATTTGTATATCTTCTTTGGAGAAATGCCTCTCCAAGTCTTTTGCCCATTTTTTTTTCATTGGATTGTTTGTCTTTTTGTTGTTGAATTATAGGATCTCATTATGTATTTTGTAAATTGTACCCTTATCAGATATGTGGTTTCTAAATATTTTCTCCCATTATGTAGGTTGTAGTTTTACTTTCATGATGAGGACCTTTGATGCATGTAAGTTTTAAATTTATCTGTTTTTTTCTTAAAAACTAGACAATATTTGTTAGATTCCAGCTTTATAGTTCTGGTTCTTATAGTTAGGTCTTTGATCAATTTTGAATTCATTTTTGTATATGGTGTGAAGTAGGGGTCCACCTTCATTCTTTTGCATATGGATATCCAGTTTTCCCAACACATTTGTTGAAGAGTTTATACTTTCTTCATGGATGGATTTAGCACCTTTAAAAAAAAAATATTTCTTTTACTTAGGCACCCTTTTAAAAAAATCAATTGGCCAAACATGTGAGTGTTTATTTCTGAGCTCTCAATTTGATTCCATTGGTTTATATGTATGTCTTTGTGCCAGTGTCATGTTATTTTGTTTACTGTAGCTATATAATATGTTTTAAAATCTGGAAGTGTGGGTCCTCTGATTTTGTTCTTCTCTTCCAAGACAGTTTTGGTTATTCAGAGCCCTTCACCCTTTCATATAAATTTATGACTGGCTTTTCCATTTCTGCAAAGAAGGCTGTTGGAAAATTGATTGGGATTGCATTGAATCTGAAAATTGCTCTGGGTAGAATATTTAGTTTTCCATTCTTGAATATGGAATGTACTTCCATTTATTTAAGTCTTCTTTGATTTCTTTTAGCAGTGTTTTGTAGTTTTGTGTGTATAAGTCCTTCACATGCTTGGTTAGATTTATTCCTAGATATTTGATTCTTTTAAATTTGCTATTGTAAATGGAGTTCTTTTATTGAATTCTTCTTTAGATTGTTCATTACTAGTGTATGGGAACCCTAGTGATATTTGCACCTTGATCTTGTACACTGCTACTTTGTTGAATTAATTAATTCTAGTAGATTTGTTGTAGATTTTAAAAAAGATTTTCTCTATATACAATAGTGTCATCTGCAAATAGTGAAAGTTTTTCTTCTTCCTTTCCATATGAATGCCTTTTATTTCTTTTCTTGCCTAATCACTCTGACTAGTACTTCCACAATGTTGAATAACAGTGGTGAGAGTGGGCATCTGTTTCTAATTAGTTAAGTAGGATTTTTAAAATTAAAAAAAATTTTTTAAGGAGGTACCAGGGATTGAACCCAGGACCTTGTACATGGGAAGCAGGTGCCCAAACCACTGAGATATCCCTGCTCCCTAAGTTGGATTTCTACTTCCAGGTAGAAGTCAGGTGCAACACATTATGAGTCTGAGGCTGTAGTACATGAAAAAAGATAGTTTGGTTCTTACAGGTCCCAGGAAAAGAAGTGTGGCATGTGGGGCCAATGGGAACCATGATTCACTTAGGTGGCTCAACCAGCAGGCTTGGAGCACACAAGCAGAGCAAGAGGGACCCGTGGGCTTGTGCCTTTATTGTGAGCTAAGAGTGGAGGTTAATAGATTTCCTGTGGGAGTCAAGGGTTGGTTAGTTTAAAGCAAACACACAAGGGACTGGAGGTCTGAGGTTGCTTAGATGGTTAGCATATCATTCAGCACCAGTTGTAGGTTTTGGGTGAAGTGTGTGGGTAGTGTGGGTGGTGACCATAGATGGGTTTGGGCTCTGGGGATGTTTATGCCCCAAGGATGGAAAGCTGCTTATTAACTGGGCCAAAGGGCAGTGTTGGAGCAAGTGGTTTAGCCAGAGTTAGGTGGATTCTGAGGCAGTACATAAAAAGTTTTGATAGTTATGATATCATTTTTGTCTGTTTCCTAATTGTAGAAGGCAAGCTTTCAGTCTTTCACCACTGAGCATGATGTGTTTTTTTATATATGCTTTTTATCATTTTGAGGAAGTTTCCTTCTATTCCTGATTTCCTAAGTGTTTTTATCAAGAAAAGGTGCTGGATTTTGTCAATTGCCTTTCCTGCATCAATTGAGATGATCATGTGTTTTTTTTCCCATTTGTTTTGTTAAAGTGGTGTGCCATATTAACTGATTTTCTTACGTTGAACCACTCTTGCATTCCTGGGATAAATCCCCACTTTATCATGGTGTATAATTCTTTTAAGGTGCTACTGGATTTGGTTTGCTAGCATGTTGTTGAGGATTTTTGCATCTAGATTCCTAAGGGATATTGATCTGCAATTTTCCTTTCTTGTTGTATCTTTATCTGGCTTTGGTATTAGGCTGATGTGGGCTTCATAGAATGAATTAGGAAGTGTTCCCTCATCTTCAATTTTTTTGGACCATTTTGAGCAAAATTCGATTAATTCTTCTTGGAATGTTTGGTAACATTCATCAGTGAAGCCTTCTTGTCCTGGCTTTTCTTTGTTGGGAGGTTTTTGTTTGCTGATTCAATCTCTTTATTTATTATTGGCCTGTTGGGATCTTCTATTTCTTCTTGAGTCAGAGTAGATAGTTTGTGTGCTTCTAGGAATTTTTCCATTTAATCTAGGTTTTCTAATTTTTTGTACATAGTATCCTCTTATAGTCCTTTTTTATTCTTTAGGAATGGTGGTAATGTCCCCTATTTCATTCTGATTTTACTTATGTCTTGTCTTTTTTTTTCTTTGTCAGTCTATCTTTTCAAAGAACCAAATTTTGTTTTGTTGATTCTATTGTTTTTTTTAATTCTCTCTTTCATTTCTCTCTGCTTTCATCATTATTATTTCCTTCCTCCTGCTTGCTTTGTGTTTAGTTTGCTATTCCTTTTTCAGTTTTTCCAGTTTTGAGATAATGTCTCTGAATTGAAAACTTTCTTCTTTTTTAATGTAAACATTTAGAGGTACAAATTTCTGTCTCAGCACTGCCCTTGCTGAATTCTATAAGTTTTGGTATGTTGTATTTTCATTTTCATTTGCGTCAAAGTATTTCCTGATTTCTCTTGTGATTTCTTTTGTGACCCATTGCTTGTTTAGGAATGGTTTGTTTACTTTTCATATAGTTGTAAATTTTCCATTTCCTCTTTATTGATTTCAAGCTTCATTCTATTGTGGTCAGAGATGGTAGATTGTATGATTTCCATATTTAAAAATTATTAAGATTTGTTTTCTGACCTAACATATGTTCCATCCAGGAGAATGACCCATGGGCACTAGAGAAGAATGTTTATTCTGCTGTTTTTAGGTAAAGTGTAATATATGTGTATATATGTGCCTGTTAGGTCTAGTTAGTTAGATCTAATTATTTCCTTATTGAACTAATGGAGAGATGTTCTCTCCATTATTGAAAGTGGTGTATTGAAATTTCCTACTACTAATGTAGAACTGTCTATTTCTCCCTCCAAATTTGTCAGTGTGTGCTTCATATATTTTGGGGGCTCTGCAATTAGGTGCATATATATTTATAATTGTTATGTCTCCTTGTTGAATTGATATCAGTATTTAGTGACCTTGTTTGTCCCTCATAACAGTTTTTGACATAAAGTCTATGTAATCTGATATTGGTATAGCTACTTCAGCTCATTCTTGGTTATTATATGCATGGTATACATTTTTTTCATCCCTTCTCTTTCAAACTACTTGTGTGTGAATTTAAAGTGAGTCTCCTGTAAACTGCATATAAATGGGTCTTGTTATTTTTTCCATTCTGCCAATCTCTTCCTTTTGACTAGTGAGTTTAATCTATTTAGTTTTAAATTAACTACCAATAGTGCAGGAATTTATATTGCTATTTTGCTGGTTAGGCTTTGTAAGTATTATATCATTTTTGCCCCTCAATTCTTGCATCAATACCTTATTTATTTATTTATTTATTTATTTATTTATTTATTGCAGCATAGTGTTTTAGTTTCTTTGGATGCTCAAGCAAATGAGATGCAGTGGGTTGGCTTAAACTCACTTTCCCATTTTAGGAATTTATTGGGTTATTGTTTTGAGGCTAGAAGAAGTCCAAATCAAGGCACCATGAACATAATGCTTTCTTCCTGAAGACTAACATTCTTTGGCTGGCAGCCAGTGATTCTTGGTCCTTAACTCCTCTATCACATAGCAATACAGATGGCAACTTCTCCTGGCCTTTTCTGGGTTCTGTTGACCTTCATCTTCTTGCTCCCCATGGCTTTCTCTTTATCTGTCTGAATTTCATTCTGATTATAAACGACTCCAGTAATAGGATTAAGACCCATCCTGATTGAGTTGGGCCATACCTTAACTGAAGTAACCTCATCAAAAGTTCTTACAATGGGTTCACGCACAGGAATGGATTAAATTTAAGAACATGTTTTCTTGGAATATATAGCTCCATGATTTGAGTCTCTTCTCCTTTCCTTCTGTGCATATTTTTTTCATATATTTTCTTGGTGATCACCATAAGGCTAAATCTATAACCCTAAATCTATAACAATCACATATGATTTGACACCAACTTAACTTCAATAGTATGCACATATACTTTTCTTCTATCCATCCATCCCTTCACCTTTTTATTGTACTTATTACAATTTATATCTGTATACATTGTATGTCCAAAACCATAGATTTATCATTTTGTTTTATGCATTTGCATTTTAGAACCTGTAAGAGTAAAAAGTGGGCTTACCTACCAAAAAAGGCAATTCAATAGTACTGGCATTTATAATTATCCATATGTTACCATTTTTAGCTCAGGGTATTACTATGGTTACATTGAGGAACCTATTGTAGTTTCCCTTGTAGTATGCACAATGATTAAGGGAATTTAATGCATTTATATATAAATGTGAATAATAGGAAGGTTTTTTTTTAATCAAAAGAAAGAGAAATGAAAATGTTTGGCAGTCTACTAGTTATGGGAACTAGAGGTTGCAAGAAAAATAAGATCATTGGTATGTGTTAGGTTAGAAGAAGATGTAGTAATTTAGCACTCATCCTGAAAAAATATGACACAATATTATATTGTGAAATTTGGAGAGAGATGCTGAATATTGACTGGAGGGGAAGAGGGGAATAGGTGAATGATGTAGGCCTACTAACATAAGGCAAACCATACAAAATTTTAAAAATGGTTTAGAAAGCAGGTAACCTATTCTTCTACATCACTACATCTTATATTTGGAACATTCTTGTAATTTTAAGTTGTTCAAAAGCTGTTCTTGTTCATTGCCTACTTTCCCTGACCTTTATGGAATCTGTGATTAAGCTCCACCTCCGTATTTTCCCATTTTAGAGCTACCCAGCAGAGCTGTTCTTTAGTCAATATAATGCTTTCATCTCTTATTTTGAGTTGACCTAAATTTCCTTTTTGATACTTTTTTTTGTGTGTGTGGAAAAGCTTGTTTCAACCTTTTGTACCAAACTCACTCCTTCTGTGGGCAAGTAAAATAGTAGCAAAATTTCAGATTCCATTCCCTTTAGTCTCCATGCAAATCCAGCTATCTCATTTAACTATTTATCATCTTTTAAGTGGGAAATAATCAGTATTTTAATTTTGATTCAATTTTCATTATCATTTAAAGAACACAAAATGGGTATATCACTGTTCTTTTGTGATGTGACTTCAACAAGTTGATTTGTTTAGTAGATTTGGGAAGCTTTTGGTCTCACTTAGAGGATGAGAGAAAAGCCTTAGTAGGGTTAATAAAACTCATTTAATATTTTGGTTCAGACATTTATTGAATTGATCTTATCCAATTCAAAAGAAAATGTATCTAGATTTTCATTTGAAGACCAATGAACTTTATTGGGTGCTAATCTTATTTATTTTTGCTCCAAGTGATTTTATGTGTTTTCCTCCAAAACTCTGGATTTGCATTGAAATGTGATTCTAAAGTTCCTAGTGGAACTGAGGGAAGAAGGTATCAAACATTATCAATCATATCTGTCTATGTACCTTTTGACAACTGCTAATGTTCATAGATAAAGCAACCAGGGAGCTTGCCAGCATACAGGCCCTTAGCCGTGGTCTGTTGCAGACCACTGACCCTTTCCTCCTTAGTCATCCCTTTTTTATCCCCCTTCACCCAGCTGACCAAGAGTGGGCACCCTGACCAAGGTCAACTGGTCTAGGCAATAACCTTTGCATGGTGCTGACATGAATAGATGATCTTTTAACATTATATTCCCTTTCAGAATTTTGCATTAGAAAACATGGGTGATACTGATAGTTATACATGGAGGCTGAGACAAAAAAATGCAAAGAGAGGAGCTATATAGTAGGGCTGGTGTCATGAGGATTTATGAAAAACTGAAACTATAAGTTAGTCCATTCTCACAGAGACAGGTGAGAGACCAGGCAACCTCTGGCAGTCAATTCCTTTAGCTGCCTCCATGCTTGACAATGGTCCAATTCCAAAAATCTTTATATATCTTTACAATAACCCCTCTTTAATCCCTTGAGGTAACTTGACTTCCTTACAGTCAAAAGAACTGACCAGAAACAAATGAAATTCTTGTCATTTAACCTTCCATCCTGAGCAGGATATCAATGTGCTCTATCTTACACTGCTGCTCTGGACTGTGCATGCAGTCAGTGTGTGCTGGGAAACTAGGATCTGACAGGAGGCCATTATCCATTCAGGGAATGTCATGCGCTTTCTGCTTTCTCTCGGACAGCTGGTCCCCAAAGAATTGTAGCACTGTCAAATTTTAAACATCGCCCAGCTCTCCTTTAAATGTGCTTATGTGAGAAGCATGGGGTGTCTTTGCACTTAATTGGCACTCTAACTATTTCTGGAATTGAATGTGTATTGCATGCTTGGTTTCCCCTGTGTGAGGAAAACACCAGCTGAGTTTGCTTTTGGGTAGTTGAGCGATGAAACCTCTACTCTGGCTTTATCCTGATCTCCAGTCTCCTTGCTTGCTTGAAAGGTACAAGCCTATATGGCTCAAGACACTTGAGATTATTTGGGAGAAAAAGGTACTGTCTTCTGCAGAATTACCATCTGGGACAGTGGGCTTTCTGGCTCCTCCTGATATTCCTTTAGCTTTTGCCTGAGGGCTGATGTGTCTTAGGCCTTGGATGGTGAATATTTATTATATGCCCATGCTTCTGGGCATGTGGCAGACAGTACTAAGTATGAAGGGTACATCAGGTATCAATTTATATAATGGGCATTTTAAAAACTAAATTTAGGAACTTCATTCAACATTTGGGAGCTTCATTTTTCTAGTGAGGAAGATCCCATTTTCTAGATGCATTTATTTCATGGGGAAAGGTGCCTAGTAAAGATGTAAATGGGAATATAAATAATGTCCTAAAGTAGACATTGTGCTTTAACTCATTTATTCATCATAAGAATACTATCTTGTAGGTACTCTTACCTGCATTTTACAGATTAGGAAATTGAGGCTTAGAGTGGCTACTGTCTGTTGCCCAAGGTCTGCTAAGAGACAGATTTGAACTCACAAATTAAAATTTATTTCAATTTATTCCAGATATCTGATTTATTGCAAAGCCTGAAATTGTTCCACCTTGTCATTAAGATATTAGAATATAAATGTATTATCCCAGTGTTAGTTTGAGTGCCTTTAAGACCTTCATTTAGTTTCTTTCTCTCTCTCTCTTTTTTTTTTGTAAAATTGATAAAAACTCAAAAACTCCTCCTCATCACTTAAAAAAAATGCTTCTGAATATAGAGTCATTGGCTGTAACAATGGACTTATGAGGACATAACTCATTGCTCCTAATCAGGTGATTGAAAGGATTTTTTTCTACTGCCTTGGCAGAAAGTAATTGCATATCTATCTACTTATCTGGGTAATTAATCAAAGACCAAGTAATCAAAGCAGATGCCAGATTTCCCACATTGGGCTTCCATGTTACATTTGCCAACTCTCAGCACTTTAAATGATTTCTCACCCAAGTAATCTAAAACCACATGAACCACATGACCAAGTACCGGATATACTAGGGATGATTTACCCATCCCAGAGAATGCATTTCCTATGACTTTGCAGAAATATAACGAAAAATGATTATAGTGAAGATATTTTTAAACTGAAAAGCATTCAATACTTTATGTCCTTAGAATAATGCTGGGCCCTACGTTTATAGTCTAAAAATTATGTTTTACAGAAGCAATGGTAATATTCAGCTAATTTAATAAAGAAGAAAGATTCTGCAAAAAGATCTTTGTTTAGAAATGTGTATTTTTGCAGGGCTCAGGGGTCAGTATAATGGCCATTTTCCTTTAGCTGTCTGTAGGTGGGTAGGAAAAAAAAAATGACAAACCCATGGCTCCTATGAACTGAGAGTCAAAAAACAGAACTGCCTTTGACCTGAATGTTGATTGGCAGGTGTATTTTGAATCAGAAACTGTTTTTGGAGATTCAAAATGAAATGTAACATGAAGTAGTAATTGAAAACTCAATTATTATCTACTTGCCTAAAATATCCACCAAGACCTGATTGACAAAATCTTACAGAACTTGAATTTTGCAAACTGGGTCCAAGGTTTCAAAGGCAATATGAAACCTCCACATAAGTGTGTTAGGGCCTGCATCGTATTTTACATATTAAAAATCAATGGGAAGATTTCACAGAAAAATCAGGAATTTTGGCTCTTCTTGAAAAAATCAAGATGTGACAACACAGGGCCTATTGTCCCTTTCAGTTGAGGTGTGTGCTTTACAGTTTTCCACATACACTTCCACTCCAATAATGTATGTGCAAATTCTCTTCCACAGCTGTCTTAACTTCTTTAAAGTTAGCTAGCTAGCCCTGTAGGCATTTCAGTTTCAACGCATATTCTAAGGCCTAACATTCTTGCTTGCTGCTAATTCCCAGATACATGGTTGTATGTGAATTCAGTCTTTTGTGATACCTTTGTAATCTTCAGGAGATTATTATTATCACTATTATTACTATTTTGCAATTTGTCTCTATTATTAAGATCTCAGAGACTTCTGAAAATCATATAGACTAAAAAATGCAGAGTTACTGATATCACGAAATTAATAAAATACAAAATAGGGCTTTTGAAATTATGAAATTGGGTAGCAATATCTGTTGTGCTCTATGTGTATGTTGAGAAGGGTTTGGAGCATATGAGGTGGATCTAATAAAACCTCAGTTATTTAAAGAAGTTAAATGCTGTAAGGGTGAGAAGGCAACAGGAAATTCTATGCTATAGCTTTGCCTCTCCTCCCCTCAAATTGAAGAAGGCTAAAAAGACAAACAAAAGCCATAGTAATGGATGCTAAAATAAAAGTGCATCCTATATTTAGCATGTTATAACTGGATATAGAAGAGGATAGAGTTGTCAGTTGTAACAAATAAAAATAAAGTTTGTTCACCGAAATTTGAATATCAGATAAACAATAAATACTTTTATAGCATAAATATGTTCCATGTAATATTTTCAGTGTACTTACACTAAAAATACTTATTGTTTATCTGAAATTCAAATTTCACGGGGCATCCTGTATTTTATCTGGCATCGCTAAAATAGGGGAAGGACATTGCATTGAAGGCTTGGTCATTCCCACAGTCAAGGCTTAGTCAGCAGATGGAGAGGCAAGAGGGAGACTGATCCTCACTCAAAAACCTGAATAACAGGTAGATAGAGAAGGAATTTTCAGATAGTCCAAAGAGTGGGCAATCAGACAGGCTGGTAGATGAGATGCTGGGAAATCTGTAGCCTTGGAGCCAGGTAGATGTGTGTTCAAGTCATGCCTGAAATGATGGTAATAGCGATGATGTTATTTAACATGTGAGCTTTAGGACATGTCAGGCACTCTCCTGGATGCATCATAGTTATTCACTTGCTTTATTTTTATAACAACCCTGTGACATAGATACTATTATTATCTCCTTTTTCTATGTAAGACGACTAAATACCCAGAAGTAAATTAATTTGCACATGTACAGTTAGAAATGGCAAAGCCTGTGTTTGTATTCCTTTCCTTACTTACTGGGTAACGGAGGGGGTACTAGATAAACCATGGTAATTATTTGTTGATGCTAAGTGCTTTATAAATATGTCAAGTAACTTTTGCAGCAACCCCATAAGGTAGGCATTGTAGTTAAAGATTAAAAATAAAATTCACGTGTTGTTTTTAGGGATAGAAGTTGTGAGAAACACTCTTATTAATACAAGCTTTGTCCAAATCACTGCAGTAGAGAGAAGTTCAGAGTATATTACTTTTAAAACACTAGAAATTACACCAAGTTTTACAGGTTTAGAGAAAAGAAGAGAGAGGTGGGAAAAGGAGAAAGAAGAAAAACAAACCAGAGTAAGTTCACTTTTATCTTAAATGATTTGCATTAGATGCCATTTATAATTTATCAATATTTCCAACACCAGTCATATCTTTTGACTACATATTTTACAAAGCTTAAAGTCCACAAAACACAGTTGGTAATATTATATAATACATATAATAGATATTATATTTTAATATATTTATATATTTTAATATGAAGATATCTCTGTACAAATCTAAGAAGATTCTTATCTCCTTGGGGTTTGGATGCCAGAAAACATAGGGACGGCGAGCACCCATGGGGAAGAAAAGAGGAGAGAATTGACACTAGCATACTGATAGTATCTCAGCTAGTTCAGCCCACCATTGAGGTGTAATCCAAAATGGTATTGTCAATTTCTGGGCCAGAGACAATATATTCCACAGCCTCTGAATAAATAAAAACTTCCTGTGGCTGCCTCAGAGTCTACTTTTATTAAAGGTGATTTCTTTCTTAAAGGCAGAATCATATGCTCATACTATATTTTTCCATCTCAAAGAGCAGGCTTCTATTATTTGGGTTTCCTATTATGCTTACGATGCCCTAACAATGACAGGCAACTCCCTTCTCTGGGACAGACTGAAATTTGATTATTTCAACTGTAAAGAGCAGTAAATATCAGGACTGCAAGTGACAAAAACAGGTCAAATGGTTTAATGTGACCTTTTATTCCCTATTTTAAATGTAATGCTGACAGCTAACTTTTAGCTCTCTGCCAGAAAGTGAAAGATTTCAAATGTCTGAGGGTCCTGTGCCCAGCTTGTGTTAAATGCAAATATTTGTAGTGGAAAACCAGAGAGAATATGGAAATTTACTGCTAGACTATTGTGGAGAATTTCTGGGTCACTCTTTCCCAGCAACTTATAATCTTTGTAGCATCCAAAGAGATAAGAGGGTATTGCTAATGAAGAAATCTTCTGGAATCCCCTCTAGAGCTTAAAACTATTGACTTTTTTTTTTTTCTCAAACAAGGGCAAAGTGTGATGTCTTAAAATAGAGGACAAAAATAGATTGGGGCAACTGACATGTCATAGGATGAGGAAGCCTGCTTAAACCAGTGTACAGGATTTCTAGATATGATTTATTCTATTTAAGGGAAACTTGGAGGGATCTAACATGAAAGACTGCAGCGGTCTTTGGCAATCTATTCTGGGAATAGTAGTCATAAGCTTATTCACATTTTCTTTTCCCTTAAGTAGGAAAAAAATCATTATATGGCATGACAATAGAAGACTCAGCATATTTTCCCAAATTCTCCATTATACATTATTATTCCTTTTTTACTCATGAGAAAATTGAGACTCAAAGGGAGGTTGAGTGAACTTGCTCAAGATCATTTACTTGGTAGGACCTGTCAGATTTGTTTAACTCCAAGGTTATGCACTTCTCATATACATTATTTCCAAAGACAAATTTCTCAGTCCTCTTAGTGTCAGTTTCCTCACCAGCAAAATGGTGATACTGTTACCTGCCTCGTTGGGCTATGGTGAGATTTAGAGATAACATATGTAAAGTTTCCAGTGCAGTAAGTGGCCCATAGCTATGTTCAGTTAGTGAGAGCTTTTACTATTATTAAGCAGAACACAGTTAACATTCAAATATCCCAACAGGTAGGTTGGCAGAGGACAGTGCCAAGAGAATCTGGTAGGAGTCACTAAATGGGGGTCTAGGTAGGTAGGCAGTAGGCTTCAGGAAAGTCTGTAGACTGTTAAAGGAAGATTTAGTTCATGGAAAGGGTAGATTCAGAATAAATAAGAACATGGCTTAGTTTTGCAGAAATTGATGGTAGGCCACTAGAAATTAGATGATTAACTCACTCAACCCATAATGAGTTTGACCCCTAGTACTTCTTGGAGATAATGGAACACATCCCTTAATCCATTGTTATTGCTAACAGGTTTCCTTGCTAGATAACTGAAAGGACTAAATTTAAAAGAATATATTTGCTAGTAAAAAAAAAAAAAAACCTAAGCATTTTTTAAACCCCAAGCACGAGAAAACAGAGTTTGTTATAATTTTTTTCCATCATGGTCTGGATTTGGGATTAAAATCATTTAAATTTGTTATTTTCACATGTAACCAGGACTAGAATTTTCTTTAGTTTTTTGAATGCACTGTAATGCAGGTTTGACATTTTAAAAAAGGTAATGATATATGACAGCAGCAAAAGTACTTTTGTATGTGACTATATAATCTATCAAAGAATTTGCATCAGGCCTTTCTGAAGCGCTGTCATTCTCATTCACAATAAAGACCCTCAAGGCTCTCTCAGTCCTGCAATAAAGGCTGTCACCCAGTCAGCACCAATTTCATCCATGTGCGAGTTGGCTGTGATACTGCTGATGCATGTCAAGATCTTGTTAAATTCACTGTGGGTCAACTACCTAAATGTTTCTCCTCAATGAATCAATCATAAAACATAATGCCCAGAAATACCTAGAGGAGTGGCAACTGGCATCTTTATGATAAGTCTGTTAGGAGGCTGATTAATGGGAGTAGGATCTGAATTCAACACAAATGCCAATAAGGATGAAGTAGTGAAAATGCCCACAAATGTATTTTGTACATTATTTTGAAGGCATTTAGTTTTGTTAGTTAATTACTGGACCACTTCTGGATAAAACAGGATGGTTTTAGAGTCTTATTGAAAGGATTTAAATTGCTGTTCATTTATTCATCAAACTGTTAGTGAGCTAAGTACTGTGCTAAGCACTGAAGATACAAAGGCATCTAAGACTTGGCCTTTATCCTCATGGGCCTCACAGACTATTAGGAACAGACATTTCAGCTTTTGAAATTTCCCTTTTTCTTGGACCTATAGCAACTTTCCTGGCCTTGCTCAAAAGGTGTAATGTATTAAATATGGAGTGCTTTGGAAGGTGTGGAAGAGCGGTGTATTAGTCAGCCAAGGGGTGCTGATGCAAAATACCAGAAATCTGTTAGCTTTTATAAAGCATATTTATTTGGGGTAGAAGCTTACAGTTACCAGGCCATAAAGCATAAGTTACTTCCCTCACCAAAGTCTGTTGCCACATGATGGAGCAAGATGGCTGCTGATGTTCAGCCTTCCTCTTTCTCTTAAGGCTCCGTGGTCCCAGCTTCTTCCAATATCAGCTGTAGGCCATCAGGCTGTCTAGGCATTGTCTCTCTCCCTGCGGCCCAATTCTCTCTGGGCTCAGGCTTGCTTCTCCCCACAAGGTTAGCTGTGTACTATAAGATGAACAGCTCGTTTCTCTTCCCAGGGCTCCTGCTGTGTCCGTGGACCTGTCTCTATTCCTCTGTGTTCTTCTCCTGTGGATTTACTTCTCCTGGTCCAGCCCCAAACTCCCATTAACTCTTGTGCTTTGTCGTTTTCTCTGTGTGTCCCCACCCACCAAGGGGGCAGGTACTCAACATCCTACTGACGTGGCCCAATCAAAGCCCTAATCATAATTTAATCAAGTAAAAGTGAAACCTCTGAATCCAATATAATCTAATATTCCTGGAGGGACAGACCAGTTTACAAACATAATCCAATATCTATTTTTGGAATTCATAAACAATATCAAACTGCTACAAGCAGGAAAGCAAGGACAATGAAATACTTCTATTCCTAGTTTGTATCATGCTATCCTCCTCCATTTATATCTGAGTTTTCTTATTTTTCTCAGTGACAGTCAGAGATGGAGGCTCAATTTGTTTTAGAATGAGGTTTGTTGGCTTTGGACATTTTTTTTTTCAGTAGTAATTGTTGCCTTTGGATTCTCCACCCTGGCCAGGAGTCTCTCTTTATGAGTTCCCATCTGTAGGGTCTGAAGCAACACTTATGAAATTAACACCTGCCTTCCTGGAACCATAGAAAATTTTTGAAAAGGAATGAAACAATGATCAAGTCTTCCTGACACTTGTGTTTTCACTCTATTGCCCCTTCAATTATTATATATTTTATGTTATGTACTGTAGAATTAGTATCTGTTTACCAGAGAAGATTCCAAAGCAATCAAGAAAATAAAAACAGAAAATAAAAATTTACCTGCTATCTCAATACCCAGAGAGAAGCACTTTGATATTTTGTAGACTTTTCTTCCAGTCAGGCTTAAGGCATTCATGCACATTTTTCCTTTAAACCAAAGTGGGATTGTGCATCATTCTATATCATTAAACACTTCTGTTCTAATTTCTTTTTCATAGCTGTATGGTACTTTATGCATGAAGCACATTTATGCAAATATTGGGCATTTGGTTGTTTTCAATTTTTTGCTGAAACCATCTTTATAGTTAATTCTTTATTTATATTAATTCATCATTTATTTATTTATTCATTCAGCAAATGTTTATTAAAATTCAATTGTGTGCTTGACATTGCATTAGGCACTTGGAGTAAAGCAATAAACAAGGGCAACTTGCCCTGGCTTCATGAGCACTTATTGCAGTCATCAATATTTTGGTGGAAATAATTTCTAGAAGCAGAAATCAGTGGTCAAAGAACCTGCTCATTTTTAAACATTTGGAACATATTGCCAATTGGCTTTCCTGAATCAGTTTAGCAATTTATACTCCTACCAATCTTGTTATAAGTGGCTTTTTTCTAAATTTGCTAAATAGAGATATTATTATTAAACATATGTCAATTTGATAGGTGCACTCTTTGAATTTTTGGAATGATCCTTGGGAATCTGATTGCATATTGGTCTTCTCCAGACTATGGATATCGGTACCCATCGAATGTTTTGGCTGGCTCATGACATACTTTATCTGATATGATGCTTATCCTTCTGCTTGGAACTCTGATCCTTATCCAAACTTGCTCTGCTCCATTGTTGTTTGCAGTGGTTGTTGCTTTTGTCTTATGTGTGCATTAGATTTTTCTGTCATTGTTCCCTTTTTTACACAGAAAACTTTCAACTTCTCAAATCCTGGTGCTCATAGGAATGCCACACAGAGCTGGGATGGACTTCCACTCTATCCTTTCACTAATCTATTCACAAACCAGTATTTAATTCTCTTTAACTTGTGCACAACATTCTAGGAAAGTGCAATCCCTGCTTCCACAATCATTCCGATGTTTGTTCAAAGGTCCTCTGAGTGGGAAAAATGCAATATGATTTTTTGATCAGGAAAATAGAAACTAAGTATTTCAGGCAGGGAGGTATTTAATTCATGGAATTACAAGCTTGCACAAGTATTAGAAGGACTAGGGGAGGGAAAGTCAATGACAAGATAGAATATTTAAGGACCATGTTGTCTAGATAGTACATTTTTATGCTTAGGCTTAGTGCATTTCCATAGTGGTATTCATATATTTAGCTGTCTGTCTGTTTCTTAGGCAGTGTTTGGTTCCTTTTATGCTTCTCCCTTTTCTCTTATAGGGTGTTAGCAGTTCTGTTAAAAAAAAAAAAAATAGCCGTTTTACCTTGGATTGCCTACTAAAGTTGGCCTATCTGCTGCTATTGCTATCTTCTGACAGGCAATAACAATATTATGTTTCTTGAAGTTGTCTCTGTGTACCTTTATACTGATCCTTCTGTCCTCCTTGTTCATTGTCACTGATTAAAGTTGCTGAGCCATAGCTTCTTGTTATCTGGCTCGAGTCCATCCTCCTCTAACATACACCCTCTGATGCTGAGTTGCAGTGAGAAAAGCTTCAGTGCTGTGCACTGGCTGTACTCCAGGCCTCAGCTGCTGATAAATCTGCCTTGGCATTTGATGTTAAGTATAGCTCTCAGATGATGACTATGTTTTTTGAAGCTGCATGCAAAATTTTGATAGGCTGTTATTATAAGCTAGCACCTAAAACTAAAAACAAGAATGTGAAGGAATTTTACATGCATAGAAGCCCATTAGCAGTGGTTGTCCTTTTCTGTACTCATTAATGTGCCTAAAGATTTTTTAATGGAATGTGATCCAAAAATCTGAAAAGACAGGCTAGGGCATAATCACCCTCAGGACAACTTAAATTTGAGGCCTTGGCAGCAGCATTGTCAGGAACCTCAGATGGCCTTTGAACTAAGATGTCCTTGGAAATATGGATAATTGTTTATCACATATATCCCCAGGAGGGGGGGGGTACTTTGATATAGAGAGCAAACAAAGATGCCAACTGACTCTAACAGCCACCAGTAACCTTCACATTTATTAACCTCAGGTCAGTGTTTGCCAAAGTGCTCTTCAGACTTTGAGCCTAGAGAAGTTCTCCACAAAAGACTCTCATGGAAATAGTTTTTTTTTGGAAATGCTGTGATTTTTATCCATATCTGGTGGTTCAAAATTAGCATATAAAACCTTTGACAAATCCTGCAGTAACAAAACCTATTTAATTTTGTTTAACGCAGCATTTCCCAATTTGCTTTTGATTGTAGACATTGTTTTTTCTTGTGCAGCATTTTGATAGAGGCATTTTTGCTCATTCTTTCTTGTGGCCAGCTATTTTATTTTAGATTGACTATACCTGGGGATCTTGAACTTCTGTGTCATTGGCGCCCTGTGGCAGTGTAGTGAAGTCTCTGAGCTCCTTTTCAGAATAAAATTTTCAATATGTAAAGTAAAACACATAGGATTACAAAGGAAATCAATTATATTAAAATAAAATCATCAGAAGATTTAAAATTATGATATAGTAATATATACTTCTTTTTTTTTTGGATTCCAGCATGGTTTATTGGGCACAAGATGTCAGGTGTATCCACAGGAACAAAAGTAAGGCTTGTTAACTTGCCAAGAGTAGTTGTTACCCCGAATGCTAGTTAGTGAGCTAAATTCAAAAGTAGAATTGGCATCTCCAAATAGTAAGATAAAAATGCTTTGTATCAAAGTTGTGATTTAAAAACATACAAAAGTTAAACCCACAGCCATAGAGAAAAATGGCAATCCTGAGAGCAACCCTGAAATGTCAGCCTTGAACCTCATCTAACTCCTGTAAGCAGGTGGACCCTGGGGAAGCCACTGCCCCTTGGGGGAAGAGGGTGTGTGATGGGGTGACAAGAGCCTGCAACCCTTGTAGTGCCTCTGGTAGTGTATCAGGTCCCCCATTTGGGCTACACAGGGACAAGCCAGGGGCACAGGCTCTGCAGAGTTTACAGGACTGAGACTGGCAACTGCCACGTGGGGAAAGGCCTATGCCCACCTGTCGTTTTCCAGTTTTGGGAGGCTCTCTGGAAGTAGTGTTTCCCCTACTTTCCCAAACACTGCTGTGGCCAGGTGGCAGCACGGGCTGGGGACATGGCCTGTGCTCACTGCAGGCTGGCTATAACGCCCCTCCAGGCACCTGTTGCTGACCCCCAGTGTCTAAGGGAAGGAGCTGTTCCCAGAGTCTCAGGCAGTGATGAGAGAAGGGAAGAGAGGGTGGGTCAGGACTCTGGGACCAGCTCCTGACTTTCTGAGCTGGGGTCCAGCACTGGGCAAATACCAGGAGGAGTGGCAGACAGAAAAGTGGTGTCACTGTACAAGTAGGTGGCAGGCACTCATTGGGGACGTGGCAGGCTGCTAGGACAATATAGACTGCTGCACGGCCTTCTGCAGCTACTGCCGCGTCACCAGCAGGCGCACCACCTCCACCGAGCGCTTGGTGAGCCGCTTCCGGGCCTGGTCGTGTGTGACTATGGTCATGTCCCAGCCATTCATAATCTTGTCTCCAATCTGCAGCCCAGCAATTTCAGCAGGGCCTCCCTCATACACACGTGTGACGTAAATGCCCTTGTCTGTCTAATCTTCCGAGAAGGGATTCTGAGAAGGATCCTGGTCAATTCCACCTCCAATGCGGAAGCCCAGGATTAAGTTCTCACCTTGACGGAGCTTATAAATTTCAGCTCTTTGCACCATGGCAGTGACCGGCTGGCCCGGGATGTAGAACATCTCGACCCCAATCCAGGTTAACTGAGCACCGCTTGCAGCAAAATTCCTACTTCTTTATTAATATATTAAATAACAAGATGTAATAACTACCATATTTTAAAGTAGGGATAGCATAAATGAAGTATATATTTTGGGATATATGCAACAACTATAAGGTGATTGCTCTTGGTGATAAAGTCATAGAGACTTTAATATTACTGTGGTTTGTTGTCTACATTATAATTTCAGGAAATGCTAAATTTCATTTAGAGGTCAATGAAAATAAAAATGTGACTTTTTCCAATCCACATTTACTGATCCCTTGAAATGTGTCTCCAGAAACCTTAGGGTCTGTTCACCCAGTTAAGATTGCACATATGATTGTTAGACCATAACAGAATCCAGAATAGCCCCTTGAACAACCCATGTGTACTGTGATCCCAGGAGTTGCCGATTCTTTTCTTCAATGGTCAGTGAATACCTGTAGGAATTGTGAGAGGCCCTGAAGCCTTGCATGGATTTTCCTGGGAAGTTCTGACTTCTATCTGTCACCAGCCATATTACTTCTCTGCACCCTCTGTCCAGAACCACAGTAACTTTGTAAATGATGGAGCATGCATGGGCAAGGAATTTTGATAAAACATTATTTCCATTGTTATAGCAACAAAGCTATTGGTGGTTTTGGAAAAATAATACTGGCTCTTAATGTGCAATTCTGGGGGCTTTAAAATGTAAATATCAGGCAATATAGACCCAAAGAGATTTAAAGTTAAGAAAAAGTATTTAAATAATTGCCTACTAAAACTTTAGTCTTTGTAGAGAATACTCCTTGAGAAATTTCCTATGAATCACTTATATAATTCCTTTAAAAGGGAAGATTGTCCAAGTCTTACATGATGGAGAGAAAATAATTTTTTAGTCATTGCTCAGTTCTAACTTTTATTTAAGATAATTCAGATTTTGCTTCTACACTAAATATGCATAATTCTAAGATACAAAGTTGCTGGTAGAATGAGTTCCTCCAGGTTTTCTATAACAGCATGTTGTGTAGGAAGCTTAGTTCATGCTGTTTGTTTATACCACCTTAACCAATGATCTGTTATTTTCAAGAGGCAGTATTAAATATTTTGAAATATAAAGCTATATAAACTGTGCCATATAAAATATATATATATGCAGTTGTATATTGAAGGATAGGACAGATAGGTAGTGATATTACTGGGTTTGGGGGTGTAGGGTTGACAGGTGGGTAGATTGGGAAGGGCAGGTTGGAATATCCAGGGCATGTAACTATGAATCTTGTCATGCCATGAGTCAAGACAGGGGAGTGCATATACCCCAGGGGGATGGGGAGGAAGGAACAGTTAAGATTAAAAGGGGTATTTAGTGGTCATGGGAAAGGTTTTTCATTACCTTACAGTAATGGACACAGGACATGGTAAATATCATCAAAAATTATTAAACTGTACCGTCTAAATTGTAAACTATACTGTAAACCATTGACAATGTTTAGTTGCTATATTTTACTATCTGTATAACAGTTATAACAATGCTAACATCCATTAAAAAAAAAAAGGTTTTAATATGGGGTGGGGAAGGGGGAGGGAGGTTGGGTACGTGGGAGTCTCTAGTATTCCGTGTGTGACTTTGCTGTGACCTAAAACTTCTTTGAAAATTAAATGAAAATTTGGGAGACACTGGGGAATGAGAGGGGGAAGGTGTCATGGTACACTGAACATCCAATAATACAGTGATAAAAGGAAAAAAGAATAATTTTTTAAAAAAAGAATTTTTTTTGTTTTTTTTCCCATTTTCTTGAATGTCCCAATCTGCTAATTATATTTTATTTTTAGTTTAGTTTTTTCTTTTTTTTTTTCTTCTGAGTTTCCTTGTACTTATCTCTTGCATTTAAGCTTATCATTATTATTTCTTTTTCCTATTAATTTTATTTGGTTATTATATGGGCTTCATGTTCAAGGAAGGTTTAGATCACAGAAGGGTTACAATGGAGGCTGCAGAGGAACATTGGTGAGGGGTGTCTGGGATGAGGTTTCATGGGAGTAAGTTCATCTGAATATACATGAAAGATATATAAAATTGTTCAAATGATCAAGGGATGGGGCATGGTCATGGTGGGTAGACAATCACTCAATAAATGAAGGAATCTTAATTCCAAGCCTGGAGAGCTCTGCCACATTCTCCAAGGGAGCAGCAACAGTCCCCTGAGTGCAGGGGCAGTGTCTGGCAAAAGAGGATGGCCCACTGATAGGTTCTTGTTATTGATGACTAGCCTTATGAGTCTTTGCTCTTGTAATTGAAACTTAGCCTACTGTTATGGGGTGCCTAAGGGTTGCCACCTGAGAGCCTCCTTGTTCCTCAAATGTGGCCTCTCTCTAAGCCAAACTCAGCATATGAATGCATTACCTTCCCCCCAACATGGGACATGACTTCCAGGGATGAGCCTCCCTGGCAATGAGGGATTAATACCAAGTGCCAACTGGCAACATGATTGGAAAAAGACCTTGAATAAAAGGGGGAAAAGGTAAAGAGAAATGAGTTCATGTGGCTAAGAGACTTCAAAGAGAGTCAGGAGGTCATCCCAGAAGTAACGCTTACGCACACCTCAGTAGGATCTCATAGAAGAGCAAAGTGGATATCACCCCACACAGAGGGGCTCCTGAGGGCTCTGGAGACACCCAGGTCCTATATAAGGGGGGATAGCCCCAGAGATTGACGCCTTATCAGTGGGCTCTACTTTGGAATCTGTGCTCCTGAAAGTGACAGAGTTGGACTCAAATGAGTCCTCCGTGCACATGGTCCAACAGTCCTATCTATTCAAACCTATATGTGATGCTGGAGTTTTTAGGTATACTTCCAGAGACTGGAGCCTCTGGCCTACCTATGTGCCAGCTGTGCCTGGAATCTCGGTGGAGCTGCAACTCCTACCCTACAGCTCAATGGATTCATCCAAGTTACCTGGCGAGGAGATGACGATGGGCAAGGTCATCCCAGAGAATGGAGAGGGCCTGCAGCTGCAGGCAGGATAATCCCATCCACTGTATCCACGGGATATAAGCCTTCTCTCACTTGGAGGTGGAGTGGATGTCACCATCCCGGTCCCCTCAGGATTGGGGGAAGAGCTATGGATTAGAGTGGACTTAATGGTATTTTGTTGTAGACATATTGTGATTCAAGAAATGGAAGAAATTATAACAGTGAGGTGGAGCCGGTGGCCACTGGATGCTTTCGGGGCAGGGAGGGGAAGGGCACTTGAAAAACAGGGGCTTTTTTGGGACTTGGGGGTTGTCCTGAGTGGTGTTGCGGTGACAGATGTAGACCATTTTACATCAGCATATACCATGCAGAACTGTGTGGGAGAGAGTGTGTTCTACGATGTGAACTGTGGTCTATGCTTAATGGCAAGGCCCCAGGATATGTATATCCATTACGGGTGAGGTGCCACATTGATGAAGGATGTTTGTGTGGGATGTTGTGGGAGGTGTGGGAGATGGGGAACATGGGAATCCCTGTAATTTCTGTCTAATATCTAGGTAATCTAAGCACCTTTAAAAAAAAAAATATATATATATATATATAACATTTATGTAAGCAAATGTACATATATGCATATATATTTATATATCATTTTACAAATATTGGTATGTATTGTGAAAAATTTGATTTTTACCCACAATAAAATAAAAAAAATAAAATATATATATGCAATTTTACTTTCACCACTGTAGTCATCAAATATACTGTTTTTTTTTTAATTAGCAACATATTATGAAATAAAACAAAGCTCTAATGATATTATAACCATATTATCTTAAGAGATTTATATTAGATATAAACAAGTTTTTTTTTTTTTATCTCAAGGATTGTTAAATATTAGAGGGATCATCTCTTTTTCTTTAAAAGTCATTTAAAAAAACAAACACCTTTACTGAGGTATTTAGAGAGTCCTGTTGCCAGGAGATAGTGGGTTGGACTGGATGCCTTGCCTGGCTATTTGATTTATGATTCTGTGTTCTGATGGCCAAAAACAGTTTGGTATGCTGATGTGCAAATGATCTATCTTGAATAAATCACACCAAGGCGTTTTCCCCATTTCAGTATTTTTCTCTCAGAAAAAAAAAAAGGATTCTAATTTCAGAGAGAATGAAGGACAATTATTAGTGTCTGCAGAATATTTCACAAAATGAAATGAAATAAGAAAAGCAACTTTCATTCTTCTGAAACTTTCTGTGATTATGTTGCATATTATTTCATCTTTCCCTCTATTGCAGAGCTTTATTTCTCCAGCATCAACAGTTACCAGAAGGGTAATTTTGGTTGTCAGATGGGAGAAACACATCTGTTGTTCTGGGACCAGAATTCTAAGGTGATTAGCGCTCCAGGGATGTATGAAGCCAATATAATGGTTTTCCTTTGCATGAGAAATCAGCTCCTTCTTCACAACCTGAAAATCCCCACAGAGTTATAACTAACCTGCCTTATTGGGAGGACTATTGAGAGGATGGCATCACACTGAGCAGCAGGGATAGTTGTGAGCACCTGTGAGGCTTTAGAAGCCGGACTGCTTGGGTGGACGAGAAACATTAAAAAGAAGTACAATATGAGTACAATCGAACTAGCTTTGTAGATGAATTGGAGAGGAAAATAATAATGGTCTAATGATCCAAGACTCAGAAACAGACCAAAAATTTGGGAGCTACAAATTCTGATGCTGGTGCTGTGTTTAGCTCACCATGAGTGCCTATACAGGCAAATCACTTCCTGTCTGGGTCTCAGTTGTATAATTGAATAATTGATAGCATACTGTATGGACATATTTTACTCTCTTGTTACAGTCTCTACCTTAATTGGGAAATCAGGATAAGCACCTTTACTCCCTTCACATTCACATTTCCTCCCATTCACATTTAAAATGATAGGACCTATATCAAACTGGAGACACTTTATGTAAAAGTTATTCTACTGAAGCCTGTCCATCTGGAAACCATTGCTGCCCTCAACCCATTTTCCAGGTCCTCCAAGAGACAGGTTCTCAGTCTGTGAAACTGTTTGGCCCAGTTCAGCTCCTTCCATGATGATGTCTTTATTCCTCTTTTCTTCAAATCCTAAAAATGCAGCTTTCCACTGGTAGTGTAGAACAGTCTGGAAATATGGGTGTGGGTTGAGGTATGAGAAACCATATTATGACTTCTGTATTCTCATGTGGCCAGAAATACTTGGCAACAAAAATTGAAAGGGGCAGTGGCAGTGATATAGAGCTGGTGGATCTTCACTTGAGTTTTATCTATAGCTTCTTTTCCCCTTGCCTCTCTTTCTTCTTCCTGATTTTCAAAGATTACTTATATCTCCCCCTGCTTTTTCCCCTTGCATTAATCTCTACAAACCATCATCTTTTCTTCATTTGCTTATTATTTTTTTTTTTGCCTCTGTTGTCCCATTACTCAGGTATATATTTATCCCAGTAGCTTGGGTATATAGAAAAAAGTGTGTGCAAAAAATCTGAGATCATGAAAATTTGTGATTGAAAAAAATATATTGAATGACAACATCAATAGCCAGGAAAGGAGGCTGCGTTAAAATGAGCAAGGTTAAATATAACATTGATCTAAAAGGAAACATTGGCTAAAAACTGGATAAGAGGGAAATAGTTTAGCAGAAGCTTATGTAAAAAGTGCTTAAATATATTGATTCTGGGGTAAAATGTAAGTGAGTCAACAGTATCAGTTGTTCAGACCTACCATTTGTCACTTAACTTCTTAGTGGACAAATTATCCTCATGCATAAATGGATGTCTTTATTCTTTTACTTATTAGTCACGTATTTATTGAGCATTTCAACAATGTGTAGATATTTCTGGGCACTGAAGTTACAACTGTGAGTAAGAGTATATGATCCCTGTCCTTATCGAGTTACTCATTAGTGGAATAATAATATTTGTCTGACATTATAGTAAAATAACAATATACATCTTTAAAAGTTACTGTTCAGAAGATTAAATCAGAGGACAAGAGAATAATGGGGAAAAATAGAAAAATATTGCATGAAAGTTTGAAAGTATAAATAACAATACAGGTAAAAATGTCTAATGTATTGCCAGAATATATTTTTAATATGCTTTCATGCTTAAATGATAATTGATCTGGGTATAAAATTCTATGTTGCAAACTATTTTTTCCTTAGACTTTTGGAGATATTACTCTATTGTTTTACCATATTGTTGTTATTGTGAGTCTGCCTTTTTTTTTCTTTCTCAGTAGGTAATCTATCTTTTCTTTTCTGATAGATTTAATTTTTAAATTTCTTTGTTACTGATATTATTTCAGTTTTACCGTGATGCATCTGGTGTGAATTCACTTATTAGGCTTGGAACTAGGAGTTCATTTTTGATCTGAGGACACATGTACTTCTTTACATTTGAAACTTTCTTAGCTATTGTGTCATCATATATTTCTGTCTCCTATAGACTTCTTTTCTTCTGTGATTCCTATTAAATGTATGTTGGAAGTTTTCAGTCTATCTTCTATGTCTATTCACTGTTCTTTCTTTTAAAATATCTTTATCTCTTTGTGCAGCATTCTGGGCAATTTCCTCAGTATTTTCTTCTAATACATATAGACTCTTTTCAATTAGTCTGCCAAAGGGGGTGCCGATGCAAAGTACCATAATTCTGTTAGCTTTTATAAAGGGTATTTATTTGGGGTAAAAGCTTACAGTTACAAGGCCCTGATGAGTCCAACTCAAGGTTGTTTTCTCACCAAAGTCAGTTGCCACGTGTTGAAGAAAGATGGTTGCTGATCTCTGCGAGGGTTCAGCCTTCCCCTCTAGGCTTTCTTTCTCTCAGCTGCAGACTGATATAGGGCTTGTCTCTCAGGGCTTCCTCTCTCTCCTGGCATAGGGCCCATTGGGCTCCTTTCTTTCCAGGCCTTCTCAGCTGTTCTGGTCTCTTCCCAGGGTCAGCTGCAAACTATCAGGCAAATGGCTCATCTCTCCCTGGTGCTCCAGCATAAAAACTGACAGAGTTCTCTCTCTTCCTGTGTGCTTATCTTGAGTGAGTTTCTGTTTTATATCAGAACCACCAAGGGGGTGGAGACTCAACCTGAGTCATGCCCTACTGACTTGGGCGAATCAAAGAAAGCCCTCAAAGCAATCTTAACAGGTAATCCAATCAAGGGCCTCTTAACTGAATCCAATATAATCAAAGGGTATCACATCCAGAGGAATAGATTAGTTTACAAACATAATCCTTCTCTTTTTGGGGTTCACAAACATAATCTTAAATTGTCACAGTGTCCAATCTAGATTATCTAATTTATTGAATTAAAAAAATTTTTTGACAACTCTATTTTCATTTATAAGAGTTCTAACTTTTTATATATATCTGCCTGCTCCTTCCTCCTCTTGCTCCTTTTGCCTTTTTTTTTTTTCATAATTTCTTCTTAATTTTTCATAGAAGTTATTCTTTAATATAGTTCTCTGGGAACCCTAAACATAATTATTTTAAGTATTTTCCATTCTGTTTAATGAAATTAATTTCATTTGGAATGAATTTATTATTTGAGTTTAACATTTTGGTATTAGATATGCACATGGGTGTTTTAGTTTTCTGGTTGCTAGAGCAAATACTATGCAATGGTTTGGCTTAAACAGTGGGAATTTATTGGCTCATAATTTTGAGGTTGGGATAAGTCCAAATCAAGGCATCATCAAGGCAATGATTTCTTCCCAAAGATGGGAATTCTGGGGCTGGCTGCTAATGATCTTTGGTCCTGGGCTCCTCTGTCACATGGCAATGCACCTGGCAGTCTCTCCTGGCCTCTCCCTTCTCTTCTGGGTTCTGTTGAGTTTCAGCTTCTGGATCCTCCCTCTGGCTTTCTCTCCATCTGTCTGAATTTCATTCTGATTATAAAGGACTCCAGTAATAGGATTAAGACACATCCTGTTTGTGTTGGGCCACACTTTGAGTGAAGTAACCTTATCAAAAGGTCCTACTCACAATGGGTTCACAGCCACAAGAATAGATTAGGTTTAAGAACATGTTTTTCTGGGGTATGTAAACCCAAACCACCACAATAGGTTTTGGAATTGTTTTGGTAAGATCAATTTGAGTGGGAGATTTTTGCATTGTCATTAATTTTTTATTGTCCCTGTATTTCTGAGTCATCTGTCATAGCCTACTACTATTTTTGCAGTAGTAAAAATAGTAATTGGTAGCTAATACCAGTCCTCTGGTATCCTAGTTCAGAGAGGTCTGAACTGAGGGTTGCTGTCTAGGAGTAATAGTATGCTGATCCAGCCACTCACTGATCTTATAGAGAGGCTTCCTTCAACTTTGATCAGGCTGTGCTGTTCTTCTCCTACCTTCCTAGGTCTAGAGCTTCTTATAAAGACAGAGCCTCTTCAAGAAGAATTTGGGGGGTGGGGTAGCAACACTTCCAGCCTCTGACTTCAAGCAGTGAGTCTGATTTTGTTGTACCACTTCTTTAGGAGAACATAGTCCCCCTTATGTGGGAGCACAACTCCATGCTACTAGCACCTGCTTTTGGACCAAGGGTAGAGCTGGGCCTGTGGTTCTACTTGTTCCTACTGTGTTCACTTTCCACTAATTTTTAGTCCACAGAGATTTTAATATCTTTGTAAAATTCCTTCTATCTTTTGGATTTGGATAACTTCTTTTTTTTGCATATATTCAAAATGCCTGGTCACTTTCAGAATGCTTAGTTATACTTAAAATCAGAACTAAATTAAAGCAGCAGATCTCCATTTAAATTGGCAGTGACCTAGATAGAAAAGAGTGAAAAATATCTATGTACTAGTAGACATAGACAAGTAGGCTGATATTCATATGTATCTATCACTGTAAACCTTCAACCTGCTCAGAGGTTGACTGACCTTATTTTTCCAAACACATTTTTTTCTGGCTTCCTCTTTGGAGTCCTTTCACTGAGATTTCCTTGACTGGTAATTGTGACTTAATATAATTCATATAAAAATGTTGAAGGAGGGGAGAACACAGGATGATTTATCTCAACAATTTAATGCATAGAGATGATTCTGCACCTTCAGTCTTACTAGAGAGGCTACTGTATTTAACTCAATTCATATCACATTAGATGTTTCACTAGTTCTATTTAACCTTTTTATTCTTCATCTCTGTTAGCTTTCTAGCAAAAAAAGTAAAAAATTTCCACTTCTTTTCTTGGTAACTCTAGTATCTAGTTCATTTTTTAAAAAGCAGCATTCAATAAATGTTTATTAAATAAAACTTGCAAAAAGACTGTGTAATTTCATTGGAAGGTCTGTGCACATGTAATGCCTGCATTTCTAACTTCCAAACACGTTTTAAACATCTCATTAAAGAGTCAGGTAGTTGGAAAAATTATATCTCTGCCACATCTTACTGAAACTAAACATAGACAATGACACTACACAATATTATATATTCAATATGATACTAGACCTAATAACTACTGGTTTTTGGTATCATTTACTTCTGTATTATTCTTTCTACATCTATTGCCATAGCACTAGTTTAATCCTTTATAACTTCTTCTGTACACATTAAATTGCTTTTAACTGGTCTTCCTATTTTGAGTTTACTGGTTCTTAACTTTTTCTGGGGTGATAGATGTCTGAGAATCTTATGAGAGCTATGGAACAACTTTCATAACATATCCAGTCCACATTTTACATAAAACTTCAGGGTGAATTACAACTCCCTGAAGCTGGCCCGTGGACTCCTAAAAGTGCTTCCACTTGAATTTCTCATATCTATCTCATTTATCCATCCATTTATCCATCAAACACTTTTGAGTCTGCACTAAATTCAGTGCACTTGTGCTAAGCTCTGTAAATATAAAGATAAATAGTACATGAGCATTACTCTTAAGGAACTCATAGTGTAGACTAGAGGGAAGAAGTATGGTCATCAAATACAATGAAGTGTTGCAGGTATTTTTGGGCTATAGAGGAAGCCCAAGACAGAAAGTTTTGATTCTATTATGGGATTATTAAATAAAGGTTTCAAGAAACAGATTAATTCTTTTAAAGGAATGCCTTCATGAATCCACTCCTATCTTAAAAAATTGCAATGGTCTCCATAGATATAGGGAAGAGAAGAAACATCTCAAATTGAAATCTAAGAACCTTGTTAGCTGGATTCCAATCTATTTTTGTTCTCTCATTAACCAGCCAAGTCACACTGGGTATGTTACATAAAATCTCTGGATTTCAGTGTTTTCATCTATAATAATAACAACAGTATCATAAGCAATATGAGTATCAAAAAAGAAACATCTAATGGAATTTTAGAGTGTAATGATCATCTTAATGCCAACTACTTCCACAAGCATTATTCTAAATTTTTATATTTATTTTCTCTAATATAACAGGATGTTTAAAGATGAGGTCAGAATGGCTAAGGATAAGGACTTCGTAGTCAGCAAAATCTCTGTTTCATCCTCACTTTGCCAATTTTTATCCATATGATTTGGGATAAATAATTTGACCTGCTTATCAATTTTCTCATCTGCACAAAAGGAATGAAAAATATTTAAAAATATTTGTTAGAATCTTTTGAGGAGATATAATTATCCCCATTTATATGAAAGGAAATTGAGGCCTAGATAGTTAACTTTCTTAGGTCACACAGGCATTGAGAAGCATAGTTGGAATCTAAGACTCTCTAACCCTAAAGAAAATTGTTAATTCATGCAGCCATTGAGGGAGAGAGAGAGAGAGAGTGAGAGGGAGGGAAGGAGGGAGGGAGAGAGGGAAAGAGAGAGAGAGAGAGAGAGAATATAGTAGTAGAGTAGCATGAGTGTAGTCCTTGGCACAAAGACATTCATTTCCTTCCCCTTTTCAATCATTATCTTCCTGTTAGAATTTTCTACTTTGTCTGGTCTTACCTTGTTTTTAACTCAGAAGGAATAATTCCACTTCTGTGCCCATATTCATGACAGGTCCTGCCCCTTCCCTCCAGGTTCCATTTCTACTCCTTCTCTTAAGAGTCCCCTGGGAAGGCACATCGCTTAAGAGCCTGTCTAGACTGCATCCCCTGGGGTCATCTTTTGTAACCTTGAGGCTCTTTACACTTATTTTGTTTCACTCACCTGGCGCTATTCGTCCCCAGCCCTTTATAACTACCATCTAAGCTCATATATATCTATATCTATATATCTATATTTATTTATTTATATTTATAAAAAATATATATATATTTTATCACTTCAAAGAGATCATAACTCCTTGTAAGCAGGAGTCCTGGTTTGAACTTGCAATGCCTGGAGCACTGCCTGACATACACCAGTCCTTAGAGCATATCATATTATTGATTGATTTTTGTTTCAGTTTGGAAGATAATTTTAAAGGATGTCTTGGTTCAATGTGAACAGAGCTCTGAAATCATAATCTCAATCATGGGGAAAATGTGGTTTTATTTGCACAGTGCTTCTTCAGAAATATATATGATGTGTAGAGTAAGGAACATCTTTCTTTTTATTCTTGTAGTTTGAAGAATGGATGAAAAGATAACCATGTGATGGTTTTATAGAAAATCATAGATCAGGGCAATGCAATAAATTATTAGAAAGTTTATCATTTTGATCTTTTCCTTGTTTTTCTTTATTTTTTTCCCATATCTTGGGAAAAATAAGTTACTAAAGCATTTTAAGAGTTCATCCTTACAGCCCAGCTAATGTAAGAAGTAACATTCTTAGTGTGCTATTTACTTGCTACATGTAACACATGGGTGTCAGACAGTGGATAAAATTCTTTTTTGAGTATGTTATTCCTCATGCAAGTTTTTCTTACTGACTCCTAGCAATGTGTTTTTATACGACTTGGGAGGGAAAAATGCGTAAGGGTAAGAAATAAAGATAATGTTTCAATTCTTTCCTAAATGGGACTTTTTTTTTTTTTTTTTTTAAATCTTTGGGGAGTTGCTCTTCCAGTTTTTGGTTAGCTTTTGATTTGTATTATCTTTCTTTTACTCAGATCATTTTTGGTAGATAAGGAACACTTAGGAAAAAGGAGACTTTAAACAGATGATCACTGGTGCTCCTGGTCTGACCTTAAGAATCAGGCTGCGTCCTGGACTGTAGGAAATGTTGTTATTGAGGTAACTAAGCACAGGGCATTATGGTCATGCAATGTTGACTTGAGGAATCAAAAGATAACATTTCACTCATGTCTGAGAGGAAATTAGTTTATTTCATAGTATTGCCCCTTAATCTTGAATGAATAGATATGGGACCAGAAAATTTAATTTGTTTATTAGGACATGATTAAACACTGTCTCAATGGGCTGTTTGGAATTGTGCTTGTGAAATTATATATATATATATATATTTGGTTTGTTTTTCAATGGTTAATTCTCAGTTTTCATCATATTTGACCTCTGAGAACATATGACAGAATATTTCTTGATACCCATTCTTAATGGGGTTTCCAGGATATCTTACTTTGGTGGTTTTCATCGTACTATACTGCCCAGTTCTTCTCAGTCTCATTAGATAATGCTCCCTTCCTCTCTGTCTTCCTATTGTAGTACTGCACTGCATACTCACTCCCTTGGTGATCCCATCCGCTCTCATAGTTTAGATACCAAATACATGACAACAAATCCCAGATGTCTATGTCCAACCTGGAGCTCTAGCCTGAACTACAGACTTAAATATTTAACTGCTCCCTTGATGTCTCTGCTTGGATATCTAGCAGATGTTTCAAACAAAACTTGTCTAAGACTCTCCCCTTCCAAACCTTCTCAATCCACAGTCCTCTCCATCTCATTGTATGGCACCTCCATTGCTCCAGTTGGTAAAAGCAAAAATGATGAGTCATCTTTTACTACTCAAACTGACATCCAATCCAATAGAAAATCCTGCTGGCTGTAATGTCAAAATCTATCTGGATTCCAACCACTTTTTACTACTTCCATTGCTACCATTTTGGTCTCCATCATCATCAACTTTTGTCTGGATAGCTATAAAAGCATACTAACTTAGCTTGGCCCTTTTCTACTACTTTTGTTCCCTATTCCCCCCACACTTCAAGGGTCTAGTACAAAGACATCAGCCAGAATGATTTTTTAAAAAATAGGTCTGATCATGTTGCTTCTGCAATAATTCCCCTTTTCACTCACAGAAAAAGTTAAAATACTTCAGTGGCTTTTTTGTTGTTGTTGTTGGGAGTAGGCATTCTCTCTTCTCTCTCCTTTTGACTTTTTTTGTTTTAATGAAGTTGTAGGTTTACAGAAAAATCATGCATAACACACAGAGTCTCCTGTGTTTTATACCCTATGATTGACACTTTGAATTAGTGTGGTAAATTTGTTACTGTTTATGAAAGAATATTTTTATAATTGTACTATTAATTATAGTCCATCATTAACCATAGGGTTCACTGTTTGTGTTTTACAGTCCTATTTTTGTTGTTAAATTTTTATTCTAGTAACATATATGCAACGTAGAATTTCCCCTTTTCACCATACTCAAATATGTAATTCAGTGCTGTTAATTACATTCACAGTGTTATGCTACAATCACCAACATCCATTACCAACATTTTATGATCAACCCAAAGATAGATTCTGTAAAACTGAAGCGTTAACTCCCCATTCCCTACCCTCATACTGTCCCCTGGTGACCTATATTCTAGATTCTGACTCTATGCATTTGCATATTCTAATAATTTCAAATCAGCAAATATTTGTCTTTTTGTGTCTGGCTTATTTCACTCAAAATGATGTCTTCAAGGTTCATCCATATTGCTGCATGTATCAGGCCTTCATTCCTTCTTATAGCTGAATAATATTCCTTTGTACGTATATGCCAATTTTGTTTATCCATTCATCGACTGATGGACATTTGGATTGCTTCAATCATTTGGCAATTGTGAATAATGGTGCTATGAACATTAGTGTGCAAATATCTGTTTGAGTCCCTACTTTCAAATCTTTTGGGTATATACTTAGAAGTGGGATTCTCAGGTCATACAGTAATTCTATTCTTAACTTCTGAGGAATTGCCAAACTCTCTTCTACAATGGCTGCATCATTTTACATTCCCACCAGCAATGAATGAATGCTCCTATTTCTCCTCATCCTGTCCAACACTTGTAAATTTCCGTTATTTTAATAGTAGCCATTGTACTGGTGTGAAATGGTATCCCATTGTGGTTTTAATTTGCATTTCCTTTATAGCCTTGTCCATTTGTATATCCCTTTTGGAGAAATGTCTATTCAAGTCTTTTGCCCATTTTTTAAATGGGTTGTTTCTCCAGCTTTTCTCCTTTCTTCTGTTATTCCAGCTTTACTGGTCCCTGCTTTTATTCAAGGTACTGGAATGTTATGGCTCTTTCTTCTGTCCACAACACTCTTTGCTAACTCCTTCAATCCTTCAAGTCTTTTTCCAAATGATGTGCTCTTAATGAAGCCCATGTATCCTGAGCACCCTATTTAAAATGGCAAGCCCCCCACTTGCTCCATCACCCAACTTTCCAGATTCTTTTTATCATCCTCTATTTTTTTTATTTTTTAGAATAGCCCTTAACTTCTAACACAATATAAGTTACTTATTTATCATGTTTATTGTTTGTTTTTATTGGATTATAAACTCCACAAATTCAGGGACCTTTGATTATTTTATTCATTGATGTATCCCAAAAGTACTAGAAGTTCCTAGTACATAGTAGGTACTAATAAATCTTGGGATAATGATTAAATGGGTGAATAACTGGTAGAGCAACAGTGATCTGACACTTTCTTCAGTGCCTGGTGTTATGGGTTCCTTCAGTATAGGGGAGATGGCCCTAACACAGTCTGATTATGCTCAGACTATGGGCATATTCAGTGTTTTAGTGTATAGAAAGGGTACCATAGCTTGTAACTCTTCTTGTCCTCTTGCCTGGGGCCTCTATTTTTGTTTCAATCTTTTCATTTGTTCCAAATGGTTAAGTTGGATTTTAAATTTGGGTCGAGGTGGAGGTCAGGGGCAACACAATGGGAAACGGAAGTCATCATGCGTGAGAAAAGATAGCATGCTACTCACAGGTCCCAGGAGGAAGTGCAATCAGCTCAGGTGGCTCAACCAGCAGGTGGGGAACACATGAGCAGAGCAAGAGGGACCCTTGGACTTGTGCCTTTATTGTGGTCCAGTGGTGGAAGTTAGTAGATTTCCCACAGAAGTCATGGATTGGTTAGTTTAAAGCAAATGTGAGTGGAAAGAGAAAGATTCTGGGACTCAAGGGTGGTGGGGATGATCGGCTTATCATATAGCACCAGCTGTAGTTTATGCCATAGGGCTGGACGCTGCTTATTAATTAAGCCAAAGGTCAGTGTTAAAGCAAGTGGCTTAGCCAAAGTAAGATGGAAGTTGAGGCATCACACAAATTTTGGTAGTTATAAACATCCATCAGTCTACCTGACCATTGAGAAGATGTTATGGAGAATGATAATCTCAAACTTTGATTGTAAATTTGATGTGGTGCTCAAAACTAGGAGTTCATATCACAGCATCATTTTTTTTTCCAACCATGCCTGCACCTTGACAAGGCAAATAATTTCTGAGAAATGAAAACAATATAAGTGTTAAATAAGTATTAACAGAACAACCAATGCAGTAATAGACAATCTTCTGATTTATGAATCTTGGGAAGATGCTCTGACTTCTTTACAAAACACCTGTTGTAATTTCTGGTCCTCTGTGTTTACTGTATAGGGTAGGCTGATTGCCAATGAAAGAAAGCCAAGCAAGGAAAAGTTTGGTGTTTCCACAAAAGTAGCAATGAAATTCTCACTAGTTATTCCCATGGTTTTTTAAAATTAGTAATCATGGTACTGAGCAATAATAAGAATAAAGGAGGTATTTTTTATGTTCCAATTTCTAAATATTATAGCATTAAATAAAAACAGATTATATTTTCTTGCTATTTCTTCTTTCCTTCTATCATTTAATTTCTGTTTCTTATGATATCAGAGTTAACAAGTTAACATTTATTATCCTATTATCTCTTGAGCCACATCCGCTCCCTATCTCATATAAGAAAACTTTCACATCATGCTTAGTATGTAATAGATAGTCTCCAAAGATGGCCGACCAACAATTGCTCCACTCCTTGTGTGTGCATTCCAGTCCTCCCATCCAGAGGTGGAATCTATCCCTCCTCGCCACTCCTGCCTTAATCTGGGCTGGACTTGTGACTTGCTTTGACCACTAGAATACAGCAGATCTAAAAGTGAGGCTGAGCCAATTCTGGGCCTTGCTTAAAGAGGACTGGCAGATTTTGCTTTTGCTCTCTTAGAACCCAGCAAGGATGAAAGGAAGCTTATACTGTGGAGACACCCTAGAAGACAAGCCACCATGTAGGAAGAGAGGCCACATGAAGAAGAACTGACATACCTTGCTGACAGCACCGAGGCTCTGGTCATATGAGTGAAGTCTTCTAGGAGCTTCCAGCCCAGCCCACTTACCAAATAAATTCAGCTGCAAGAGTGACCCCATCTACCACCACTTAGAGCAGAGGAACCACTCAATTAATGCACAGAGTCATGGGAAATGGTGCCCTGCTGTTGCTTCAAGCTGCAAAGTTTTGGGATGGTTTGCTATGTTGCAATTAGTTAACTGATACAGCGGACTTTTGGGGACCAGAGGATTGTGTTTTAACCTTTCATTTCAGATCTTGCCTGATAGTGGTTTCCACAGTCTGAAGCTTGGTGGGTTTCCACAAGCTTAAGAAATAATTGATTACAAGTTCCTTATTGGTGTAGGAACCTAATTCCCCTTATCATGGGCAGTAGGGATATACTCATACAGAGGTGCTAGAAAAATAGCCAGCAATTGCTGGTGAATCAAAAAATGGCTAAACTTCTCAGGCATGTCATGGAAGTGACAGTTTGTGCCTCTTTTGTCACGACCCTGAGTGACCAGTGTCCTCAGGATGGAGAGAGATATGCCTCTGGGTAGTGGAGGGAGGAAGTAAGACCAGGGCTGTAATTCTTTTCTGAAAAGAAGGGTATGTGTAACTGTTGTGCAGACACATTAAAACAACAATGACTCTTGGTAAATGAAATCTAGAGGTAGCAACGCCTTATTAGCTCTTTGTCAGTGATAGATATGTAGACAGCAGGTGCTCACTTGGCAGGTTTGGATATAAATTATGAAAGTTCACCCCCTGCTCCCTCGCTCCCCAAATAGTGATATGGTTTAAATTGTTGGGTGTGTATTGCTCTGCTATCTGCCTTCAAGAATTCTTACCTTTTTATGGGCTCATTTCAATTCTGCTTTTGAAACCAGATGGTTTATTCTTGAACTGTGAGACTGAATATTTTAACCTTTAATGTAAATGCATCTACTCATTGAACAGTTGGTTACTCCTACCTTTTTCTGTATGACCTTGGTGATAAAGAACCACTGTTTGATTTTTATTTTTTAATGCTTACTAGGAATTTTTCTTTGAGAGTTACCAAGCCATCTGATTTAGATGCTATAAAATGTAAAAGTCAGAAATAAATTGGCCTTGCTAAGGAACTCTGGATGAAAGGGTCGCCACCACCATATAATCTCAAGTTGTAAAGAAGCAATTTGAGTTATTTTCTATGTGGGTTGACAAATGAGCTTTTCGTGGGCTAGAGTTGGTAAAACAAAGACTTATTCAAGCTGTGAAATGCATTCGAGAGTAAACAGCAATAAATGACAAGAGGCCTGTTTTGTCAGATATGTTTCTGACTGTTGTGCAGGCTTTTGAGTATAGAAAAAAAGGCCTGTTTGAAATTTTGGAATGACAGATCTTCCATAATGGAGATAGGTTGGTTTGACTGCAGTGAAGAACAGATGGAAAGCTTTATCTTATACTAGAATGCTAACAGGCAGTTTCTCCTTATCTTTTAAACATCATATGCTCTTAATAGTTTTTAAAGTTCAATTTTTTTCTTGGTTTTATAGGATCCTTTTTAACTTTTACATAACTACTATTTTCTCATTTTGGCCTCTTCTAAAGACTACATACACTTGAACCCACCAGGAACTGTAAAACATCAGAAATTATATGAATTAGCTTTTGAATTATGTGAAGATATTCAGTTCTATATAAAAATGAACTTGATGGACTTCAGTGAAGTTTAATAAACCTGTGGCCAAATTCCACCAAATGTCAAAAAACTTCATGCAGTTTTGTTATTCCTTAAATATTCTCAAAGATAAAAAGTGAGGCCAAATTAAACACATATTAGATTACTATAGAGTGAAAAAAAAATATGTTGGGATTAGAGTGCTTTACACAGGTGTGGGGTGATATGCCTTAGGGTTGACTGTTAAATATAAAATTGGAAGATGGAGGAGGAGTTAGGTGAGGGGGATAGCATCTTTACAATTTTAATTTTTTATGTTAAGAAAATAAGCTATAATTCTAACCATGTAATTCTAGTAGTTTCTCTCTTATTACTACATTCAAAATCTGTTTACATAAAGAACTCAATATTTGCTTCAATTAAAACTTTTCCTTTAAATGAACATAAAAAAAATTTCTTTCTAAAATGGTGTTGCAATTTTAATCTTAGCAATTTTATGTACTGTAGTTTTCACATTATAGGGCTGGGGTTGAAGGGATTTTCTGACAACTTAATTGTTTGTATTTAGTGTTCTTTGGCTGATGTGTTTGGGCTAAAAATAACTGTTTAGGGTGATCTCTTTTTAACTATGTAAGATTTCCAGTTCATTTCCCGCATGAGTCTTCATCTCATTCAGGTTGCAAAAAGTTTCTGTTGGTGATTATAGAATTTTATTCTAGTATTATTTGTTATTATTTCATTGCCTGCCAGAATGCAGATTTAGAAGTTTAAGGGAAAACCATCAGTGAAAGTTTATTACCTTAGTGATTTGATTTAATCTATCAGTGAGAAATATTGATGTTTGTGAACAGAAACTGCTTAGATTTTTTTCTTCCTGACCAAATGAGTATTAGGTGGCATCCATTACTCTAATGGTTAAATGGCCTAGTGACTGTCAGTATTATTCATGTGTTTGTTCACTCACTATGTGTGAACATTGTTTCTCTCAATAAGATATCTGAGATAGTAGTCAATTTGGCATTGTACTATCTAAGGCACACAAAATTTATTCCACTCATTATGTTGCTTAGAAATATTAGTTGTTTAAAATATTGAGTCAGTTTTAGTAAAAACTAATTTAACTTGTATAATGAAACCAGTATTTCCTGCCTATTTATGATTTAATTGGAAGATTTCAAAATACACTCTAATCATTAAAATTTCTTCACCCTTAAAGCTAGCAGTAATGAATTTTTTTAACTAGGACTTTTAAGATTATTAGAAATTTTAGCATTTAGGTTAGCTATAAATTTTGGATGACCTTGAAATCTTTCAAATTCCCATTTGCTCAGATTATGGGTAGGTATAATATGCCTGTGTAGTTTTAGACATTAATACATTGTAACAGGATGTAAAGTTAAGATACAAAAATCAATACCTTCCATATTGTTTAAAAGATATAATGAAAGAGAAAACTTATGTAAAATAACTATATGAGATAAACTTTAAACACTTGAACAAATGAAATGGCGTTCTTTCTTCTTGGATAGGATGCTGCACATTCTAAAGATTTCAATTCTCCTTGGGTTAATATAGAAGTTTGAAGTGATCCCCATAACAGTGGCAACACTTTTTCCCCTCTGAAGTTGGATGTCTAAGTTGATAGCAAGAAAAAAATGAAAGCAAATGGAAAAGTCATGATAAAAGAGCTAGAAAATTTTTAAAAGAGAAAATCAACGAGGGGGAAATAACCCTACAGATATTAAACCACACTATGGACCTTCAATAATTAAACCAGTGTTGTACAAATGCATGATCAGATAGAAAGTCTAAGGAACAGAATAGGAATTAAAAAAAAAATACCCAAGTACATGTTGAAATTTAGTATCTAATAAAGATACTAAATTCTCTAAATTCTCTGTGGAAATGATGGACTTTGAAAATAAATGGTGTTGAGATTAACTGGCCATTTCAAAAAAGACAAAATTTGATCTATACTTTACATAAAACATTAGAATAAAGTCCAAGTGGATCCGAGATATTAAATGTGAAAAAATGAAACCTCTCATGTACCATAAGATAACATGTCTGAATTACTTTCTAATCAGAATGTGGGAAAACTTTTCTATTTATGACTCAAAATTGAGATGTAGTAATAAAGATTGATAAATTAGACTACACAAAACTTTTCTGTGGAAAAGAAAACATCAGTAAAGTTAAAAGTTATAACTTTTATAACAGACAAAGGGTCAATTTTCTTAATATATGAAGAGATTATAGAAAGAGAGAGGAGGAAAAAAAGACAAAAACTTGATTGAAAAAAATGGGCAAAAGACATAAACAGTTTACAGAAAAAAAAAGATCCTTAAATATGTGAAATTACTAAAAATATGTTATCTTTCAGATTGATAAAAGTTTAAAAGGTTGACAGTATGCTTTGTTGGCAAAACTGGGGGGAAACAGCTACCCTCAGATATTACCAGTAGGAGATCAAAATATTACATCCCCTGTGGAGGGGCATTTAGCAATATCTAATAAAATTATGTAAATATTTACCTGTTGACCATTTTTAGGGATTTACTCTGAAGTTATATGTACAAAAATATGCAATAACAAATGCATGGGATTATTGATTATAATAAAATATGGGGAATAAACTAAAGGCTCAACTATAAAAAAATTGTTTAAATATGTTACATCACTCAATGGAGTACTATGCCATCATGAAAAAGTCTCTATGAAGTGATAGCAAAGAATTCCCACAACTTATTCTTATGTAAGAATTAGAGAGAGGTGCAAAAGTGTTGCTGTAAAGTGAGTGTCTCAGTGAAGGGTACCGCCATATAAGAAAGACAAGACATAGAGTTTAAGAGAAAGCTGGGGTCAGGCGGCTAGCAGAACTCCACTGTCTGGCCCCGAAGCATAGACAACCCAGCGCTTTTATTAGCAGAGTAAACTTCTTATTATGTGCAGAAAAGCACAGTCACTGATTAGCTATTCTTGGAATTTAAATGGGAGTCCTTTGCTTGCAAGGTCTGTTTCTCTAGTCCATCTATATCTATCTTGTCTTATCCTTGAGCTCTTGGAGTCAGCAAGAGTCCAGACAGTGCTCTCAAGGTTTTCCTCTTGAGCCAGTCTCTGGCATTCCCGACACTCTGTCTTTGTACTCTGAGCCAAATTCTGCCAAATCTCAAGGATCCTTTCCCACACAAAAGTGTATATATAGCTGTGTTAGGCAGCTTCTGACATGGTTTCCAATGAGTCCTGTCTCTGGTACAGTATTCACATTCTTGTGCACTCCCTTCCCCTTGAGCATGGGCTGAATTTAGTGACTTATTTCTCAGGAATAGATTATGGCAAAAGAGATGGGATTGATTTTATTTCTGTGATTAGGTTACAAGTGATTGTGACTTCCATTTTGCTGGTTTTCTGTCTCCCTGGATCTTCTCACATGCTTGCTCTGATGGGGAAGCCTACTTGGGTGGCTGTCAGTGAATAGTCTCCAAAGCAGTAAGGCTCTCAGCCCAAAAGTCTGTGAGGAACTGAATTATGCTAGCAATCATGAGTGAGCTTGAAAGGGGATCCTGTCCCAGCTGAATCTTGAGATGACTATGGCCTTGGCCAACACCTTGATGGTAGCCTGTGAGAGACCCTGGGCCAATACTGTGCTGATTACAGTCTCATGAGAAATCCTGAAGCAGAGGACCACTCCTCCCTCAGGTGAGCTGTGTCCAAATTCCTGACCTACAGAAACTGAGAGACAGCAAATGCGTCTTGTTTTAACTAGCCATGTTTGTGGTTTACAAAACATTATTTAATTAATAGTAGATACATTTTGTGTAATAAAGAAAGGAAAGTAAAAATACATATTTAATTTAACAAAAAAAGACACATGGGAAGGATAAATTATCAGGAAATATCAAAGTTTGAGTATTTGAAAAATCACTGTAACATTCATTAAACCTCGTGACTAGACTGCCCCCTGAGAAACATTAGTATCCAGGTATACAAATGCATGTTTTTTAGCACAGTCAGAGCCTTCTTATAATGGGTTTGCACATAGATTTATTGGAAATTATAAATGCTAATTTATGATAAAACTTGAGATCTATATATATTTCTGGCAATATTTTAGCTCTCAAGTACATGAATAATTTATTTCTTGAAATGTTCTGAATTGGAAGACTGACTTGTTTTGCCTTGTAGTTACTTGACTTTGGTCACTGAAAAATGCTTGAGTTAAAGGAAGTTCTTATTTATGTTCAGCTTTTGCTGAAGCAAATTTATGCAGGAATTTAACACATCTTTAAGATAATTTGGATGCTTTTAAAGAACTATGAGACTACCCAACAGAGAAAGTGATTCTTTTCTTTGACTGAACCTTCCAAGAAAGAATGTATACAATTTACAAATACTAAACAGGTTGTAAATTTCAATATTCCTTTCACAATCTCTAACTATATCATTCCAGGTATTTGGAAAAGAGTTGGGTAGACATGTAGACTGAAAGAAAATGGGTCAACGAGGCTTTCCTAGAGGAGTCACTGAACCTTCTTATCTCTGAGAGAACCTATAGTATCTTAAGTGAAGGAAAATAGCTTCAGTGTAAAATAACACATTTTGAAAATTCTTAACATACTTCACAATATCATTGGCTTTTTTTTAAAAGCAGAGTTATTGCAAGTCTAGCTAAGTTATATACTGCATGGGAAAAATAATTTCCTCTGGTTTTATCCTTGGCTTATTCAGTTACACCCCCTTTCTAAGCACATGGGGACCTTCATCACAACTACCTTGATGCTTAAGTTCCCATCAAATGTACGTTAATATATTCAGGGTTTCCAGTCAACCATGGGAGAATGGGTGCACATATCCATGAATTTTTTTTTAAGTGATAGATAAATGCCAAGGAAAAGGTGGAATGGTGCCATTGACACTGCTTGGTAAACACACCATTTTTTATCGTGGCTCATATGGCTCTCTTATCCATGAAGACCTGAGAAAAGCAGTGTATGAACAAGCTAGGGATGGTTTAAGATGGTAACCCTAGCTTCTTCAAATTCCTAAGGGCAATGTGCTGTAGAGGTGTTCCAAGGCTCAGATAACTCAACTCCAGGCTATAAGGAAAGGACATTCCAGATTACAATGCACTATGCATATGAAACATTGAATAAAATAATCTATTTGTTTCAGTTCCAACAAATTGGAATTTTTGCTTCATTCATCTGTTTTCTTTTTAGTTGGCTAAAAAATCCCTTTGGTGGAATTTTCCTACTGAGAATATTATGAAAGTAAGAGAGTAATAATTTGCTTCTGAAAACCCCTAGCCTGACTTCTCTGCCTTAAACCTGGGCATGTTCAAACATCAGCTGAGTGATTCTCTACTTTGACCCAACTGAAACATAATACTCTTTCTTATAGTAGAAGAGACATGGTTTGAAATTTCACATGACTACTGGGACTGACTACTGTTTTACTGGGAAGTATTCATTGATGCATGTCATTGACTTCTTGATGTTTTTTTGGTGGTAATTTACATTAACAATTCAGGTTATAAATGTATTGGGATAAAACAATTGAGTCAAGAAACATTTTCCTAACAAGAAGAAATGAAAAGAAACTGACCAAGATAAAATGGACATTGTATCCTTTGTGGCTGGAGGCTTAGGCCCTTGGTCAGCTTGAGTGTATGGAAAGAAAGAGGAGTAGTAGATCATTAAGAAAGACGGAATGAAACATGTCTGAGATTTTTGATGAGTTAAACAAGTAAATTAAATCTGTGGCAGTGTGGGTTGGCAGCACAATGCTGAAATTGTAGCCCTTTAAAAAGAGGAAATAGAACATAAGTCTTTTGCTACATGTGTGATTAAATCTCATGGGTCCATGGAGAGGAAAATTGAGATGCCGGAGAAACAAATGATGATGTAAAAACTGAAGTGCACTGACTGAGGCAGAGGGTGAAGATCCCTGAGGGAGATAAGGTTGTTTTAATCATTTCTATTTGGAGACAACTGTGAAGATAAGCTGGAACTTCCTGTTGTCAAAGACTGTAACCTATTCTTCTAATCACACCAATATTCTAGTCAATTCTTGCTATTGATTACTGAATGAAAAAATAAATCAAGCAATTCAGCAAATTCTTAACTTTAAAATATTTAATCTTACTATATTTTGGTACAATAGTAAAATTTTTGCTTTTATTTATTGATTTTTGTGGTGGTTTGGAATTGTATGTATCCCAGAAAATCATGTTCTTAAATCTAATCAATTCCTGTGGGTGTAAACCTATTGTAAGTAGAGTCTTTTGATGAGATTACTTCAGTTAAGGCAGGCCCAGAGTCCATCTTAATTCTCTTACTGGAGTACTTTATAAATGGGATGAATACAGAGAGAGAGAGAGAAAGCCACAGAAGCAAGAAGATGAAAGCAATGAAACCCAGAGGAGAAGGGAGAGGCCAGCAGATGCTACCATGTGCCATGCCATGTGGCAGAGGAGCCAAGGATTGCTTGCAGCTGGTCTTAGGGAAGAAAGCATTGTCTTGATAATGCCTTGATTTGGACATTTTCACGGCCTCAAACTGAAAGCTAATAAATTCCTATTGTTTAAAACAACGCAGTTCATGGTATCTGCTTAAAGCAACCAAAGAAACAAAAACAATACTCTTCTACTCTTTCTATCCCTAGATTTGTACCTCTTTTTATTGTCATGCGCCTATTTTAGAGGTTTGCTGTATGAACTCAAACTTATGCCTTAAACTTAATTTTAAGAGTTTCTAGTATTTGAGGGTATGTGTGTGTGTGTGTATGTGTGTTTGTGTGTGTGTATGTATAACATATATATATATATGTATAAATAAAATAAAAGTATTAGCTAAATCATATTCAGAGATAGATAATTCAGAATTGCAACAGATAATGGAATCAGATACAAACATTGCTTACTATCTTTTGGTCTTTTAAAGGTTGAGAAAATGTCTAGTCCTTCCTATATATATTTTATTAAGTATCTAAGTAAAGAATGGGATATTAAGGTTGGTATCATTTTTATATTTCCCAAGCCCATTGTCTGTCATTCCTTTGTGTGTGTGTGTAGGTAATCACACAAAACTAGTGGTTCAGAGACTCTTTAATACAAATTTCTTTGTATGACAGCCAGTTATTGATATATTTCCAGTCAATTTCTGCTTTACTTCCCTACCCCTTTTCTCCACCCCTCATCCCTCCACAAGGCCCTGCCTTGCCTTTGGTAAGCTACATGTGTGATCCATGGTGTTTAGGGGTTACAAGCTGTGGAAAATGTATTACAAAGGAAATATCATGCTGTTTTCCACATTTCTGTTGAATGGACCCCAGCCATTTCCTTTTTTTTTTTTTTTTTTTTTTTACTTTGGTTGTTTTTATAAAGATTTAAGTTAAAGAAACTCTCTGGGTATTCTAATGATTAATATTTGGAGTCACAAATATACCACCTGTATTATTCAGTATTCTCCAGAGAAATAGAGCCAACAGGATATATGCATGCTTGTGTATATATTATATAAAGAGATTTATTGAAGGAACTGGCTCATGTAATTGTGACGGCTGGCAAGTCCAAAATCTGTAGAGCAGGTAGAAGACTGGAAATTCTGCCAAAAGTTGATGTTGCAGTCTTGAGTCTGAAATCTGGAGGGGAGGACAACAGACTGAAAACTAGACAAGAATAGGTATGATTGTCTTACCTATTCTCTGGAAATCTCAGTTCTTTACTCTTAAGGCATTCAATTAACTGGATGAGGCCCTATGCACATTTAGAGAGTAATTTCCTTAAATTAAAATCAACAGTTTGAAGATGCTAATCCCATTTACAAAATAACATCACAGCTACATCTAGGCTAGTGTTTTGACAAAACAACTGGACACCATTGCCTAGTCAGGATGACACATAGAATTAATCATTCCACTACCTGATTTTTGCAGTCAGCACAGTAGATTCCAATGTCCAGAGTAAACAAGAGGCCAGCAAAAGTACTTACCAAAAATGACTTAAATACTACCAATGTTAAAGTTTACTTACCTATCCTGTCATAAATCACCTTGCTGTTGGCCATTCTGATATATAAGGTGGGTATTGAGAAGGGTGCTAAATATTCAAGGCTTTGAATCACCCAATTAGTGATGATTTTGTCCATTCTAATAGCAAGTAGTGGGGCTACAGAGAAATAAAATGCTGACCATTCATTGGGTTATTAATTAATTCTCTTAGTTTGCCAGGTGCTATGACAAATACCATGCACTGGTTGGTTTGACTACAGGAAATTATTGTTTCATGGTTTCAGAGACTAGAAGTCTAAAATTAAGGCACTGGCAAGAACATGCTTATTCCTCAAAGACTGTTGCATTCCTCAAAGACTGGTGTTGGCTTGCCTCAGTCCTTGATTTGCCTTGGTTTGTATCATTGCCTCCAGTCACACGGCAATCTTCTATCTTTGACTCTGGTGTTCTGGTTTCTGCTGACTTCTGGTTTCTTCTTCTCTGGCCTTCTCCAATTGTGACTAAATTTCTTCTGCTTATAAAGGACTCCAGTAATATGGATTAAGGCCATTCCTGATTTAGTTGGGCCACACCTGAACTAAAAATAACATCTTCAAAAAGTTCTATTTAGAGTTCTGGGAAAATGGCATCAGAGTAGGCAGACAGGACTCAACTCTCTCACAGATACATTGGAGAAAGGACCAAAAGCTGTCTAAGGGACCTGCTCTGGGGGTCAGCAGATCAGGACAGTGCTACAGAACTCCCAGGAGGGTGAGGGACAAAGAGATGGAGAACCCAAAATAACAAACCTGAGTTACTAAATCCCTGCAGCAGCTGGGAAGGGCTCCCTTCACCCACCCCCAAGATATTAAGCTGGCGTAAAACCACTGCAGCTGATTAGAGGGGAATAGACATCTTCCTCCCTGTCAGCTGTTACAAGGGATAAGGGAGGGGGAGTTGGGACTCTTCTCTTTAGTGAATTCAGCCAGCAGAGCCTGCTTTGAATCTCACCTCTGGCCAGACCAAAACACAGGAAAGCGGAGATTGAAAGAAACACCTCCAAGGAAAGGTGAGACAATGATCACCATCTGCTGGCCAGTCTGGAAACTGCACTGAGGAAAAACTACTTTTAGGTCTCTCTGAACCCTAATTCTTGAGAGAAACTGTGTCCCCCATTAGTGAGTCCCTGGCTCAATTTCGATAACTTAAGCAGGGCAATTTTAAATACTTAGAATAAGTATTTAAAGAAGGACTGTGAAAAAAAAACAATAGGCAAGAGAGAGAAATTGGCCATCAGAGTAAATCACCAACATATTCATATGCCTAGACATCACCAAAAAATTACAAGCCATACTAGGAAACAGAAAGAGATTACCCAGCCAAAGGAACCAACCAAAATCCTGAAGAGATACAGGATTTAAGACAACTGATCAATGATAATCACACAAACTTCCTAGATCAATCCAAAGAATTGAAAGAAAATATGACTAAAGAGATAAAGGATATTAAGAAGACACTAGGTGAGCAGAAGGAACAATCTGAAAGCTGGCAAAGAAAACTAACAGACCTTATGGGAATGAAAGACACAATGGATGAGATTAAAAATACATTAGAGGCACATGAGAGTAGATTTGAATTGCTCAAAGACAGACTTAGTGACTTAGAAGACAGAACAGTGGAACTGGAAAAGATAGGAGAACAGAAAGAGAAGAGAAAGGAAAAAACGGAACAGGGCCTCAGGTAACTGAATGACAACACAAAACACACAAAGACATGCATTATTGGTGTTCCAGAAGGGGAAGAAAATGGAAAAGGGGCAGAAAGAATATTTGAAGAAATAATGACCCAAAACTTCCCAACCCTTATGAAAAACATAAATATCAATATCCAAGAAGGACACCACACCCCAAACAGAATAAATTCAAATAGACCTACCCCAAGACACATACTATTCAGAATAACAAATATTAGAAACAAAGAGAGGAATTTGAAAGCAGCAAGAAAAAAGCAAAGCATCACATACAAGGGAAGCTCAATAAGATTGAGTGCTAACCTCTCATCAGAAACCATGGAGGCAAGAAGAAAGTGGTATGATATATTTAAGGTTCAGAAAGAGAAAAACTGCCAGCCAAGAATTCTATATCTGGCAAAACTGTCCTTCAAAAATGAGGGTGAGTTTAAAGTCTTCTACAGACAAGCAAAAACTGATAAAGTATGTTACCCAAAGACCAGAATTACAAGATACTAAAGGGACTGCTGCAGCCTGAAAGGAAAAAACAAGTGTGAGAGACTTGTAGAACAGTTTACAGGAAGGGTAAATTAAATGGTAAAAAAGACAGACAATAGTATGATATGACATCAGAAGGCCAAAGGACAAAATGGATAAAGTAAGTAATGCCTTTACAGTAATAACATTGAATGTTATTACTCCCCAATGAAAAGATACAAGATGGAATGGATACATAAATATAAGCCATCTATATGCTGTCTACAAGAGACTTACCTCAGATGTAAGGACACACTTAGGTTAAAAGTGAAAGGTTGGAAAAAGATATTCCATGCAAATAGTAACCAAAAAAGAGCTGGAGTAGTGACACTAATATCGGAAAAAATAGATTTTAAATGCAAAACTGCTATGAGGGATGAAGAAGGTCATTATATATTAATAAAAGTGGCAAATCACCAAGAAGAAATAACAATACTAAATATTTATGCACCTAATCTGAGTGCCCCAAGGTACATGAGCCACACACTGGCAAAACTGAAGGGAGAAATAGATGTCTCTACAATATTAGTTGGAGACTTCAATACACCACTCTCAGTATTGGATAAAACATCTGGACAGTGGACAAATAAAGAAACAGAGAGCTTGAATAATATAATAAATGAACTAGACCTAGCAAACATCTATAGAGCATTGTACCCCCAAACAGCAGTATATACATTCTTTTCAAGTGCTCATGGATTCTTCTCCAGGATAAACCATATGTTGGGTTACAAAACAAGACTTAATAAATTAACAAAAGTTGAAATTAAACAAAACACTCTCTCTGATCATAATGAAATGAAGTTGGAAATCAATAATGGATGGGAAAAGGGAAAATTCATAAATATATCGAGATTAAACAACACACTCTTTTTAAAAAAGATTTATGTCTCTCCTGCCCCTGTTGTTTTAGTATTCGTTGGTCTGCTCTCTGTTTCCATTCACTGTATGTTTTTCCATGTCTGCTTGTCTTCTCTTTAGGCAGCACCGGGAACTGATCCTGGGACCTTCTGGAATGGGAGAGAGGTGCTCAATCTCTTGCGCCACCTCAGCTCCCTGGTCTGCTGCATCTCTTATTGTGTTTCCTCTGCATCTCTTTTTGTTGTGTCATCTTGCTGCGCCAGCTCTCCACTTGGGCCAGCACTCCATATGGGCCAGCACTTCTGAGCGGGCCAGCACTCCACGCAGGCTAGCACTCCATGTGGGTCAGCTCTCCGCTTGGGCTAGCTTGCTGCATGGGCCAGCTTGCCTTCACCAGGAGGCCCTGAGAATAGAACCCTGGACCTCCTATATGGTAGACAGGAGCCCAATAGCTTGAGCCACATCCGCTTCCCTAACCAACACACTCTTAAATAATCAGTGGGTCAAAGAAGAAATTGCCAGAGAATTCAGCAAATATCTTGAGACAGACGAAAATGAGAACACAACATATCAAAACCTATGGAACACCACAAAGGCAGTGCTGAGTGGGAAATTTATAGCCCTCTATGCTTACATTAAAAAAGAAGAAAGAGCCAAAATTGAAAATCTAACTGCACACCTGGAGGAACTAGAAAAAGAACAGCAAACTAATCCCAAACCAAGCTGAAGGAAAGAAATATTAAAGATCAGAGCAGAAATAAATGCAATCAAGAACAAAAAAAATAATATAATCAACAAAGGCAAAAGTTGGTTCTCTGAATAGATCAATAAAATTGTCAAACCCTTAGCTAGACTGACAAAGAAAAGAAAGGAGAAGATGCAAATAAATAAAATCAGAAACGAGAGGGGACACATTACCATTGACCCCGCAGAAATAAGAGAGCCCATAAGAGGATACTATGAACAACCGTATGCCAAAAAACTAGACAATGTAGAGGAGATGGACAAATTCCTAGAAACATAGGAGCCACCTATACTAACCCTAGAAGAAATAGAAGACCTCAACAAATCAATCACAAGTGAAGAGATTGAAACAGTCATCAAACCCCCCCGCCAAAAATGAAAAGCCCAGGACCAGATGGCTTCACAGGTGAATTCTACCAATTTTTCAAAGATGATCTAATACCAGTCTTGCTCAAGCTTCTCCAAAAATTTGAACAAGAAAGATTGCTACCAAACTCATTCTATGAAGGCAACATCACCCTAATACTAAAACCAGATAAAGGTACTACAACAATAGAAAATTACAGACCAATATCCCTAATGAATATAGATGCAAAAATCCTCAACAAAATACTTGCAAACAGAATCCAAAATCACATTAAAATATTTACACACTATGATCAAGTGGGTTTTATCCCAGTATGCAGGGGTGGTTCAACACAAGAATATCAGTTAGTGTTATAAACCACATTGATAATTTGAAGAAGAAAAGTAACATGATCCTCTCGATTGATGCAGAAAAGGCATTTGACAAAATATAGCACCCTTTCTTGATACAAAACACTCCAAAAGATAGGAATAGAAGGAAGTTTTCTCAATATGGTAAAGTGCATATATGAAAAACCTTCAGCTAGCATTGTACTCAATGGTGAAAGACTGAAAACTTTCCTACTGAGATCAGGATCAAGAAAGGATGTCCACTGTCACTGCTGTTACTCACTATTGTGCTAGAAGTTCTAGCTAGAGCAATTAGGCTAGATAAAGAATTAAAAGGCACCCAAATAGGAAAGGAAGAAGTAAAACTTCCATTGTTCACTGATGATATGATACTACATCTATAAAATCCTGGTAAATCCCCAACAAAGCTGCTAGAACTAACAGACGAGTTCAGCAAAGTGATGGGATACAAGATTAATATGCAAAATCAATAGTGTTTCTATACACTACTGATGTGCAATCTGAATAGGAAATCAGAGAAAAATTCCATTTATAATTATATTGACTAAATATAATTATAGTGACATTATAGTGACTAAAACAACAAATATTTAGGAATAAACTTAACCAAGGTTGTAAAGGACCTGTATTCAGAAAACTACAAAACATTCCTAAAAGGAATGGAAGACTTAAATAAATGGAAGGACATTCTGTGTTCATGATTGGAAGACTAAATATTGTTATGATGTCAATTCTACTCAAACTGATTTACAGATTCAACACGATCACAATAAAAACAGCCCTTTTTGGAGAAATGGAAAAGCCAATTATCAAATTTATTTGGAAGGGTAAGGGGCCCTGAATAGCAAAAAAAAAAAGTCTTTACAAAGAAAATGAAGTTGGAGGACTCTCACTTCCTGACTTTAAAGCATATTACTTAGCTACAGTGGTAAAAACAGCATGATACTGGCATAAAGACAGACAGATGGATCAATGGAACTGAATCAAGAACTCAGAAATAGACTTCACATCTACAATCAAGTGATTTTTGACAAGGCCGTCAAGCCCCCCAGCTGGGCCAGAACAGTCTATTCAACAAATGGTGCTGGGAGAACTGGATAGCCATATCCAAAAGAAAGAAAGAAGACCTCTATCTTACCCCTTCTACAAATATTAACTCGAAATGGATCAAGGACCTAAATATAAAAGTGACAATTGTAAAACTCCCAGAAGAAAATATAGGAAAACATGTTAAATACCTTGTGGTAGGCAGTAGTTTCTTAAACCTTACACTCAAAGCACGAACAACAAAAGAAAAAATAGATAAATGGGACCTCTTCAAAATGAACACTTTTGCACCTCAAAGGACTTTGTCAAAAGGGCAAAAAGGCAGCCGACTAATTGGGAGAAAATATTTGACAATCACATATCCAATAAAGGTTTAATAACCATGATATATAAAGAGATCATACAACTTAACAATAAAAAGACAAACTACCCAGTTAAAAAATGGACAAGGACTTGAAAAGACAATTGTCCAATGAAGAAATACAAATGTCAAAAAATCACATGAAAAAATGCTCAACATCACTAGCGTTTAGAGAAATGCAAATCAAGTCTACAATAAGATATCATCTCACTCCTATTAGAATGGCCACTATTAAAAAGTCAGAAAACTATAAGTTTTGAGAGGATGTGGAATGATAGGAACACTTATTCACTGTTAGTGGGTATATAGAATGGTACAGCCACTGTGGACGACTGTTTGGCAGTTCCTAAGGAAGTTGAATATAAGCTTACCATGTGACCTGGCAATACCATTGCTAGATTATATACCCAGAAGAATTAAGAGCAGTGGCACAAACAGACATCTGCACATCGATGTTCATAGCGGTTTTATTCATCATTGCCAAAAGTTGGAAACAACCCAGGTGTCCATCAACCAATGAATGGATAAACCAATTGTGGTTTATACACACGATGGAATATTATGCAGTGGGAAGAAGAAATGAAGTCATGAAGCATATGCTAACGTGGATGAAACTGGAGGACATTTTGTTGAGTGAAGAAAGCCAGACACAAAAGGACAAACAGTGTATGACTGCGCTATTATGAACTAAATATATTGTATAAAGTCATGGAATTAATAATTAAAATATAGATCAGCAGAAGATAGAATGTGGGTAGAGAAAGGAAAGGTGAGGGTCTATCTGTGCTGATATAGTAAAAAGCTTGTTTGTAAATCTTTGGAAATGAATAGAAATGGTGAAAGTACATCATATTGTTTGTGACTAGCAGAATTATTATATGGGTATGACAGTGGTTGAAAACAAAAGTAAGGTCATGTATATTACTAGAAGGAAAGCTAAAAAATGTAACATGGGCTGTATAACAGTGAATCCTCAAGTAAAATACGAATATGGGTGATATTGCATTTATAAGACTTTTTACAAAATATAAATACAAATAAACTAGAGAGATGGAAACAGAATAGCAACTATGTATGGCAGGGGAAGCATAGAGAAATTGAAAAGTGATGAGTTTTTTGTTTGTTCGTTTTTTTTGTTTATTTTTATTATTACAGGAATAATGAAAATGCTCTAAAAATGATTGAAGTGATGAATGCACAGCTATGTGATTATACTGAATACTAGTGATTGTACACTTTGGATGGATTTGTGCTTTATTAATATGTACCAATAAAATTGATTTGTTAAAAAAATAAAAATGAACAACTGGAAAATAAAGTCCTATTTACAAATGAGTTCATACCCACAGGAACGTGGATTAAGACTAAGAACATATCTTTGTTGGGGTACATAATTCAATCTATAATATTAATTAATTGGTTAATTAGACCAATGTTTATTGAATATCTACTATGTGCAGGCATTGTGCTAGGCACTCACATTAATGATTCAAACATACGTGGTTCCTAGTCGTGTGCAACTCTGGAACAGCACTGTTGAATAGAACTTTGGGTGAAGACAGAAATGTCTTCCTGTGCTGTTTAGTTCTATAGCTCTCAGATATGCGACTTTTGAGCACTTAAAAAAGGGTTAGCGTTACCGAAAATCTGTATTGTAAATATTATTTAATTTTAATTAATTAATAATTTTAAATTTAAAGAGCCACATGTGGCTGGTGGCTACTTTTGGACAATATAGCTCTAGAATGTGAGGCAATTGAATGGCCCCAAGTATCTTGTTTGTTTCTGTTAGATTAATACTTTCAGTGGAACTTTGTCATTTGGGGATCCTTAGTGTAGTAGATAGAAATCCGCCCAGGTACTCTAATTCTATGTCTATGAGAGCTCATTCTCTTCCACCCTGCCTCTGAATCCAGCCTTGTGGAGGAAATAGCACATTAAAGGTGTTCAAAAGTCACTATAAACAACATGTATTGTTGATTTTTTGCTAAAACAAACAATTGAACAGATGTGTTTGACAGGTTAGTATTTTGGATTTAAAACATAGGTTAAGTCAGTTTTCAAATATGGCTTTGAGAGTCACTGTTTTCTTTGTGCTTGTGTGTGTGTTTAAATGAAATGTATACTAATGGGTAATCTTAAAATATGATAACATTCATTTATTTGGACTATTAAGCATATGGAGTGCTTGCATTTCAGAAAAGAATGAATTAATGGAAAATAAGATTCTGTCATGCGCTGGTGCTGCAGCTTTGCAACATAATGTATCTTAGGCTGATTACAACTCAGTCTTTCAGCAGGGTTATACATGATCAAAGCTTTTGGATTCGTAATTATTCGGCTTAAATGATTTGAAAGTAATGTCACTGTTGAAGTTATTCTATCCTTTCTCTGTTCAGATAATGATTCTAATGGTGTGCTAAAGTGAGGCTGTCCATCTCTGATCATATCTAATTAATTATAGATATATTCATCCAAAACATAAAAATCTCAGAAGTTTACCAAGGGTTTAAGTTTTAGCAGGGTTAACTATTTTACCTTATAAATATGAATATTTAAGAACCCTTTTCTTTTCTCTCCTTTTGAAATTCTTTTGCAATGTACTTCACGTAAGAGAGGTGACGTGGGATTCCTCTCTCTTTAATTTTTTCTCAGATGAAATATCGTCCTGCCAGACTCTTTGTCAACTAATTTTCAGAATCTCAAAGAAAAGAGATGTATTTCATTTCTTTTAACATAGTGGTCTCTAATCTATGGCATTGGTCTTAATTGTCAATAAATGTATATTAAAATGATAAGAATAATGATAAGGGCTGGCCATCAGAGAAAGCAGAGAAAGTTATACATGTCTATTTGTGCATCTCTATCTAAAATCTTTTATATTAGTCTGTCTTGAAACCCATAAGTCATCAGTAGAGATTCAGAGAAGTAGATTTCCTATCTTCAATAGGACGTTAACACCTTGGCAGAAATTTATATTTTGGATTCCTTTCTAAATGTTTCAGTTGGATAGTGCCTTTTTGGAACAGGAAAATCTGGGTACTCCAAGGAAACTGAAATAAGATGAAATGATTAGAGAAAAGAATCTGAAATAGAGTGGGAAGAATAAGAAACAACCTTCTCCTAGTTCAAATTTTGCCTGCCTAGTCTTTATGATGAAAAAAAAAAAAAGATATAAATCAGACAGTCAACTGAGCTCAATATTATATTTCCCCAGAATTAGTTCCTTAGGGGATTCACTAGTCACAGCTTAACTGAAACTTTGCACAAAATTCTTTATAGTCCCTAACGTATATTAAAAAATCTTTTAAGATATTATTTAAAAAATTAAAAGATATTTTTCCTCAGTAGATATGTACACACATGGAAGTATGTAAATGTATGCATATGTATCAAATAAATATATTTAAATATATAATTATATATTTATACATATATACTTTCATGACATACAATTATTGAAATTAAAAGGCAACTTGGTAATTTCTCCCAGAACAGAAACTCCCTTTGAGTACTCAGGTACTTAGAGAAAAATAATGTTAGTTTCTTCCAGTCCACTAATTCACTAGTAGTATTCTGGGGTAATATTTTACTTTTTCCTCATTTGCATAGTTTTATTTTTCTTAAATCACATTATGCTTATTTGATGTATGAAGATTTAAGCGGAATGAAAATTATTGGTTTACTAGTTTGCTTTTATTCATTCCTGTTTTCTATATTTATAAGTTTATTCATAAGTATTTCTTTTTAAAGTTTATTTTATGCACTTATTTTAAACTCCTGGCAAACCAATCCTTCTAGTGACTTGGATCACAGAAAATAATATAGGAAATTACAAGAACTTATTTAGGATAACGAGGCACTGCAATGGGGGAAGCAGACATCTGGGAGTGGGAAGACTCAGGTTCATGTCCAGGCTCCCCTCCTAGTACCTCTGTGAGCTTGGGCAATCACTTAAAAATCCCAAGCTTCCGTTCCATCATGTAAATCGGAGCTAAATTGCCTTCTCTTTCTTCTGCATCAACAAAGATTATATAGTAAAATACTTTGAAACTAGAAAATATTTTACAAATGTCAAGCATTACTTTAACTTTAGGAGTGAAATCATTCTCGGAAGCAGTTATTTTAAGGCCATGTATTTTTGTACAAATTAAGAAAAGGTGCTGAATTCTTAACTTATGTAATAGAGTTGTCTTTTGTGAACAACCATGGATTTTACCTCTTTAGGATAACCTTAGATTGATAGAGAGAAGTTCTTTTTATGGCTTCATAGCCTCATGACCATAACCTTCCTATGGTCTAATAGCAACAACAGTAAGTACAATAATAGTATGACATTTATGTTTATTAGCTCATTAAGTGGAATGCTGAATTACTCGGTAGTCAAATTAAAAATGAGTTTATGGCATCCATGAGGTCAGGGCAAACAAAAATGTAAAAAACATTTTTGGGAAAAATTTGTATTTGATATTTTAAAAAAAGTATTGATGTATTTTTCCCCAGGGAAATAACAGAAGTTTTTGAACTTCCTTGAATTTATTTTTTATATTTTATTTCATATTGGGACAGGATTATATTTTTAGCAGATGGGGGCTTCAAAAACTCTAATTGGTCTGGCATTTAACCTTCAAAACAGCTGTAGATGGTAGGCATGATCATCATTATTATTAATTTTAAGAATTTTTAGGTATAATTTAAATACCATAAAAGTCATTGATTGTAATTGTACAGCTCAATATTTTTAGTAAATTTATACAGTTGTGCAACCATCACTACAATGTTTTAGAGCATTTCCATCAACCTAAAATGTTTCTCTCCTGCCAGTTTATAATGAATAACTCTTCTCATCCACAACCCCAGGTAACCAATAATCTGCTTTCTGTCTTTATAGCTTTGCCTTGGATAGAAATATCATATAAATGGAATCATACAATGTGGTCTTTTGTGTCTGATTCTCTCACTTAGTATAATGTTTTTGAGGTTTATCCATGATATAACATTTATCCATGTTATAACATATCCAGAGTTTGTTCCTTTAAATTGCTTATTTTTTCTGTGTAACTCTATTATCAGCCCTCCATTTATTAAGGACTCCAGCAAGAGGACCAAGACCCACTCTGGGTCATGCCTCACTGAAGCAAACCAATCAAAGTCTACCCAACCGAATCCAATCCAAACAAAGGTCCCACATCATCAGGCTTTTCTGGAATCCACAATTAAGGAATCATCCATGTTGTCACATGAATCAGAATGTCATTCCTTTTTAATGCTAAATAACATTCCATTGTATGTATATACCAATTTTGTTTATGCATTCATCAGTTGGTAGACAGTTGGAGTGCTTCCATCTTTTGGCAATTGTAAGTAATTCCACTTTGAACATCAGTGTGTAAAAATTTGTTTGACTCCTTGCTTTCAATTCTTTTGGGTATATGCCTAGCAGTGGGATTGCTGGGTCATATGGTAATTGTACACATAGCATTTTGAGGAACTGCCAAACTATCTTCCATAGGGGCTGCATCATTTTACATTCCCACCAGCAAGGAATGAGTGTTTCTATTTCTCCACAGCCATTTGTAATTTTCTGTTTTTAAAATAGTAGCCAGTCTAGTGGGTGTGAAATGGTTTTGTGGTTTTCATTTGCATTTCTATGATGGCTAATGTTGTTGAGCCTCTTTCATGTGCTTTTTTTCCCCCTCATTGTTTGCTCGTTGTTTTGCTTGTTTGTTAATTGCTCGTTTTTTTGTTTTTGCTAGTTGCCTGCTTGTTGTTTGCTTGTTGTTATTTTTGCTGGTTGTCTGCTCACTGTTTGTTTTCTTTAGGAGGCACCGAGAACTGAACTGGGGCCTCCCATGTGGGAGGCGGGTACTTAACTACTTGAGCCACATCTGCTTCCCCCCTACCACTTTTAAGTAGCCTTTTTCTTGATTCTGCTCGTTGTTTTTGCTCGTTGTTTTTGCTCCATGCCTGCTTATTGTCTGCTAATTATTTATTTGTCTTCTTTAGGAGGCACAAGAAACCAAACCCAAAGCCACATCTGCTCCCTGCATGTGCTTTTTAACCATTTGTATATTCTCTTTGGAGAAATGTCTTTTTAAGTCTTTTGTCCATTTTTAAAATGGGTGGTTTGTCTTTTTTCTTGTTTACTTGTAGGATTTCTTTTTTCTGGAAATTAAACCCTTTTCAGATGTACAGTTTCCAAGTATTTTCTCCCATTGAGTAGGTTGTATTTTCACTTTCATTATGAAGTCTTTTGATACAAAGTGTTTTAAATTTTGATGAGGTCCCATTTATCTATTTGTTCTTTTGTTGTTTGTGCTTTGGGTATAAAGTCTTAAAAATCCCATTGCCTAACACGAGATTCTGAAGCTGCTTTCTGGTGTTTTCTTCTCGGAATTTTGTAGTCCTGGTTCTTATATTTTTGTCTTTGATCCATTTTGAGTTAATTTTTGTATATGATGTGATATAGGGGTCCTCCTTCATTCGTTCATGTATGCATATCCAGTTCTCTCAATGCCATTTGCTAAAGAGACTTCCTTTCCCAATTGAGTGGATTTGGCAGTGTTGTTAAAAATCAAGTGGCCATAGATGTGAGGGTCAGTTTCTGAAGTCTCAATTAGAGAGTTCCAGTACCATACTTGTTTTGAACACTGTAGCTCTGTAATAAGTTTTAAAGTCAGGAAGTGTGAGTCTGCCACCTTTGTTCTTCTTTTTTTAGATGGTATTGGCTATTCAGAGCCCCTTCCCCTTCCAGTTAAATTTAATGATTGACTTTTCCACTTCTGCAAAGTAGGCTGTTGGAATTTTGATTGGGATTGCATTGACTCTATAAACCAATTTGGGTAGAATTGATATCTTAACAATATTCAGTCTTCCAATCCACAGGCATGGAATGTCTCTCTATTAATTTAGATATTCTTTGATTTCTTTTAGCAAAGTTTTGTAGTTTTTGTCCTTTCTATCTTTGATTAAATTTATTCCTAGATATTAGATTCATGTAGTTGCTATTAAAACTGAAATAATGGAAAATTTTTATTGATTTTTTTCCTTAGATTGTTCATTACCAGTGTTTAGAACACTACTTGTTTTGGGGTGTTGATATTTTAGCCCTCTACTTTGCTGAATTCGTTTATTAGCTCTAGTAGCTCTGCTGTGGATTTTTCAACACTTTCTATATATGGAATCATATCATTTGCAACTAGTAAAAGTTTTAATCCTTCTTTTCCAGTTTAGTTGCATTTATCTTTTCTTGCCTAAATGCTCTGGGTAGAACTTCCAGTGCAAGGCTGAGTAACAGTGGTGACTATGGGCACACTTGTCTTCTTCCAGATTTTAGATGGAAAGTTTTTAGACTTTCATCATTGAATATGAGGTTAGCATTGGATTTTTCTTGCCCTTCATCATGTTGAGGAACTTCCCTTCTCTACTTACTTTTCAAAGTGTTTTCATCAAGAAAAGATGTTGGATTTTGTCAAATGCCTTTTCTGTGTTAATCAAGATAATCATGTGTTTTTTGTTCCCTGCATTTTGTTAATGTGGTATATTATATTAATTGAGTTGTTATACTGAACCAACCTTGCATACCATGGATAAATCAACTTGATCACAGTGTATAATTCTTTTAATATTCTTCTAGTATTTATTGAGGATTTTTGCATCTATATTCAGAAATGAAATCAGTTTGTAATTTTCTTTTTTGCAATATCTTTATCTGGCTTTGTATTAAGGTAATGTTGGCCTCATGGAATGACTTAGGTGGTAGTGTTCACTTCTCTTCCATTTTGAGCAGGATTGTTATTTTAATTTTATTTTTAAAATATTTTTATTTTTAAAGAAGTTTTAGATTACAAAAATGTTACATAAAAATATATAGGGGATTCCCATATGCCACACCCTGTAACCCTCCCACACTTTCCCACATTAACAATATCTTTCATTAGTGTTGTACATTTGTTACAGTTGACAAGCACATATTGAAGCATCGTTACTAACTGTGGATATAGTTGACATCATAGTTTACACTTTGACCCGCACAATTTTATAGGCTTTGACAAAATGTGCCTGTATCCGTCATTGCAATGTCATGGAGGACAATTTCAATGTCCCAAAAATGCCTCCATGTTACACCTATTCTTTCCTCTCCCTCCCCTCAGACCTCTGGTGGCCATTGCCTTTATATTAATGATAAAAGTACTTCCATTGCTAGAATAATAATAAATCTTTAATAGAATAAGTACTTTAGTCCATTGTTCATTCCCCAGTTTTGAGTATTTTGGGATGGTGGTGCCCACTCTGTTTCTAATTGAGAGGAGGCTTAGATCCCACAGGCAGATGGATGGAACTATCTTGCTTGCAGGTGCAGGCACTCTCTGTTCCTTGGGATAGGCATTGTCCATCATCATCTCCTTGTTAGTTGTCCTGGGTGAGTCCAATGAATTGGAGAGTAGGTATTGCAACTCTGCTGAAATTCAGGGTTCAACTGGCACATGAACAGATTTAAGTGTCTGGGACATATATTTAACAAAATTCATCTGTAAAGCCACCTGGTCCTGGACTTTTTTTTTCTGGGAGCTTTTTGATGACTGATTCTCTCTCTTTTCTTGCAACTGTTCTGTTGAGATCTTCTATTTCTTCTAGACTCAGTGTAGGTTTTTCATGTGTTTCTAGAAATTTGTTCATTTTATCTAGGCTGTCTAATTTGTTGGCATACATTTGTTCATATAATCCACTTATGATTCCTTTTATTTCTGTGGGGTCAGTAATAATATCCCCCCTCTCATTTCTGATTTTATTTATTCATGCCCTCTCTCTTTTTCTTTTTTCATTCTAGCTAAACGTTTGTCAATTTTATCAATCTTTTCAAAGAACCAACCTTTGTTTTTGTTAACACTATTGTTTTTTATCCTCTATTTCATTTATATCTGCTCTAATCTGTTATTTCTTTCCTTTGCTTGCTCTGGGTTTAGTTTGCTATTATTTTCTAGTCCTTCCCGGTGTGCAGTTAGGTCTTTGATTTCAGCTCTTTATTCTTTTTTAATGTAAGCCTATACATTTTCCTCTCCTCACTGCCTTCATTGCATTCCATACATTTTGGTATGTTGTATTCTCATTTTCATTCATCTCAAGATATTTTACTGATTTCCTTTGTAATTTCTTCTTTGACCCATTAATTTTTTTGGTCTTATTTAATTTCCATGTATTTATTGGTCTTACAGATCTCTGCCTGTTACTGATTTCCAGCTTCATTCCATTGTAGTCAGAGAAGATGCTTTATATAATTTCAATCTTTTAAAATTTATCGAGGCTTGTTTTGTGACCAACATGCTATCTCTTATGGAAAACAATGCATGTGCACTTGAGAAGAATGTATATCCTGCTGTTTGGGGGTATAATATTCTGTATATGGCTGTTTAGGTCTAGTGCATTTAACATATTATTCAAGTTGTTTTAAGGCTCTTCTTTGGCATTTGGTCTGACTTATTGTGCTCCCTTAGAGGAGTCTGTGTTTAGTTGTTCAGCTTTTCTCCGCTCTTCTGTACCTGGTTCTTACCTTGGATATGCAGTACAGTTTTTAAGATTACTTTTTTTTATGTGCAATTCTTTCACCTCCAGGAGAAAGTTTCCTTTCCTCTATTCTTTCTCTGGGGATCTTGATCTGCTGTTTGTTACTGTGCAGAATTTTCTCCCTAGCACCTACAATTTGTTTAAATTCTCTCCCTCAATCATTACCCCCTTTTCATTACACTTTTCAGTCTGGGACCAGTCTTGTCTTACAGCAATTTAATGCCACCCCCCCACTCCCCCATTATTTTTCCTTGAGGCTTTTCTGCCTTTGTTTTTGTCCTTGTTAGGGTATCCTGTACCAGAGGGCCAGATGGGGTCAATCCAGAAACATCCATATTGCACATAGGAGGTCCAGCAAACAGAGACTGGGTTGAGTGTGTGCACCTCTTGCCAACAGTCCTACCATACTCTCTTCCCCCCCCCCATATACTTTTGTATGTGGTGCTCCTCAGCTGCTTGGGTTCTGCCCTGGGTCTCTTTGGACTTGGTTCCTGTGCCTGGATATGTGTGGGGTCCTAATTCGCTGCTGTGAGTGGCTCTATGGTCTGTGTCTGTGGCAGGAGGAACCCAGGCCTGGCTGCCTCTGTGTGACTCTTAAGCTGCATGGGACCAAGTAAGGGGGAGGGGTCTGGACCAGCAGGTCAAGGATGTAAATTTCCTTCCTGATTTTGGTGTTACCTTATTTATTTATTTAGCATATGTGGATTCCTTTTCCAGTTTCTATAGTACTTCAGAGTTCTGAGCAAGTGGGATGGGATTTGTCCTCTCATTAGTTGATTCTGAGGGGAGACTTTCCAGGGATGTTTTATAAAGCCATGTTGGTGACACCACTCTACACTTATTTATTTTTATATTTAAAACCAATATTGCATTACTTCAATAAATCTCACTTGGTTGTGGGTTGTCATCCTTTACAAATATTGTTGGAGTCAATTTCCTAATATTTGGTTCAAGATATTTGAATATACTTTTTTTTTTTTTTTTACCGGGAGGTCCCGGGGATTAAACCCAGGTCCCTCCATATGGGAGACGGACGCCCAACCATTTGAGCCAAATCCGTCCCCCTGAATATACTTTTGAGTATATTTTTAGTTAACCATATATTAGAAAACATTATAAATGATATTTATATATATAAATATGGGTTATTGGCTTGCAGTTTTCTTTTCTTTTTACTTTTTATTGATTTTATAGTGTCCTTTGTCTCAAAGTTTACTTTATTGGAAATTAATATTGGTCTCATGTGGCAATATTGTTTATTTCCTTATTTACCTTATAGTAAATCATGATCTTGCCTTGTACTATCCACTACACTGTCAGCAATTGCCCATCAGACTCTCACAAAGCAAAAGTATTACCCAGCACCAAGCTGTAGTAAGAATTGTGCAAAGGATTCAACATTCAGATGATATCTGGGAGTTCCTGAATCTGTCAGACACTTTATCCTAGACAAAGATCTATGATGTCTGGGGTTTGCTTAGGGGGCAAATGTGAACTCTGTGCCAGTGAGTTAGCACAGGGAAGGTAGTCAGTTTGGGTACCTCTTAGTTAAATCATGTAGCTAGGAATATGTATGACTTATTTCCAATCTCCAGCAGGGCTTGGGATCATCAACCTAAAATTTCAAGTCTATTTATTTAAAAAAATCTACTCATATCAGGTATAATCTGCTAGAAGGATTCTTTAGATAAAAATTCAGTATATAGAACCTTCTGGAAGACCCTCATTTTCTTCTAGCTAGTGAATTCTGTCAGTATTATAATAAGTACTTGTGGTTGAAGGTCAAAACCACCTCAGGTGCCCCTGGGGAAGGAGGGACTGAGTTATATAGATCTGCTGTTAACTCTTTCCTTCTCTTTCTGTGTTAATTTGTTTTAGGTGTGTGTTTTGTAAGTCATAGAGTTGACATATTTTTAAAAATGGATCTTCGAAATATTTTTACAGAGGAATTTAGGCCACTTACATTTACTGTAATAATAGATATACTTGATTTTATTTCTGTAATTTCTTTGTATGCTGTCTTATAATTTCTTTTTTATCTTTCTTTCATTTTATAGCCTCTCATTTTATACTTTTATCATATTTTTTAATTCTTCCAGAGACTAACTTTAAGGTGTGTAGAATATACTGTAATTTAAAAATAAATTGAGAACAATAGTAGTAAATCTGTATCTTTTACTCCATCTTTTATAAAAAGAAAGCTTTTAACTCACCCTCCTCTTCCCGGTCATTAGCAATATGACTGAGGTTAGAAACAAGGGATTGTTGTTCAGATATTGTTTTTTAAAATATTTAGCTTTTCCTTGAAAATTTTTTTTTTATATTTAAATTTTATGTTTTAACTATATAGCAATTATTTAGATATAAAATGTCATATGTTAGTTCACACTATTTCTTAGTGTGGTTTTAATTTTCAGTCAATTTCCTGAGTGTTTTTCAAATCATACTACCCTTCTGTGATTTAATTCCCCCTTTAATGCTGCCTTTGATGTTTATTTTAATCTGATTTTACCCAAGATATATGTAGACTCTTCAGTAGTTGAGCAGATAGAAAACTGTAGTTTCCTCTATATTTCACACCTCCCCAGGTTACATATGACTTCCATGGCCCTCTAAAAATTGGCAGGGTGGTCGCGTTAGGGGAGGGGGGGCATGAATATTTTGGAAAATACATTCTGATATTTAAAAAATATCATCCTAGGTAACATCTATGAAGAACAGTCCCTCTGATTTAAATATTATTTTGGCTAATTGAAAAAATTGGATTAGACTATCATTTTCTTCTAGCTAGTGACTATCCACTAATTCAACAAATGATTACTAAATTCCTTCTATAATTATGGGGGGGGGTGGTGGTTCAAGGATGAATTATATATGAACTCTCCCTCACTGGGATTTATGGATTTATGGGAAAATTAAATATGCAAATTATTCTAATTCAAAATAGAATGTAATTTAACATGGAAGTAAAGATAATTATTAGAATGTAATGTCCTTGAGGACTCAGAATCCTGTTTTGTCTTGTTTGTCCAGAACTTTATTTTAAGTGTTGAGAACAGTGTCTAGCATATACTAGGCACTCAGTAAAATATTTGTTAAGTGAATCATTGAGACTGGGAATGATGAGAAAAGATAGTTTTAACTAAAGTGAACAAGAAGTCTTTGGTGGAAGAAGCAGCATATAAGTTGGGCCTTGAACAATTGGTAAAATATAAAATAGAGAATTAAAGGGAAATATGCAGCTCTGTGGCAATTTTTATTACTTATGTAAAATTATTCATTCCATTCCATTATTTTATAAAAATGGTTGCTATTGGCTATTTTATTTCTTGACTTTAATTCAGAATCTGAATATAATACTCAGACTAAATAACCCTCCAGCAGTAGCTAGAGATGTAAGTTTTTGTTAACAGGTGAAGGAGTCTTTCTGGAACAGAGATATAGGTGCTGTTCCAGCAGGCATCAAGGGAGGGAAGCTCCCCACCCTGGTTCTGTAGTACAGTCACTGCAGAAATTGCATCATCTAGATTGTGCAAAATACAGGAAACAAACCAGTTTTGAATGGAGAACATTTTGCATCAGCCAAAGCAATCAGTGCCATTGTATATCTGCTTTGTAATCAACATTTTTATGATTCAATAAAAAATATAAATCTGCTTCTGATGGTATTGACTTTTCTATGCCACCCAAAATGAAGCTGCCTCCTATACAGCAGAGGTTTAATAAATGACTGTTGAATTGAGTGAATGCATGGATAAACACAGTTGTCAGATATGGCCCTGAAGAGGTGAAATGTTTAATTTAGTATGTATATTCACTTTCCATTTTGTTAATAAGAAACTACAGACTGGAGCTGCAAGATAACCTTTACTAATGAGAGTGACATCGCATATGCAAACAACTGAAAGCTCTTTACCAAGCTTGTAAAGTGTTTTCATTTTACAACCAAATTTGATTTGTCCTGCCAAATTTGCATTGCCCTGCTCATTATTATCAATAGCAGTCTCTTTCTTTTTTACCCATTTCCATTTAGATCATGGGCTAAATTGTAACTTTTTCAGCCAAAGAATTTTTATTTGTAAAGTAATAATGTTAGTGATAATTGCTGTCAGTAAATGAGAGTTTTGGAGCATGTAAAGCTGGGGGCCAGAACTTGGGTCATGGTGATATTAACAAGGTCATGCCAGGCTGCTTGGGAAATGCCTTGTTAGTCTTACATGGAGTCATCTTTTGAAATTACTGCATTTTCTGTGAGCCTCTTGCCTTTCATATTTATCCTATACCTACCCAGAGGTCATGTGAGTATTATTTGAGACAGTATGTTTGGAAAATATATAAATGCTCCTTCCTATTATCACTGCGTCCTAGACAGAGCAAGTCATCTTTCAAGGTCAATGCCATTTCACAGATGAGCACCAAATTAGTGAAGATGGTCCACACACTTGGTGTCTAAATTGGAATAAAGCCCAATCCTACTGACTCCCAGGCCAAAGTGTCTGTGGATTCAGGGCAGCACAAACAACTCTTTGTTATAACACTGTGTTAAATTCTCTGCCGCTGGGCTCATAATTTGTGGGTTCTTGCTAGTACAGTTCCAACAACACTTGGAACATGTTTGTGTTATAAAGCGGCATAGAATTTTGTCCTGCTGATTACAAAGGCACAATCAACTTCTTCCATGTTTTGGATTTGGACTTCAACTTGAATCCAGCTTTTATCCCAGAGCCAATTTATTCAAAGCAAAATGTATAGAAAGATAATGAGGGATTCTTTTGTTTGTCTTTTTAATCCTTTCTTGATACAAGCAATCCTTCAATTGCACTGAATGACTTATTTGATGAAAAGATAATAAAGGTTTTTTTTTGTTGTTGTTCTTTTGTGTGTATTTTTAATCCTTTCTCAATATAAGCAATCCTTCAATTGCATTGAATGGCTTATTTGATTAAGAAAAACCTGTATATAAATTGTGTATCACGTGACAGGTTCTTAAGCTAAGTATTTACCCAAGAGAAATATTTTAAAAAAGACAAAAGCATGTTTAATGTATGTCCCTTCTTTTCCTAAATGACAAATGATTAGCATTTTTCTGGGGACAACTTCTTATCTTGAAAACAATTTTTTCTAGGACAGAATCAGGTAGGAGATACACATTAGTAAAAGGGAAATGGTATTTCAGAATTAATTTTTATCCTATTTAAATGGTAATTAAAAGCACAAAACACCTTCATCCAAATCATAGGGAGCTAGGGGATCCCCAAAACTAACTAAGTATAAGAAATTGGATTAAATTTACACATGTCTAAAACTGTTATTCAAGAAGTGCAACTAGATCGTTAATAGGACTTGAGCAGAAAACTGAATTTTGTATATAACATTAGACTTTAAAATGATTATAATTTTTTTACATTGTTTCATTTGTGCTTTGAAAAGAAAAAAATGAGATATGCAATTAATATGGTTTAACTCTGCAGGATGAATATTACTATTTAATGATGTATAAAACAACTCTATTCTAACAGCTTCATGCCGGGCACAGAAATGGGAAAAAAATCCCACAAATTTATGTTTATGCAAATATGCATTTAGGACATTCAGTATTTTTATTTTAAGTACAATGACTCATTTTAGTCTGTTACCTATAAAGTGAGTATTTTAGGATGCATTATGCACATCACATATTCCTCAAACTCCAAATGCCATGTAGAATAAATGTGAGATGTAAGGCTTGAAATCTAAAGGCATCCATTTACTGATGGACTATTCCCTCTGCCCACCTCACTAATTCCACTAATGTAAAGGATATGTCACAATAAGTAATGATGCAGTGGGCATTGCTGAGCACTTGCTATGGCCAAAACACAGTCAGAAGTCGGTCTATTTGCACTTAATCTGTATGATCATTGTCTCTAGAATTAAATTCTAACTCCTGAGTGAGGCATTGAAAGTTTTCACCAACTGAACTGTATTCCCAATCTAACCTCCCACTCTGCACTTTATAATGCTAACAGATAGTGGAAACCATACTTTTCTGTGTCACCCACATTTCCTTGCATTGCTTCTTCTACCCGAATGCTCTCCCTCTACAATTTTCATAGTCTGATTGGTACTTCTCTAGGACATTTTCTCTGGCTGTTTTTCCCAGTAAAAAATAATCTTCCTACTTATATCTTTCTCATGGCCTTTATTTTTGACTTGAATTTTAGTTATTCTTGTTCATACCTTAACTATCCTATTAGATTGTAAGTTTTATGAAGACATAGACCATGCATTAATTATTCTTGTGTTGTCCATATTATCTTGGAAAGTATTTAGCCTATTAGAGGGTAAATAACAGAAATGGTTCAAATTGGCAGAAGGAAACATCTAGACACAATAGGTGAGAAAGTAGGGGATAAATGCCTTAGCAGGAATGTAGAGACTTTTGGTAAAGCATGGTTAATATTGACTTGCCTCTTGGAGCTTTATGGTATATTAATGTTAATAATGATGATGTTAAGAAATTTAAGATGCTTTCAAGGCATTGCTTTATAGTAGCTGTGGATATCACTCTTGCATAGAAGGTCCTTTAGGTCAGAAACAATGCAATTTTCATTCATGAATGGTTATCACCAAGAGATAATTTGACTCTGGGCTTTAGGTTTTATCTTTAAACTTCAAGAGATAATGTAATGCAGTGGTTAAGAATAGGGACTAGGTTGTCTAGTTTTAAAGCTAATTATGACTTTAAGCAAACAGCTCTGATTCTTGTTTGCTTGTATGTAAAATGAGGGTAGTAATAGTACCTCCCTTGGATGTTGTGTGGTTTAAATAGGATAGTATATGTAAAGCCTATAGTGTTTAATATTTCTATTATCTTTATGCTCCTTTCTTTGATTCAATGCAAGGATACAGCTATCAATAATGGCATTTACTAGATTGGTAAAATAGTTTCCCATTGCAGTTATTTATGCAAGTTTCTATTTTTCTTTGTCACAGGACTTAGGGAACACATAGTAAAAGGGAAATGATACTTCAGAATTCCCTAAGAACTCTTTGGACTAATCCCAGAATATATATTATATAAGAAATGTAGCAATTTATTTGCTTTGGAGTCTGCTTATTGTAATTCCCAACATACATGGATTTTTAAAAAATTAAATTTTAAGCTTCCTATATCAGTGTGTTTAGAGGTAAGCAACAAAACTAACTCTGGCTGATTAAGCAGAATTTGCTTTTTAGGACACTGAGAGACTCACAAGAATCATTAAGATGACCAGAGAATAACTTCAAAACCTCAAAACTAAGCTTTCAGGGAAAAGACCCCAACCCATGCAGTACACCAACCTGAGGAGTAAATGACCCATGGTCACCGTGGCCACCAGGCCCTGGATGCTTTGTCTGGTTTTCTCACTGGACCTTGTCCCTGTGTAGGGATCTCTACCTCTGTGCCCAGCAAAACTGGATGCACATGCAGAGCCAGATTTCTCATGGCATTCATTTCTTTCTTTCTTTTTTTTATTTTTAAGGAGGTACTGGGGATTGAACCCAGGACATCATACATGAAAAGCACGTGCTCAATCATTGAGCTACATCTACCCCCCTCCCCATTTATGCATCAAAATCTCATTCTAGCAGGTGGCTGCTGGTCAGGTGCCCATGACTCATCAGCAAACAAGGCAGAAGAAGTGACTTTTCTCACTTCAAACTTGGAGATGTAGGATTTAAAAGGTAGAAAATCCCCCAAACGTCAGAATTTTTGTTGAAAAGTTGCTGAGCAGATAGAAAACAAAACATTCCACTATCATCTCCATTTTTCTCTATGATTTATAGGTTATGGTTTTATAATCAATAAAGCTAAATTCTGGAAGCAGTTGTAAGGCTTCAGATGGAGGACATAGTTGCTGTGCCACGCATATTCTGTAGGCATTACTATCAGTTGAACTGTTTTTACTAGTGTAAACATTTGAATGATGACCTTTGTTACCTAACATCAAAAAAGCATTAGGAAAATTCTGTTATTTTTTTCCTCGTAGTTTCAACTGAAGTAATTTAGGAATGGCTTTCAAAGGTTATATTAACTTTTTGAAATTTTAAGTTTCATTACTTTTGAGATACATGTTTAGAAGCTAAAAAGGGCACACAGTGAAAATTCTCCTTTGCATGCTTCTTTACCAGCAACTATCATTCCCTGCAGACAGTTCATGCTTTTAATTTCTTTTGATTCATTTCAAGGTAGTTACTGATTTCTTCTGAGATTTCCTCCTTGACCCACTGTTTGTCTAAGAGTGTTAACTTAGATATCTTTGTGCCTAATCTGGTTCTCTGGCCCTTACTGATTTCCAGCTTCATTTCATTGTGGTCATAGAAATTACTTTGTATAATTTCAGTCTTTCTGAATTCATTGAGCATTTTTCTGTGGCCTAGCACGTGGTCTATCTTGGAGAATGATCCATGTGCACTTGAGAAGAATGTATATCCTGATGTATTTGGGTGTAGTGTTCTGTATATGTCTATTAGGTCCAGATCTTCTAATGTATTATTCAAAGTCTTTGTTACTTTATTGTTTCTCTGTTGAGATGTTCTGTCTAATAGTGATAATGGTGTATTAAAGTGCCCCACTATAATTGTAGAGGCATCTATTTCTCCACTTAGTTTTTCCATTGTTTGCCTCATGTATTATGAGGCACCTCGGTTACGTGCATAAATGTTTATGATTGTTTTTTCTTCTTGAAAACGTACCCCTTTTACTAATATATAGTGTCTGTCTTTGTCTCTTATGGTAGTTTTGCATTTAAAGTCTATTTTGTCTGATATTAGTATAGCTACTCCTGCCCTTTTTTGGTTATTGTTTGCTTGTAAGATTGTTTCCCAGCCATTCATTTTCAGCCTCCTTGTGTCCCTGGGTCTAAGGCGGGTTTCTTGTGGACAACATATAGATGGGTGATATTTCCTTATCCATTCTGCTAATCTGTATCTCTTGACCGATGAGTTTAATTCATTAACATTCAGTTATTACTCTCAAGGAATTACTTACATTAACCATATTTTCTTTGGGTTTATACGCCATACGTTGTTTTTATTTCTCTTTTTGTCTTTCTAGTTTTTCTTACACTCACCTCCACCTCTCTCTCTCCTGTTTTTTCCCTTTCAACCTGCAGAACTCCCTTTAGTATTTCTTGAAGGCAGGTTTCTTATTGGCATACTCTCTTAATTTCTGTTAATCTGTGAATATTTTGAATTCTTCATCATTTCTGAATGCCATCTTTGCTGGATAGAGAATTCTTGGCTGGAAGTTTTTTCCTTTTAGTACCTTAACTATGTCATACCACTGCCTTCTTGCCTCCATGGTTTCAGATGAGAAATCAGCACTTAATCTTATTGAGCATCCCTTGTATGTGATGGTTCTTTTTTCTCTTGCTGCTTTCAGTATTTTCTCTTTGTCTTGAGAATTGGACAGTTTGATGAGTATATGTCTTGGAGTAGGCCTGTTGGGATTTATACTGTTTGTGGTGTGCTGCACTTCCTGGACATGTACATCCATCTCTCTCAATACTGTTGGGAAGTTTTCAGCCATTATTTCCTCCAACATTCCTTCTACCCCCTTCCCTTTCTCTTCACCCCCCACCCCCCAAGATGGCTATAATGCTTATGTTTGTGCGTTTTGTATTGTCATTCAAATCCCTAAGTCCCTGCTGGAATTTTTTCTTTTTATCTATCTGTTCTAGTATCTGTTTGAGTTCAGATGTACTGTCTTCCATATTGCTAATTCTTTCCTCTACCTGTTCAAATCTGATGTTATTGTATGTGACTTTACTGTGACCTAAAACTTCCTTGAAAACAAAATGAAAAATAGTAAGACACTGAGGAATAAATGGAAGAAAATGCCACTATACAGACAGGACACCAGATATTACAGTGATGAAAAGTTAAATGTCAAAAATTTAAAAAAATATATTTTTCATTATTTTTTAATATCCCAATCTTTTAAAGTTTTATTTTTAGTTTTTAAAAAATTTTATGTATTTTATTTCTTATATTTAAACTTATAACTATTATTTCATTTTCCTATTAATTGTATTTGGCTATTTTAATGGCTTCATTTTTGAAGAAGCTTTGGATCACAGAAGGGTTACAATAGGGGCAGGGGAGGATCATTGGTGCAGGATGTCAGTGATGGGGCATACATGGGAGGAAGTTCATATGGGCATACATATAAGGCATATAAAAATGTTCAAATGTTCATGAGGCATTGTCACAGTGGGTGGAGACTCACACAATAACTGAGAGAATATTGAATTCCCATCCTGGAGAGCTCTGCCACATTCTGTAATGGAGGAGCAACAGTCTCCCAAGTGCAGGGGCAATGACTGGCAAAGGAGAATGATCCACTGATGGGCCCTTGATATTGACAACTATGCTTATGAATCTTTGCTCTCGAAATTGAAACTTAGCCTATTGTTGTGGGGTGCCTAAGAGTTACCTCCTGAAAACCTCCTTGTTGCTCAAATGTGGCCTCGCTCTAAGCCAAACTCAGCAAATAAATACATTGCCTTTCCCCCAGTGTGGGACATGACTCCCAGGGATGAGCCTCCCTGGCACTGAGGATTTACTACTAAGCACCAACTAGCAATGCAACTGGAAAAAGATCTCAAGTAAAAGGGGGAAAAGGTAAAGACAAATGAGTATATATGGCTAAGAGAGTTCAAAGTGAGTCGGGAGGTCATCCCATAGATAACGCTTATGCACATCTCAGCAGGATCTTATAGACTTCCAAAATGGATACTACCCCAAATAGTGCAGCTCTGGGAGCAGGGAAAGGGAAAAAGAGTTGTGATATGGGGGCTTTTTGGGGACTTGGGAATCATCCTGAATGACTTTGCAATGACAGATATAGACTATTTTATTTTATTTATTTATTTATTTTTAAAGATTTTATTTATTTATTCATTTATCCCCCCCTTGCTGCTTGTGCTCGCTGGGTCAGCTAACCACGCCGTGTGGGCGGGCTTGCCTTCACCAGGAGGCCCCGGGAACCGAACCCGGGGCCTCCCATGTGGTAAACGGGAGCCCTACTGATTGAGCCACAGCCGCTTCCCTAGACTATTTTATATCATCATAACATGCAGAGCTGTGTGGGAGAGAGAGTAGACTACAATGTTAACTATGGTCCATGTTTAATGGCAAAGCCCCAGGATGTGTTGGCCAATTGCTATGAATGTGCCACACTAATGAAAGATGTTTATGTGGGAGGGTGTGGGAGGTATGGCAAGTGGGGCATATGGGAATCCCTATATTTTTTTGTGTAACATTTATGTAATCTAAATATCTTTTAAAAATATATTATAAATGAATAAAATAAAAAATCAATTATAAAAAATCTGCTGTTATATGCTTCCAGTGTATTTTTGATTTCTTGGATTATACAATTCATCACCATCATATCCGCTATCTTTTTATGTATGTTTACAATTTCTTCAGTATGTTCTCCCAGTGTCTTCTTAATATCCTTGATCTCTTCCTTCACTTCATTAAGTTGGTCCATGACATTTGTTTGGATGGCTTTGATTAGTTGTTCAATGTTCTACATCTCTTCCTGGTTTTTAGTTTGTTCATTGGACTGGGCCATGTCTTCCTGTTTCTTAGTATGGTTTGTAATTTTTTATTGCTGTCTGGCCATCTTTTTATCTTGATGGGCTTATCAGTTAATTAGCTTCTCTCTCTACTCTAGGGTTTTATTTAGATGTGGTTTTTGTGTGTGTGTTAAGTTTTCTCTTTGATACTTTGTTTGTCTTATTCTATTTCCTTGCTATTGTCTATGTTCCCTTGAAGGAAAAATATTAGGACCAGAGAAAGCAAAAGAGATAAGAAGTGAAAAAGGATAATAGTAATAATAATAGTAAAAGTTAGAAGAGGAGCCATATAAGACCTTGGAAGATGAATGTTTAACTCATGTAAGCAGTGTGGAATAATAGGAATAAAAAAGTGGAGAACCAACAATGAAATGGGAAACTGAACACAGGAAAATATATAGAATGAATTAAAAGGCCAGAATGATGAGGAGAGCAGGAAAGACAAAAGAAAAGACACAAAGAAAAAAAGTTAATAAAAGAAAGAAAACAGGATAGATGAGATAAAAATAAAAACCAGAATAACTGAGGACTAAACAGAGAGGTGGAATGTAAGAACAACAGCAGAAAGTGGAAGATAGAAAGATGAAGGAAGGAAAAGAGATAGCATTGGTAGACAAAATCAGTATACACAGAAAAGGGGAAATCAAGGAAGAGGAAACACAGCAAATAAGAAAGAAGCCAGCAGCACCTTGAAAAATTTCTTTGTCCAGCTCCCTCCAGATCGATGCTCCAAAGCCTCCTGTTCTGTGGGTCCCCAAAACAGCTCACTCAGGCAGGATCTTGCCCCTTCTCAGCCGTTTTTTGCAAGAGAGATGGTGAGTGCCCTTTTAAAACGACGTCATCTTGCCGCTTCTTCCCAATTTCTTTTGAATACTTCCCGAATCCTTTCATAATACAAGGAAACATTCTATCCATATTGTTCTGTAATCTTTTGCTTTTTTCACATACCATTATATCTTGTAGATCATTCTGTGACAGAAGAAAACAATGTTCCTCCTTCCTTATGTCTGCATAGTATTCCACTGTATGGATGCACCATACTTCTTAAAGTAGTTCTCTAATGTTGGACATTTAGGTTTTCCAATATGTCATTACTGAAAACAATGCTAATGGTTAAAATCTAGTTTGCTAGATCTCACCCCCAGAGTTTCTGTAGGTATGGGATGAAGCCTAAGAATCTGCATTTCTACTAAGTTCACAGGTGATGCTTATGGTGCTGGTATGTTGAAATACACTTTTAAAACTGATGTTTTAGAAGATAGGCCCTGGCCCTGATTTATGTGTGCTTACCACTTGTAGCAGTTTGGCATTATTTTTGAATTCCAAAAATAGACATTGGATTGTGTTTGTAAACTGGTCTGTACCTGGTGTGATTAAATTATGATTAGGGCTTTGATTGGGCCACGTCAGTAGGGTATTTAGTCCCTGCCCACCAAGAGAAAACTACATGGCAGAGAAGAGAGTTGGAGTTTTAATGCTGGAGACCCAGGAAGTAAGCACACAGAGAAGCAGAGCAGCTGAGCTCCGAGAGAATTGAGCCCTGGGGAAAGAGACAGAACCAGTTGCCTGATAGTCTACAACTGGCCTTGTGGAGACAGCAGATGAACCTGGAAAGAAACAAGCCCTGGGAAGAGAGGAACCAAGGAAGCCTGAACTCTTGGCAGACATTGGCAGCCATCTTGCTCCAACATGTGGCAACAGACTTTGGTGAGGGAAGTAACTTATTCCTTATGGCCTGGTAACTGTAAGCTTCTACCCCAAATAAATACCTTGCATAAAAGCCAACAGATTTCTGGTATTTTGCATCAGGAACTCTTTGGCTGACTAATACACCACTGAATAACAGGAGTTATGTATAGCCTGGCTCAAGGGCAAGCATAGGTAGTGGCTGCTCTTGAAATCACAATTTTATAAGACCTAATCTTTTTTTTGTGGGGGTGAGTGACTGGAGTGGAAAGAAGGTATGAAGTTCTCTGCCTAATACTACTAAGGTGAAGAATCATTTCTTTAGGTGATTAGGTAGGGACTCCCAAGTCAGGACAAAATGGTCCCTTCTATATTCACCCTGGTTTTCCAATGATGAGATCCCTTCAATACAAAGGGAGGCTCACTGTCCTTTTATATCATATATAAGGGATAAAATTCAGAGTAGCGGAAAGACCCAAATGAAAAGTGCCAAGGTAGAGGTACAATTCAGAAGAAATGGATTCAGAAGGTATCTTTTGGTTCATTCTTCAAGTGTCCATGGTTTCTCTTGGCTCTGGTCTTCACTTCTATGAAAACTATAGTCATGGCAGCATAGCCACTTGTGTCCTGAGAATTTCCTAATGTCAGAAGTCCCCCTCCTCAGAGGTGACATGAAGTGTGTGATGTATATGTGTTTTGTGTGAGAGAAATCTAGTAAGAGAAACTTTGGCTCCCCATAACTGTTATAGTGTAGAGTCAGCATTGATTAATAGTGACTCTAATAGAAAAAAATGGGGCTGGCAATATTGAATATAATGTATAGAAATTTTTACTGGTGTGATCATCTAGTAGATTTCGCTAGTTTAAAGGCAACAGAACAAATAAGACATCTTCTTTTAGTTTGAGATCCATCCGATCCCCCTCCCCTCCACATATCATGAAGCTCATTATGTTTTACTATTAACCTTAATGGAATTTAATGTCCAATGAGTGAGCTAGGTCCCTGACTTTGGAAGCTGAAAGTGATTGTAAATGAATGTTCAGAAATCATAAAACACCTACTGTCATAGAAGCGTTTGACAAATTTTCTGAAATTCTCCAAAGATATTCACTTATGAACTCTGTTATTTAAAACCAATGATCTTTTGATCTTGTAGGCACAGGAAAATAAAGTGTCTGATACATTTTTTAAAAACAAAATGTAAAAAGTGGTCACTGTTTTCCAGTTCAGAGTCCCAACTCTTAAAACTAGTGTTATCCACAACAAAATCACCAGATGTTTTCCACTTCAAACTTATTCTGCATTTTACTTGTGAATTATAATTAGACACTGACTATAAATTGACTGACATAAATATATTAGCTCTGGCACAGAAAATTCAACCTTCTCTGTAGGAGTTTAACCTAAGAAAGGGGGGCAGAATTTCGAGGTAGCTAATGATAAGAGAAACAGTACATGGAGAAGCTCTGTAAGGCACATGATGGAATGCAAAAATGTCAAGCAAAAGAGATGAAAGATTGAGATAAAGGCCTAAAAGGAACGGGCAGAGGGAAGTTGTGACAAATACTTATTGTTGACTCATGTCAGAGAGCACCAGGAGTGTGAAAAATAACAGGGAAATCAAAGAGATGGAAATGATGATTGAAGAGGGTTGAATGGGAATGAGGCACGTTAAGGGAATTGGGCATCATGCTATGAGGAGGTTCATAACAGAAATCAGGCCATGTCTTGATATTATATGATGTTTCAGTCTTATTAACAAGAATAAACATGCCACAAGGTGTCCCGGCCCGCGGGACATCAACGAGGACCCGAAACCTGCCGAGAAAGAATGGTGGGACAAGAGACGCAAGGAATGACAGCAAGACAGTATTCTGATCAAGCTGCAAATTTTATTTGAGGGAGCAGGGCTTATATGCTGTTTGGAGAAGGGAAGTGAGTCGGGGCACTCCAGGATTGGAGGATGCTGTTGCTGGGGTAGGGGCAGATTTTACTTTCGTGCCCTGCGCCTGCGTACTGTTACAATCACCTAGGTAGAGGCGGGAACCGGAGAACAAAGGAGCAAGGAGGAAGAAGAACAAGGAAGTGACAAAGCAGATTTTGTGTCTGCGCCATGTTGTGCTATGTAGCCACTGGTTGCTGTCGCTTAGGTTGTTGGCACCTTTCTTGGCAGACTCCAGTGACGGCTCCCAACAACAAGGTGGTGTGTAAGTCAATTGTTCTCATGATCAGAATATTTGCAAACATATATATCCCTCTGATGTGGTGCAAAATTGAAAGCTGAGTTGGTGAGCATGATTGTGTCTTTAAATATTTTAAGGGTTGTCAAAAAGTAGAAGGTTTGGGATTGTTCTGTGTGGAGCTAGTGTCAAAGAGAGTGAGAATAAAAAAGAAATCCCTTCAAAATGAAAAAAGAAACTCCTACTATAAAGTATTAAGAGCACAGTCTTTGAGGCAGGCAGACAGGAGCAAATTCCAACTTTGGTTCTTAACTGCCTTACCACCATGGTCAATTTAATGTGTTCGAATTGCAGTTTCTGGATTTATAAGCTAGAAAAATACCTGACAGGGCTGTTGTATTATTCGAATGAAATAGTCTATCTAAAGTGTCTGGCACAGATTGCTTCACAAGCACTGAATTTCTCATGAATACCTCAAAGGAAGTACATGTAAATGAATCTCATTTGAAAGTATTGCTCTTCCCAAGTGTTCGTTTCATATTAACCCTTCAGGTCTTAGCTTAGATATCAGACTTGATGGGGTCCCCCTGACTCATAAAAACCTGAAATTCCCTAATGCAGCACTTTATACAAAGATTGACTACAATCTTATGTTGATAGTTTGTAAGCTATGTGAGGAAAGGGACAAGGTCTTTCTTAGTAACTATGGCATTCCCAGGATCAAGCACCAGTGCCTGGCACTTAGTAAGTTTTCAATAAAGTTTAGAAAGAATTGATACATTTTGAATCCCTGTCCAAACTAATCAGGCTTCCCTAATTGCTCCTCCCTTGCCTTGTATGACTTGACCTTCCTTTTAGTCCTCCTGTATTGCAACTCTTTTTGTCTCTTTAGTATTCCTGACTTGAATTTGTTGCTCCATAAGGTGCTTTTAACATTTATTTCTGTATATGTCTTGGATTCATGCCAATTTTTTCATACCATCATTCCAACATGTAGAACTTGCTTATTTTGTGTCTAAAAGACTGAAATAGCCACCAGGCTGCTCAATTGCTGCCAGCATCAGTGCATTTATCAACTTCAATGTAGGTGCTTATAAAAGTTTCCTTAGGTACAATTTCTGCAATGTCTTTATGTGGTAAAAATGTCTGTTGATTTTCCATATTCTTTTATGATGAACCAAACTCCTCTTCAGATAATACTATCAAAAGAAGTATATTTATTGTAGGAGGAAAATGTTTTAGTTTTAGTGAGTAGAGATAGAATGGGTTCGTTCATAAACCCAATGAAGACATTTGGAAGAATAGATGAGGTAATGACTAGGAGACTTGAGGGTCTGTTGTCTTGCTGTCATGAAAGTGAGGTGAGCCAAGCAAGAGCAGTAGGAATTCCACTAAATGGAGAGGGTTCAGCTTACAGTGATTTTTGCTGACATGACTCCCAGTTCTTTGTTAGGGGTGGTTGTGATATTGTTATAAGAAAAATCACATGTAAAGTAAGTAACAGTAATTGGGATCAGAGCAACTTGCAGCCTCTGTTAATACCTCATGGTAAGTTCTGGGGATGTGTGTAGGCGATATAGGATCAGTAAATAAAGTCTGAGATCACAAGGTTATAAACACGTGACTGTACAGAGCCTGTGAATCAGAGAACGTCAGGGATGCTGCAGATCCCTGGTCTCTCCTGTGAATGTGATCTCAGCATAGTTAAACTGAGCCTACATTCATGTTGCCTCAAATTTCTAAATGCTGCATTACTGTAGAGGAGGAAACTTTCATGTATAATTAAGTGGTATCCTTTAGGTATTTGCTTATGACTCTGTACCTTTCCACAGTTCTTCCTCAGCCCAGAACACTTTACCTATCCTTTCCTAGTACACAGGTCTTGTTTCCAGTGACTCGCTCTAAATGCAGGTACCTCCAGGAAATTCCTCCTGACCGTTCCCTCTTTTACTCAGCACCTTTTCATGTATCTTTGCCTATTGTGATTTCTGCTTATTCTTTTATTCACATAATGACTTGCCATCTTAATTTGATGTAACCTCCCTAAGGGCAGGGACTTTTCTTTTGATTATCAATGATGGCATCACATGCAGTGGTCTTAGCACATATGTTTCTTCCATAAATGTTGATGGGTATGGGTTATACTTGTACTTGTTAGGAAAGCTACTTTCACCTTCACAAAGTGTGTAACTTTGGTTAGTAGATTGTATCAGACATTTGGAAAATAAGTCCTGGAGAAATAGACTGTTTTGCTGGAAGGAGCCTTGCACTCCTTAAGCCAACATCCTTGTTTTCCAGGTGAGAAAGCCAGAACTAGAGAGTTGATGTGCTTGTTCAAGGTCATTCAGAATAGAAACTTGAACAGGGTATACAGACCCCCAATCCAGTGCAATTTTTCTTACATAATGCTCTTTCTTTTATAAGGTTCAGGTGCAGCTACATAGGCTGGCAATTAACTTTCTTGGGTTTAATCTGAGCATGGCTCCATAGTAAGTTCTGCATGATAAAAGAAGAGAGAAAATGCTACCAGTATAGGCTGAAATTAAACTGAAAGGACTGTGACATGGCTATTTAAAAATGTTTAATTTCATAAAACCCAGTAGATCAAAGTAATTATGGAGCAATAAAAGAGAGCTGAAGCCTTAGATGGACCCTAGGAAGAGATAAGACAAGACTTTTTTAGAACAGCCCCTATTTTTCCTATAAAACATTCTCTGGTTTTGTTTTCTATTGTCTAGTTTTTATTAAACAGTCTGGGTTGCAAACAAAGCCATGCTAATATAATATGAAAAAATTTATTCATGAGTACATCTTTTCTTATATGAGGAAAAACAACCATTTATATAACACCAATAGTGTCCTAAATTTTTAAAATTTAACACTTACGTGTGTCAATTATCCTTATAGCATATGAAGAAACTGGAATTTTATTCACTTTGATATTTATATACAAATTTATACTTTAATAATTTAGCATTTCCCCCTTTATAGTGTATACTGCAAAAATAATAAAAAAGGAAAAAGTCAATTGTTAATAGATTTTTCTGCCAACACTAAATATAACTTTCATATTCTTGATAGAGGAATCATTTTTTTTTTTTTTTAGTCCCTCTAAAGGGACTAAAGGGACTAAATCATCAGGAATGATTCCAAATAGAAGTAAGGTCACAATATGAGTATCACATTTCATTTACAGACAGCAGGTTGAGAAATGGTGGGAATATTTTTCTTGATCAGAAGAAAATCAGTAGTTTAGAAAGAGAGAACTTCTCAATCCTTTATTTTCAGAGACTAAAACTATTCAATAAATATACAAGATATCAATTTCAACTTCATACATTTCCTATTTAGTGAAGAAAATTAAGTAGTAGGGAGAAAGAAGGAAAAATTACTTGCAGTGGGGAAGAAGAGTTAAGAGAAACAAAAATGGAGAGATGTAAGGGGAAAACAAACTGAAACAGAGAAGCAGAAATTCAAACACCGACACACATAGAGGTCAAGATACAGGGAATAATATCCAGCCCACATAGTTTAATTAAATACTTTTAAATATGTTTTATTTTTCGGTGGTGGGAGTTGTGGAAAATATTAACATTTATGTTAATGTTGGTGTTACCACTAGGTACATATTCCAAAGATAAGATGTAATGAGGGCAGAGAAGTCTGGGGTGGCCTGTGAACTGAGGTTTCCTTTCCCTGGTTCAGTGACAGAACACTGATCTGAAAGTAGGTGGGCTGGGCTCCATTTGATTTTGTGCTTTTGGACAAGTCAGTGGTCTCAGATTTTTTTTTAATTAGAGAAAGTATGGGTTTACAGGAAAATCATGCATAAACCACAGGGTTCCCATTTGCCATCTTATTATTAACCCCTTGCATTGGTCTGGTACATTTGTTACAATTGAGAGCACACTTTTATAACTGGCATATTAACTATAGTCTATGGCAGGGGTTCTTAACCTTTTTTGTTCCACAGACCCCTTTGCCAGTCAGGTGAAAACCACAGACCCCTTACTAAGTCCACAATATACTGTATATTACTTAATAAATATATCACACCAGCACCAACACGTCCCCACAAAAATAATGTTTTTTTTTTTTCCAATTTCAATTCAAGCTCATGGATCCCTTGTTAAGAACCCCTGGTCTATGGTTTACAATTAGGGTTCACTGTTTGTGTTGTGCAGTTCCATGGATTTTTTGAAAAAAGTTTTATTCTAGTAACATATATAAAACCTAAAAATTTCCCCTTTAACGGCATTCAAATATACATTTCAGTGCTGTTAATTACGTTCAGATGATTTGCTACCACCACCACCATCTATTATCAATATTTTTCCATCATCCTAAATAGAAACTCGGTATATTTTAAGCCTTACCTCCGTATTCCCTACCACCACCCTATCCCCTGGTTGGGGATACTGGCTCTAAGAGTTTGCTCATTCTAATTATTTCATATCAATGAGATCATACAATATTTGTCCTTTTGTGTCTGGCTTATTTAATTCAATATGATGTCTTCAAGTTTCATCCATGCTGTTGCTTGTAGCAGAACTTTATTCCTTTTTATGGCTGGGTATATTCCATTGTGTGTATATATTTTGATTATCCAATCATCTGTTGATGGACACTTGGGTTGCTCCCATCTTTTGGCAATTGTGAATAATGCCGCTATGAGCATCAGTGTGCAAGTATATGTGTGGGTCCCTGCTTTCAGTTCTTTTACATATATACCTAGAAATGGGATTACCACATCATATGATAATTCTATACTTAACTTTTGGAGAAACTTCCAAATTCTCTTCTATAATAACTGAACCATTTTACATTCCCACCAGCAGTGAATGAGTATTCCTATTTCTCCAAATCACTTCCAATACTTACAATTTTTTTTTCAGCACTAGCCATTGTAGTAGGTGTGAAATAGTATTTCATTGTGGTTTCGATTTGTGTTTCCCAATGGCTAATGATGTTTAACGTCTTTTCATATGCTTTTTTGGCCAGTTGTATCTCTTCTTTGGAGAAATGTCTTTTCAAGTCTTTTGCCCAGTTTTTAATTGGTTAGTTTGTCTTTATGTTGTTAAGTTGAAGGATTTCTTTATATATTTTGAATATTAAACCTTTATTGGATATGTGATTTCCAAAAATTTTTTCCCATTGTGTAGGTTGTCATTTTATTTTTATGATAAATTCCTCTGAAGCACAAAAGCTTTGAAATTTTATGAGGTCCCATTTATCTGTTGTTTTCTTTTGTTGCTTGTGCTTTGGGAATAAAATCTAAGTGACCATTGCCTACCTCAAGGTCTAGAAGATGCTTCCCTATGTTTTCTTCTAGGAGTTTTATAGTTCTGGTCCTTATAATTAGGTCTTTGACACATTTTGAGTTGATATTTGTATATGTTGTGAGGTGTGGATCCACCTTCATTCTTTTGCATATGAAGATCCAGTTTTCTGAGCAGCATTTGTTGAAAGAGACTATTCTTTCCAAATTGAGTAGATTTGGCACCCTTGCTAAAAATTAGTTGGCCATAAATGTGAGGATTGCTTTCTGAGCTCTCAGTTCAATTCCATTGGTCTATATTTCTGTCCTTGTACCAGTACAATACTGTTTCGATTACTGTGGCTTTGTAATAAGTTTTAAGATTGAGAAATATGAGTCCTTCAACTTCATTCTTCTTTTTCAAATTCGCATTGACTATTTGGAGCTCCTTACCATGTCATATAAATTTGATGATTGGCTGTTCCATTTCTGTAAAGAAAGTTTTTGGAAGTTTTAATGGAATTGCATAGAATATATAAATCACTTTGGGTAGAATTGACATCTTAACAATATTTAGTCTTCCAATCCATGAACATGTCCTTCCATTTATTTAGGTCTTCTTTTAACAATGTCTTGTGGTTTTCTGTTTACAAGGCATCCTTTACATTCTTTGTTAGATTTACTCCTAGATATTTGATTATTTTAGTTGCTATTGTAAATAGAATTTTCCCCTGATTTCTTCTGATTGTTCATTACTAGAATATAGAAATAATCCTGATTTTTGTATGTTGACCTTGAACCCCACCACTTTGCTATATTCATTTTTTAATTCTAGGAGCTTTGTTGTGGATATTTCAGGATTTTCTGTAAATAGGATCTCAAGAAGAAATAGAAGAGCTCAACAAATTAATAACTAGTACAGAGATTGTGTCTGTAATAATAATTTAAAAAACCCAACAAAAGCCCAGTACCAGATGGGTTCACAACTGAATTCTATCAAACATTCTAAGAAGAATTAACACCAATTCTTAAGCTCTTCCAAAAAATTGAAGAGTTGAAGAGGAGGGAACACTCCCTTATTCATTGTATAAGAAAGCAATATCACCTTCACACCAAAGCCAGGTAAAAATAACACAAGGAAAGAAAATTAAAGACCAATATCTCTTATGAATATAGATATAAGAATCTTCTACAAAATACTATCAAACTGAATCCAACAGCCATTAAAAGAATTATACACCATACTCAAGTGGGATTTATCACAGGTATGCAAGGGTGGTTCAACATAAGAAAATCAATTATTGTAATATACCACATTAACAGAATGAAGGAAAAAATCCAAATGATCATCTCAATTATCACAGAAGAGGTATTTGACAAATTCCAGTACCTCTTCTTGATAAAAAAAAAACACTAAGAACACTAAAAACAGGAGAAAGAAACATCCTCAACATGATAAGCCCTTTGTGATGGTTAGGCTGATGTGTCAACTCAGCCAGTAATTGTGTCCAGGTGTTTGGTCCAGTAAGCACTGGGCTAATTGTACTACAAGAGCATTTATGGACTTCGGTCACCAGTGAGTTTAATGCGTGGATGGCTGATTACATCTGCATCAGTCAGGGAGATTGCATCATCAATGGGTGATGGTTTTATCCAATCAGCTGAATGCCTTAAAAGGGGAAGTGATTTCAACATTCAAAGAGAATTTCCCAGCTCGTCGTTGGACAGCCAACATCTCCCAGAAACTCATTAAGAACCTTCATTGGACTTTCATTAGAGCCCCTGGTTTGCAGCCTGCCTGCGGAATCTGGACTTGTGTATCCCCTTGGTTGCATGACAGACTCTATTAAAATCTCATATTATTGACAGATATCTTCTTTTGATTCTGTTTGCCGAGAGAACCCTGACTAATACAGGCATATATGAAAAACCCATAGCTAACATTACACTCAATGATGAAAGACTGAAAGCTTTCCTTCTAAGATAAGGAACAAGAAAAGGATACCCACTGTACCCATCATTATTCAACATTGGACTGGAACTTCTAGCCAAAGCAGTTAGGCAAGAAAAGGAAATTAAAAGCATCTAAGTTGGAAAGGAAGAAGTAAAATTTCCTTCTTAGCAGATGGCCTCAGTTTTGATGAATGTGAATATTTTAACTTAGCTTTTAATGATGCTTTGGAAACTAAAGTGTATTATCATAGATGTTTAATTATTTATACCATTTAGGAAAAAATACAAGTTGAAACAGGTTATAAATAGTTAATGTAGTAATACTTTGGGATTTGATATTAAATACTTATTATTGTAAGTATTTTACCATTAAAAGCTGAAGCAATAATAAATATTATGGATCCCTTTTTACTGTGTAAATATCTATTTCCTTCTTTTCTTAGTGAAAATATGAAGAAAACATTTTCCTTGCATAATCACCCTTCCATCATATGTATGTATGCAAATGTGTGGAATATTTTTAAAAATGCATTATTTTTTTCTGACAGAGCAGACTCAACTGCCAGCAGAGTCCTCTCTAAGATGGCCTTGCACTTTGCTTGAAAGAACAATCAGCACACATCATTGAGGGATTAGAAAGAAGCACTATTTTAAGTAGGAAGGGATTTAATACAGGGAATTAGATGTTAAGAAATATTTAACATCTGGGTTCTATGAATGACTCTCAGAACATAACTGAATTGACTCTCTGGGACAACTACTACCTCTATGACCTCCACTAGAACTGTGATTTCAAGACACACCCCATAGCTGTGACCCAGGGTTAGGAAAGCCAGATCAAGAATTGCTGCTGCTATATCTGCTGCAATATCCTCAAAAAACCCCTAGGAAGCTGGAAAGGAGACATTGGAAAACCTAACAGTTCCGGAACTTTGCTTCCCCACAGGAAGGGCTTAACAGGAAGGCAGAGTATTCTTGTTTTACTTCTACTTTCTAAATCCCATACATCCTAATTCACACAAAGAACATAGCTGCAAGTAAGTCTGGGACATGTAGGTTCCACCTGTACAGTAAGAAGGAGGAAGTAATGGAAATGGAGAAGACAAATTCACATTATCCATTACATAGATGCTCCATTAATGTCCTCATGAAGGAGGGCTGGTCGGATTTCATTTTTACCCTATAATTTCTCCAGGGATACTCTGATGTGTGTGCAGAAGTTAAGGCTGGATTTGAAGGTGTACTTCATTTTTTACCCCTTTAACTCAAAATAGCATAATTCAAAAAAAAAATGGAAGAAAAACTTTGTTACTGCAATTAAAATCCTAATTTTAAGCACTTTCATATCTCTGACCAAATAATACTGGCTTTATAATGAAAATATTGATAAAGGAAGAATAAATGATGAGAGAATTAGATGTCAATTAAATTTGTTCCCTTAACTCTGAGTTATTCTTTGTTATTGAATGTTGAGAATTTAAATACTAGACAAGTTTCTCATGGTAAAAATAGAATACTACTCACATGCTAACACATACCTTCTCTCTTTTCATTGCCATATTAGAGCAAAAGTATCACTGTGGAAAGACTAAGCTTCACATATGGAATATTTTAAAAATTATTTAATATTGAAACAATATAATTTTTCATCTGTCTGGCAACTTCATAGTTTATCTGAAATGACTTATTTAATCCACCAGTGAATCTACTTAATCATGTCTGCTCTAGGAAACCTTGCCTAAAAGAATTGGTATTAACTTTGGAACCAGAGAGCCCTAATGTGCTCTCAATAAATTTGAGAGAAGGCAACATTTGTGAGTGGCATGGAATAAAAATAGAGCTTTGTTCTTAATTCTAGGAGGGCCATTAATTACAGTCTCTTGTAAAAACTATTGAACTTATTTTTTAACTTTAATTTGAAGTAATTTCAAACTAACAGCACAGCTGCAAAAATGATACAAACTCAACACAGAGAATTCCACCAAACCCTCACCCCCACAGATACCCAGATCCACCAATTTTAACATTTTGCTACCTGTTCATCTATTGTTTTCCTGATTTCCTTTAGTTCTTTGTCCATTTTTCCATTAGCTCCATTATCTATCTATCATCCATCTATCTATATCTATGTATGTATGTATGTATGTATGTATGTATGTATGTATGTATCTATCTATCTATCTATCATCTATCTTCATCACCAACCTTTCTGTTTGTCTATCTACCTATCTATCTATGAACATTTGTGTAAAGTTGGATATATCATATTCCTTTAGCACATATACTTTTATGTACATTTCCTAAGAAAAAGGATATTCACTTATGTAATCACCTGAAGTGTAGTAATCAAGTGCAAGATATTAAAGTTGATACACAGCTTATATTGTATATTCCATTTTTCCTTATGTCCCAATAATGTCCTTTTTTCCTCCATGTTTAGATCCCATCCAAATTATGTATTGTATTTAATTGTCATCATCTCTTTAGATTCTCTTTTTTTCTTGTAAATTGTGGAAACATATATACAACATAAATCTTCCCACTTCAGCTCCTCCCAAGCACACCATTCAGTGGCATTAATCATATTCACAATGTTGCGGTATCCTCATTACCATCCATTACTATCACTTTCTTTCACCCCAAACAGAAGAAACCTGATATTCATTTTGCATTAACTCTCTGTTACCCCTGTCCTCCACCCCTGGTAACCTGTACTCTACTTTCTGTCTCTATAAGTTTGCATATTCTCTGATATTTTCTTTGTTGTTGCCATGGGGCTTAAATTTAACATCCTAAATCTACAACAATCTTGTTTGCTTTGATGCCAACTTAACTTCAGTAGCATACACAAACTGTGTTCCTATACTCTGCTGTCCCCCCAGTATGTAATTCTTGTCATAAATTCATATTTTTACATTCTGAGTCCCAAACCATTACTTTATCATTATATTTCACACAACTGCCTTTTATATTCTGTAGGAAATAAAAAGTGGAGTTACAAACCAAAAATTCTGTTATTTATGTTTATCCATGTTATTATCTTTACTGGAGGTCTTTATTTCTTCATGTGGCTTCAGTCAATCATCTTCTGTCCTTTCTTTTCAACCTGTAGAACTTCCTTTACAATTTCTTGTAGGCCTGATCTAGTGGTGATGAAATTCCTCAGCTATGGTTTATCTGGAAATGTTTTAATTCTTTGCTCATTTTTGAAAGAGAGTTTTGCCAGATATGGAATTCTTGGATGGCATTTTTTTTGCTTTCAGTACTTTAAATATGTCTTCCCACTGCCTTGTTGCTTCCATGCTTTCCATTGAGAAATTGGCACTTAAAATTATTGAGTCTCCTTTGTCTATGACATGTTGGTTCTCTCTTGTCATTTTCAGAATTCTATCTTTGACATTTGACAGTTTGATTATAACATGGCACAGTGTATGTCTATATGGGTTTATCCTATTTGGACTTCACTGAGCATCTTGAATGTGTGTATTCATGTCTTTGATTAAATTTGGGAACTTTTTAGTCATTATTTTTTTTTAATATTCTCTCTGCCCCTTTCTCTCTTTCTTCTTCTTCTAGGACTCCCGCAATGTGTATATTAGTATGCTTGTTATTGTCCCACTGATTCCACAGGCTCTGTATACTTTTCTTCATTCTTTCCTCTCAGCTTCTCAGACTGGATGATTTCAATTGTTTTATTTTCAAGTTCACTGATTCTTTCTTCTGCCAGCTCTAATCTGCTGTTGAACCCCTCCAGGGAATTTTAAACTTCTGTTCTTATGGTCTTCAGCTGTGTTTGGTTCCTTTTCATAATTCCCATTTCTCTATTGATATTCTCATTGTGTTTATATACTATTTTCCTTATTTCCCTTAATTCTTTGTCCATTTTTCCCCTTTAGCTCTTTGTGCATATTTAGGACAATTTTTAGAAAGTCTGTCTGGAATGTCCAAGGTCTGATCCTCCTCAGTGTCAATTTCTAATCTTTAATCTTCTCCTTTGCCTGAGCCATTGTTTCCTGTTTCTTTGTAATATTTTGTTGAAACTTGGACTTTTGATATTTTAGTGTGTTATTGTTGGCATTTAGACTCTGATGTATCTGTTCCTTAACCTTGTATACAGCTAGTGTTTTTACAGAGTGTTGTGGTTTGAAGCTGTATGTACTCCAGAAAATCATGTTCTTAAAATCTAATCTATTCCTCTGAATGTGAACCTTTTGATGAGGCAACTTCTGTTAAGGTGTGACTCACCTCATTTAGGACAGGTCTTAATCCTGTTACTGGGGTCCTTTATAAACAGAAGCAAGGCAAAGAGAAAGCCATGGAGGCAAGAAGCTGAAATCAACAGAACCTAGAAGAGAAGGGATAGACTAGCAGATGCCACCATGTGCCTTGCCATATGACAGAGAAGCCTATGATTGCCAGCAGCTGGTCAGGACGAAAGCCTCACCTTTGCATTTTCTTGGCCTCAACTCTGAGCCAATAAATTTCTGTTGTTTAAGCCAACCCATTTCATGGTATTGCTTTGAGCAACCTAGGAAACTAAAACACAGAGCTTTCCTTGAATGACAGGAGCTAATGAAAAAAAAGAAAAGGAAGGAAAAAACACTTTGCATTTGATTTGTGTGAGTGCTTTCTTTATGTTTACTGATAGGATGAGTTTGGAGAATAGCTCCAGGCCATTCTTTTTTGTGCATGTGTCTTGACTTGGGCATGTGTTTGTGGGTCTAGGAATTCCTTCCCACCCCACCCACATTTACTCAGATATGAATGTCCTTTATTCCCTAGAAAACAGTTTTCTCATGGACTCAGGCTCTGCACTATATATATCCTACAGCCAGCAATCCCTTGCCCAAGGTTGCATGACTTGAATTGTTCTACAGCCTTCTGTAGGAGAGCTTGGTGAGCCACCTTCTACATGCAGGGCAAATTCTGGGGCAGCGAGTCCCTCTGGCCACCTCCAGACAGATTGAGCCAGAAGAACATGCTCCCAGTATGTACATGAGGGTTATTATGCTCCCTTTGGAACCAGGACCAGGGGTTGTACTGGGAGTGTAGCCTGGCTCTGGGTTGAGCTGGAGAGGGGTTGGGGTGGGGCCAGCACAATGAGATTGATTCTACTGCTTTTAAGCAGCCTTTTTATCTTGATTCGGCACTCACCCTGTTACTGCAATCCTTTGTTTTCTGGAACTTTACAAAAGTTGTTTCTGCCAGTTCTTGCTGGTTGTTCAGAGGCTTCTGTGGGGGCATGGAATTCTGAAATGCCACACTCCACCATTTTTACTAGTGTGGGGCCTGAATTTATTTTTGATAGGTGATATGGTATATCCGGTGAAACTCTCAAAATAATGGCTTTTCTTAAGGCATAAAAATGTTGCAGGTAGGTTATATTAAAATAATAATTTGGGGATAATTTCTGTGTATTTCTATCCCCACAATTTTTTTTTCCCAGACAGAAATCTCTGAAAATGATTGATTAGCCAACTCAATAGACTGCTTTATGAATTAGGACATTAAAAAGGGGAAAATCATAATATAATGTGAATCTTTAGGCTATAAGTATCCACCAAACACACCTCTTAGTTAATATTCAAACAGTTTATTTCATGGCATCATGTCCAATTATGTTCTCCTTAATAATATACCTTAGTCACTGTTTGACTATCTCTCTGCATCCATCTACTGGAATGGAGATAAATGGGCAATCACTCTTGAGCAGTTGAATATGTTCTTAGTGAAGCATTTGCCCTGTTGGTTTAGCTCCAATGTCCCCATAATTGAGTAGGATGAATGTTCTGGCATAGCAGTTATCCAAGTTGTGATTTTGTTTCCTCATAATCATTTACAATTCAGTTTGAAATAAGCCATAATGTAATTTTCTCAATTTAATAAAAGCTATTTTTAGCATTCCAAAAGCTCTGATTGCAATTTTTTTCATTTTATCACTTAGTATAAGATGGGCATCCATGTTTAATCATATCAACAGACTACCTCAATGAATACAAATTTTCTACATTATCTTTAAATAAATATGTGTCATTGTGTTCCAAGGTAACAGAAGTAATTGCATATTTATAACAGTCATTATTGTAAGTCATGGTCTCTAGAAGAAAATGTACTTGTCTTTTTTAATAAGGTGCAATATTATAGTCTATTTTAAGACAATAGTATTCTATTTCACATACAGACTATAATATCACTCTAATATAGCTGATAGACCCTACAAATAGATAAAATGCAAAATATAAGCCAGAAAGTAACAAGATTTTGAAGTCTTTTGAAATTGGGATAGATGTTTTGGGTTCCTTAGCAAAGTTAAGATGAAGGTGCCATTATCTTTGACAGAGTCTTAGAACTTGTATCCACTTACCTGCTAAAGCAGATAATGGGAGTTAAGCTATTATCCTGCATTTTTGTAGCAAGATGTTTTCAGATTTTGTATGGAGGGTATGTAGTCAGCAAATCAATCTGAAAATGGCTTCAGGAAAAAACACTCTCCTTTTTCCTAAATACAATAAAAAACATCATGGATTGGGTGGGGAAAATATCACAACACTCATTTTCTGTGAACTGAGTTTTTATCAAATAGTTGGGATGTTGTCTGGGCTACCATGTTTGCACAACTCCAGGGGTTGCCATTCAAATTGTATTCTATATGAATAATGCCCCCAGGGTTGTGCTGTACACACTTGTTTGGCTATCCATGGTGTCCCTGAATTTCATAATAAAAACCTTAGCAATATTTTCGGGGATGAGCAAAGGATGGGAAGACACCCATAATTGAGATGATTTAGAAAGTGTCTCAACATTTGCTCTTTAGTGAATGAATGAGTACCTTTTTTCGCCATGATCTTTTAGAAAAAATTCTCATTAAAATGGAAATAGTACTGATCTTTAATTCCAAGACCTGAATTTTAATCCCAAATTTATTACTAGCTGTGTGATACAAGGCAGATTATTTCATCTTGCTGGACTTTACTAGTCTCCTCTGTATAATGGGAATTTGGACTCAATTAGAGTTTTGTGAGTCTTTTATTCTTAGCAGTAGAAGACCCGAGGCTCAGCAGACCTCAGCTGAAAAACAATTAGTTTGCCTGGGGAAGTTCTAACACCTGAAAGGGAACTTCAACCCTGGTTCATGCTGGTAAATATAGCTAAGATTCAATTATTGAACTGCCAAGAGTAGTTTTTCTTCTTCTATGCAAATTAGATATGAAGCACTATGGATTTCATACCTATTTTGTGCTTATTTTCAAAAATATATACTTAGAAGCCCTAAATATTCTATTTTAAAGAATTCCTAAAGTTACTGTTTAAAAGAGACTCTGAGGTCAGACAGACCTATTTTCAGTGCACGATTGGCTTCCTTGGACAATTTAAACCACTCTTAATATACCTATTTGTAAAAAAGGGGTAATATGTTTTCCATTTTCTAGTGTATTTGGGAGGACTAAATAATAAACAGAGGGAACGGATGAAGCAGGTGAGCGCCCTCTTCCCACCTCGGAGGTCCCCGGTTTGGTTCCTAGTGCCTCCTAAAGAAGAAAAACAAACAACGAGCAGACATTGAGCAAAACAACAAACAGACAATGAGCAAAAACAACAAGCAAAGCAATGAGCAGGGGGACGGATGTGGCTCAAATTGTTGGGCATCTGTCTGCCATATGGAGGGTCCTGGTTTCGACCCCCCGGACCTCCTGGTAAAATAAAATAAAAAAAAATAGAAGCTGTGCATGCCACCAGGTCCCGCATGTGGGTGCACCAGGCCCTGCCAAGCCACACAGCAAGATGATGACATAACAGGAGAGAGACACAGGGGAGAGCCAAGATGAGACACACTGAAAAACCAGGAACTGAGGTGGCGCAGGTGGCAGAATGCTTCTCTCCCACATTGGTGGTCCCCAGGATTGAATCCCAGTGAAGACTGGAGGAGAAGGATGAGAAAAGAGGGCAGGAAGCAGACACAGAGAATTGCCCGGTGAATGGACACAAAAAACAGCAAAAACAGAGGGAAGGGAGGGGAGGAGAGGGGAGGGGAGGGAATGGGGTTTAAAATGGATAAAGTAAATAAATAAATAAATCTTTAAAAAAAAAGACAATGAGCAAACAACGAGCAGATATCTAGCAAAAACAAAATGAGCAGGGAGCAGATGTGGCTCAAGCAGTTGAGTGCCCATCTCTCATATGAGAGGTCCTGGGTTCGGTTCCTGGTACCTACTAAAGAAAAACGAAACAAACGATGAGCAGACAATGGGCAAAAAAAAATGTATAATAATACACAGAAAATACTTAGCAGAGTTCTTGACCTAAAGTGAGTGCTCAGATTATGGCTCTTCTATATTATTTAGAGGGTATTTTCCCTTTCAATTAGAAAGAGGATCATGAGAGTAAGGGACTCCTTTTGTACTTTTTTTTTTTTTTTAACAGGAGGTCTGGGGGATTGAACCCAGGTCCCTCCATATGGGAGATGGACACCCAACCACTTAAGCCACATCCACCCCTTTTGGTACTTCTTAGGACAAGAGCTACAGTAGAGTTACATTTAAGAAACCTGAGCCAAGCTTCCTTGCCCCAGGTACTAGATAGATTTTCCAGAGGTGGGGATTTCCCTTGACCAGCATGGGGTCAGTTGTACCACAGTAGAAATATAGGAAGAAAGAGAATGAAATAATCACTTGGAAGAGAGGGGCTCCAAGGGATAAAGTGACAGGACATGAAATCACTTCATTTTGATCAAAGTCTACTTATATTATTGCATCTCTCCTTTTATTGTGCTTGCTGTATGTTAGTAGTATTCTAAGTGCTTTCACATGCATTATTTTATCTAATCCTCACAAAAATGTTACAAGGTAGGTAGTATTATTATCCCCATTTTATAGATGAGGAAACAGACACAGAAAGATTAAGTTGACCAAGATTATATATCTAAGAAATATTTGAGCAGTAATTGAATCTCAGGAAGTCTGAACTCAGAGCCCAAACTATTTAATACCATACTCTATTGTCTCTGTTGAGTTACTCTTCTATTCTGGAGGAAGAATAAGACATGAAGTAGAGAGCAGATAAAGCCTTGAATTTCCCATTAAGCTTAGAGTATTTGAACAAAAATATTAACATTATATCACACATGTTTCAGAAATCAATATTTCTACGATATTGTGTTAAATTGAATTATTCAAAATAATGGTATTAAATATCCATTATGACCTCACGGTGGACAGTGTGTGTATACATCTATGATCTTTGACTTTGGACTTGACCATATAAATTGCTTTGGGTAATGGGATATTAGTGAATGTGATGTGCTTGTGCAATTTGGCTTGCACTCTTGCATTTTCATCATGAAAAGAACTTATCTTAGTTATCCTTTGGTGGAGCACACCTGGTCACACTCTGCAACCTAGAGCAAATCCCAGCCTTAGATGGGCCAAATCCCAGCTAATGCATATTTAAACAATTACCTCTTCTTGTATGCCTTTGAGGTTTGGTGTGGTTTGTTAGGCAGTTTTATTGAAGTAATAGTTGAGTATAAATTATAGCTATTACTATGATCTCATTAAACAACAATATTCTTCCTTAAAATTTTTACATGAAAACTTATAACAGCTTTACTTTATTGCCCCAAAGTTGCTTCAATAGAGCATTCATTAATTTTAAAAACAGTTTATCTGTTTAGAACTAAGTAATTGCAAAGTAATTTGACAGGAGTAGGAAATAGGGATAATTAAAAGAAACAATCTATGAGGCTGGAGAAGGCATAACAAATGTATAAACAATATTAAAACCACAAATGGTAATTAAGAACAAACAACACTGAAAAGATAATTAATAGGTTCAAATTGAATGGTCTACAAATAAGAAGTTGGTGGAAATAGCTAAAAAGAATTTTATTTTCAATCGTATTTTATTTCCTTTACCAACAATTTCCATAACTTTTGCTTCACAAAAGTCGACTACTTGGGGAATCTCTGGATGAGTTTGTAGGTCCTTTGCCTTTTTATAGCCAAGTGTTTATAACTTTAATATTGGTCTTAAAATTTACCTAGAGAATTAAATGAAGGACTGCCTTATTACCACATCCTATAATTACATTCATTTATGCAACAGTTATTTATGTACTTGTTTGGAAAAAATGCCACTTAGAACTCATATTGATTTTTTAGGGCTATGTATGTGTGGGGTGCTGGTGATAAGGGTGCTGGTGGCATACTATATGATTTTTTATGCTCTTATAGTTAGAAACTGGTGAAGTGAGAAAAATGAAAAAGCAAAACCAGATTATTTGGCTATATAAGGTTTGGCAGTATGGAGGAGGGCTAAATTGCCCTATGTAAAAATGTAAGTGGATTTGGTAGGAGAGGATGCAAGACTATGGGAAGGGTGGTCAAAAATAATGAAGCACAATGATGATTAATATTCAATTTGTTTTTTAACTAATAAGTAAATATTTGTTTATGAAATGTAAAACCTTCCATTACCCCAAACCTTTAGTAAAGTCTGCAACTCCAACAAATTCAGCTTTTGAGTGATTTGGGGGGGGGGCGGTGAGGATAAAAAAAATGGTCTACATTCTATATTTGAGTCAGTGAAGAGTAAAAGAAGAGAATATCTGTGGGTGATAATATGAGAGTGAGAATTTAAGTTCAGTGGAACCACTAGCTGTCTCTAGGGCAGTACTTTTCTGCTTGGGCTGGTTTCACTTGGAGAGCATTGAAAAAATATTGATGATGTCTGTCCACTCCCAACTATCCTAATATAATTAGACTGGACTGTGGGGATTTTAAAAAAGCTCTCAGGTTATTCGATGTGCAGCCAATTTTGAGTATTACTGCCCCTATGGGTGTACACCAGAGGTTCTTAACAAGGGGTCCGTGAGCTTGAATTGAAATTTAAAAAAAACATTATTCTTGTGGGGACGTGTTGGTGCGGGTGTGATATATTTATAAAATAATACACAGTTTAGTAAGGGGTCCATGGCTTTCACCTGACTGGCAAAGGGGCCCGTGGAACAAAAAAAGGTTAAGAACCCCTGGTCTACACAGAGTTCTTGACCCTGGCTGCTCATTAGAATCACCTGGGGAGTGTTTAACACATACCATACCATAGCCTACCTCCAGAGATTCTGATTTAAATGCTCTGGGATAGAGCCAAGGCATCAACATATTTTCAATTTTCGTGTGATTCTCATGTACAATAAGAGTCAGATGGGATCCCCAGAACATTTGGATGACTCTGTCTGCTAATGCCTGATCAGAATGCTCCAGTTGGGGGTGGTAGAGGAAGAGATGTAGACATAGTGCCCTTTCTGGGAAGATAAAACCACACATCCACAAATGTATGAATGCTTATAAAGCAGCAGGGAAGTGAGAGCACAGTACTGGTGCCTCATCTGGATTCAGGAGTGCTATGAGCCCAGGATTACATGAAAGAGTTCAGCAAGGAGAGAGATTCAGAGTCAGAAATGACCATGTGAAAATGAACCTCTGGAAATGATTCCTATAATTCAGAGTTGGATTGGTTTGCCAGATTTGGCAACTAAAAATATAAGATTTTAAATTAGAATTTCACATAAACAAAGAATAATTTTTGTATGAGTTATGTCCCATGCAATATTTGGGGCATACTTCTGCTAAAAAATTGTTCATTTTTTATATGAAATCCACCTTTAACTGGGTGCCCTGCATTTTACCTGGAAACCCTAGGCTTAGAGAGCTTTAGTTTAATTTATTTAAATCTCGAGGGAGAGTGGCTTCTCAGCACTGACTCTGGAATAAGTCTAGAAAGCACCCCCTGTAAGAAGGCATGGTAAATCCCGTGGAAAAGGCTCCTAATCTAAGATATTTGCCTTTTATTTTTAGGAGTTTATAACATCCTAATTCAATAGCAAGTGAGAGAACATTTGTTTGTGGGCAGTATACTTTTCCAAGTACCTTAGCCTAATATTTAACTCAAAATCCCATTTGTTAAGTTGTATTGTTCCATGTCACAGTGGCAACATTAGAGCACCAAATATATGAAAACGTGTTGCTGAAAATAATTTTGGACTCATTTTAAATTTCATTTTTCAAATCCATAATTGTCTTTCCCTGAATTTATATTTCTTAAAGTTGTAGAAAAAGTCTCTGGTGTTCTTTTTTTTTTTTTTTTTTTTTTTAAGATTTTATTTATTTATTCATTTATCCCCCCCTTGCTGCCTGTGCTCGCTGGGTCAGCCAACCACGCCGTGCGGGCAGGCCTGCCTTCACCAGGAGGCCCCGGGAACCGAACCCGGGGCCTCCCATATGGTAAACGGGAGCCCCACTGATTGAGCCACAGCCACCTCCCTCTGGTGTTCTTTTAAAAAGTGAAAGAGAATTAAAGTCCTCCCTCTCAGCTTAATTTAATAACAGTCAAGTAAAGCTTATTTTTTCTTTTATAGGACCTTTCATCTCAACTGTGTAGAAATTCATAGCTTGAATAAAGACATACAATTAATGAACATAACAGATATTCTTTGAATAGAGGAGATTAACACGTTAAATGTTCAGTCCTGGATGTAAAAAAATTGGAAACATTGCAAAATTAGTTCTTCTGAACTCTTATAGGAATATAATTACAAAATAAATTATTTACAGGTATTCTTTAATTCAAACATTGAACCCCATACATTCCTTGTGCTGACATTGAAGTAATTCTCTTTAGAAAGTGAAATGAGTATAGGCAAAAAATAAGGATTGATATTTATGCCAATATTCATTAATGCTACTGAGGACATAATGACAATAAGAAAACATATTCTTGATTAGTTCACAGGAAGTCACTTAGCATTTCTGACACTTTCAAACCAGTACAATTTTTAATTAGTTATTTCATCCAAGACTATTGAAAGCATGACTGAAAGAGCGACAAATTTGAAATGTACCTATAGAGTATTTAGAATCCTGGATAGGAAAATGGAGTTTTTAGGGACACAGGTGGTGCTTTAACTTCTTTTAATTAAAGGTCATGACTTTGGAAGATAAAGAAGGAATGAGAAGTGAACAGCTGGCTTCATAGATGGTGTCAAAGAATAGAATTTAGTTTTCTGGACCAAGATGCATGATACTAAACTAATGCTCCTGGCAAAAGAAAGAGAACATCTAATGAAGAGTGGAAAGAACATACCTGGCAGAAGATTTGCTGACCATAACAAGAAGGCATTGATATATGAGTGGGGTAGAGAAAAAGGACCAAGTGGGTTGTTAAATTATGCCCTATGGAAGAAAACAAGCTGACTTAGGAAGGGTAAAAATAGTGGAGGGGTGACTACTAAATCAAGAGAGGGTAATAGGAAAGAAGATAAAGGAGCATAGTTGTGACTTTATGTAATTATATACATAGTATGGGTAATTATGACATTTAAAATAAAAAGGTAAATAATATTTCAGGTATTCATTATTATTTGATGGGAATGAGAACCTTGGCTGGGCTCTGTGACAGAAAAGAGATTTGACCCTGAAATCCCACAGTTTGATACCACTACTAGCTAATGTAAAACACAGAAGATCATAGAGGGAGCCTGGGGGGTGCCCGTGAATTGACTGGTAAGAAAGACTTCAGAAAGGACTGGAATTAATTCTCTATCAAACAAATGAAAGGTGCTTTAGGGAGAGAAAATTGGCATCCTTCAAAGGTAAAGCACTTTGGATTCTCTCCTTTCCCTTCTACTTAGGCTGTGATATGTTAACAAAATTTTTCAAAAATCCTAGGGAGTTCAAGCCTTGGAGGGATGAAGGAGTCTGGATCCCTGTGCTAGATAAGTATGTAGCAGAGAAAGGGATGACACCCCAAGATGATGGCCACTGGGAATATGGTGGAAATGGGCAGATTTGGAGTTAGGCAGCATGTGATTCTTTTCAACTTCCACATATCCCTTAAGGTTTGTTGTGGTCTTTATATTTATGTCAAAATCTCATGTGCCAAAATTTTAAGTTTCTTTATTTTCCCATAGATGAACTTAATTTCTCTTCCAACTCCTCATTTTTGCCTTCCCAATAGCTGGAAAATTATAAGTAAATACAATCACATCAGGTTAATAATTGCTTGGTCTTTTGGGGTGTAAACCAAGTCAAAGCCAGTGATTGCTCAGTCATTTCAATTTTAAAACTTGATCACATTCTGGATTTCTGCAACCCTGCCCACCAACTTCCCCGACCTTGGGGTTAATTGCAGGGGCTGGGGATTATGTGGCGCTGCAATGTCTGTGGGGAGGATGCATCCACTTCCCTACTGCCCTCAATCTTTCTGACTTGTATAATTGGCCAGTCATACCTTTTTTTATTGTTATCTATCTCTGCATTTGTTGAGGTATCCAAGACCTTGTTATGGTTCTGGCATGGATGGCCAATACTACTGTAGTCACAAGCCATAGCACTCCTTCTGTGTGTTCTTTCTTAGTGATCTTGCCCCATTAAAAGGCATGGGTCAGGTAGGCTGATGCTGTGCACCTCTCTTGGGGCTATGAGGCCTTTTTTACTTCTCACACCAAATGCACTCATCTCTAGTCTTTATTCATGCCATTGCAGGATATGGCACAAGAATGGGGCTTTCTTTCCAGAGCTCCAGACACAAAGCTTTTTACTCTTGGATCTCCAAATGTGAAGGAGCTTCTGTCTCTACCCTGTTCCATCCAACCCACAACCCAGGCCTAAACAAGGTAGCACTGTATAGCACTATCTACACCAGTGGTATACTCTGGTGTTAACACTCTTTACTTTCTAAATATCTTCCTTCTCTCTGCTTCAGTGGTTCTCATTCATTTTTGGAGGGAAGGTAGGCGAGGCAGTGAGTAGGAAAGAAAAAACTTGCTCAGCCAATTCTTGCTCTCTCCAGCCAAGCCAATTTCTGTCTTAAAATTGGACTCTTTTTAAAAAAAATTTAAAAACAAGAACTTGATTATCTTTTCTCCTTTTCCTTTTGATATACTCCTTTCCTTGAGGCAATTCTGAATGGGGCAGATTCAAGTGTTTAAGATATATGCATAGGAGACAATAAAAAGGTAATATTTTATGAATCATACTACCACATATGTATTTTAATTTCAGTTAAATTTATATTCTGATATATTTGTATTAAGGGCATAGGCAAAAGTATTCATAAGCATGCTTGTCTATACTTTATATATTTCCAGAAGGGCTTATTTGCTGGAAAAACCCAACAATATGTTAAATAAATTTTCCAGCACTTTCTTTCACCAGCTAGTGGAGTTGCCTTGAGAAAATTACTTAATCTCTCTAATCCTCATTTCTTCATAAGTAAAACAGGAATAATAAATTGTAACTTTATTTCATGAAGTTTTTTTCTAATGATTAGATGTTTGTAAAATATTTAACTTTGTCATCAGTTATTTTTGTACCATCATAGAAATCTTGAGATTTTGGATAGAAGCACATTGCAGAGAAAGAAGCAGAAGTGAAAAATTTCAAGAGTATTTTATAGACTGCTGGGACCAATTGACTTTTCCTCACTGATGTCCACTAAGTATCTAGTACATTGTTTAGCACATAGTAGGTGTTCAATAAATATCTGAATGAAGACATATGTGTTTCTTTATTTGCTTTTTATTTCTTTATCTGTTACATTTCCTTCCATGTCTAACAAGAAAGATAACTAAGCCTAAAAGAGAAGTATAAAGAAAATGTTTACTTGAATGGGGCCATTGACATTTGGGTTTGTATTGTGATACAATGATCTGTGATATACTTCAGAAATAGTAAAGGGTTAAGGAAGGTAAAATCTCATAGACATTCTTATTTGATATGGATATGGGATAGTGTTTTTGCCAGTAAACTATTCAGACTATAAGCCTGATTGTTTTTTAGATATTGATGGATTACTATATAATGCAGATTATATTTAGGGAGTCTGCCAAATCAGAGCCCTTGTTGTACTCAATACCCATGCCATTTAGAGATTTTGAAAAATAGTTAATAAAATACAGTTTGGTTAATCTCTTTGGACCTCACTTCCCTTAAATGCAAGATGAATGAGAGATCCAGATAATCTTTAAATCTGACATTCTAAGATTATGATATGGGACTTCCCTGGTGTTTTGGGAACCTGAAGTTGTTGCTGAAGTAATGGAGTTTCTGTGTGTAAATTTTAGAAGTGGGTGCTGGCAGACAAGTCCTTTAGTAGAGCAGGATGTCATAGTGTATTAATTCTATACTCTGGAAATACAAAACATATTGAGATGGGTGGGAAAAATGTGCAGAGCTTTCAAAATCTCTTAGGAAAGGCTTTGAAAGCAACTATAAATATTTTTGTTTATAAGTGTTTCTCTTTTCAAGGTCTAAGGAGTGAGAGGAATACAGAATTTTTTTCAAACCACCATGAAACTGAAAACAAAGTATAGTGGTTACGGTTGTAGGTACATGCAACAGAAACCAACCCTGGCTAAAAAATGAACTTTGTGAAAGGACATAGTGGAGCTCATGGAACGTCTGAGAGGCAGGTGAAGGCAGTTCTGAATGGGGCTAGACCAGATGCCACCAGAGGAACTGTATTAGTCAGCCAAAGGGGTGCCAATGTGAAATACCAAAAATGGGTTGGTTTTTATAAAGGGTATTTATTTGGGGTAGAAGTCCACAGATACCAGGCCATAAAGCATTAAGTTTCTTCTCTCACCACAGTTCATTGCCACATGTTAGAGCAAAACAGCTGCCGGTGTTTGTCAGGGTTCAGGCTTCTGTGGTTCCTCTCTTCCCAGGGCTGTGTTTCTCTCTGGGCTTAGCTCCTGTTTCCTCCACAAGGTCCACTGTAGACGATCAGATGAACAGCTTGCTTCTCTTCTCCTGGGGCCTTCTTTCCAACATCAAAACTGCTTCTCAAAAGACTTCTTCAACTGTCCTTTGCCTTGCCTTTTATATTCGATTCCCCACCCACCAAGAGGTGGGGCTCAATGCCCTAATCCTAACCTAATCATGCCCAGATTAACAGATCAGTTTACAAGCATGATTCAATTATATTTTTGGAATTCACAATTACATCAAACTGCCACATTCCACCCTCTGAATTCTAAAAATTCATTACAATATTAAAAAAAACTTAAATCAGTAACAATCCAAGTACAAAATCATCTCAAAATCATTTTAAAGAAATACAGTTTGTCTTCAGACAAAATCCCATCTGCTATAGACCTCTGAATCTTACAAAACCATTTAACTGCTTCCAATACACAAATGGAAAGAAAAAAGATAAACATTTTCAATATCATAAGAAGAAATTGCCATGTTAAACATGAGTTATGGATCCTCTACAGTTCAGTAAACTTGCAGGACATCCTCCATTCGATTTCAAAGTCTGAGAGTCATTCTTAAGACGATGGTTTCTTCTCCTTGGGGCCACATGGGAATCCACCCTTTCCACAGGCTTGCCCATCGGCCATTTTCTTGGTTCCACCCTCATCAAGCATCTGGGTGTCAACCAAGCTCCAGACCTCACCCTCCAAGAGTGTTGGGGTGATTACCACACCTTACCCAATCTTTGGGTTAGAGTCTTAGCCCCCCTAGTACAGTGAAGTGAAGACAACATTCCCCCTAACCTTTGGCATACAGGCTCAACCCTCTCAGAGCAATGGGTTGACCACTTGGCCTTCTCTAATCCATGGGGGACAGGTACACCCCTCTCAGACCTATGGGGTGTTGACCTTAACCGCCCTAATCTTTGAGGAATATGCTCCAACCTCTCTGCACCCTGGGGTGGCAAAACTCTTCCTGAACATCTGGTGGGGACATCCACCTTCTTCAGCTGCTGGGGAAAACTCACCCTCTCTGCATCATGCGGCGTCAAAACTTTCTCAGAACATCGGGTAGGAACATCCACCCTCTTCAACTGCAGGAGCAAACTCACCCTCTCTGTACACATGGGTGGGGCTCCTCTCTTGGCCCAAGGAGATGTCTTAAGTTCAGATCTCTCCTTCCACGGTTTTCTTCTTAAAGCTGATTCCCCTTCAATCTTTCCTTTCCATGTCCTCTTTTGTCCAAGCTGACAGTGCTTTAGTTCATACAGCTCTCTCAAAAACTTTATTGGTTTAGCATGCAGGAAGCAGGGGTCCAAGCCATCAGACAGTAAGACTTTCCACAAGTCTTTCCTAGATAACTGCATCTTCAATTCTGAGTTAAGAGTTCCAAGTTTAGTAAAGTCTTCAAATAGGGCATTTTCATCTGGGAATTTGATTTCCACAAACTTGGAAGTTCCAGATTCAGTTTCTGTTTTCTTTGTGCCCAAAAGTTCAGTCCTTAGTGTATTTCTCTCATCTAGTATTTTGCTATAAGCTGTAAGAAGAAGCCAAGCCACATTCTCCGAGTTTACCTTGGAAAGTTCTTTAGCTAAATGCTCTGGTTCGCCATTTTTAAATTCTGTCTTCCATATAACACCAGGAGTTAATCTTGTTAAGTTCTCTGCAACTTTAAAACATGGATCGCCTTTCCTCCAGTTTCCAATGATAGTTTCATCATTTACTTCTAAGGCATCATAGAAAGTCTCTTTAGCATCCATATTACTATCAACAGTTTCTTCAAAGCGGTTTAGGCCTTTTTCATCAAGCATTTCACAGTTCTTCCAAAAAATATCCCTTACCCATTTATAAAACTGTTCCAACATTTTGGTAATTACAAAAGCACTTCCCCACTCCTTGGTACCAAATTCTGTATTCAGCCAAAGGGGTGCCAATGTGAAATACCAAAAATGGGTTGGTTTTTATAAAGGGTATTTATTTGAGGTAGAAGTCCACAGATACCAGGCCATAAAGCATTAAGTTTCTTCTCTCACCACAGTTCATTGCCACACGTTAGAGCAAAACAGCTGCCGGCGTTTGCCAGGGTTCAGGCTTCTGTGGTTCCTCTCTTCCCAGGGCTGTGTTTCTCTCTGGGCTTAGCTCCTGTTTCCTCCACAAGGTCCTCTGTAGACGATCAGATGAACAGCTTGCTTCTCTTCTCCTGGGGCCTTCTTTCCAACATCAAAACTGCTTCTCAAAAGACTTCTTCAACTGTCCTTTGCCTTGCCTTTTATATTCGATTCCCCCCACCCACCAAGGGGTGGGGCTCAATGCCCTAATCCTAACCTAATCATGACCAGATTAACAGATCAGTTTATAAGCATGATTCAATTATATTTTTGGAATTCATAATTACATCAAACTGCCACAGGAACTGTCCAGCACCTGGACAACAGATGCAGAAGGATTGCATATCACATGCCTGGGGAATTGAAACACAAAATGAAATCATTAGAAAATTTAGGAGATTAAAAAATATATATTTTAGAGCTGCAATAATGCTAGTAAATTGTATAAAATTAGATTGCCTCATTTAAAAGTAATTGAATGGGTTTGAATTTTTAAAAATAAAAGCAATACACACTGTTGCAACGATTGCAGCTTAGAGGTCTAAAAATGAAAAAATAAAAATTGTCTCCAAACCTTTAGTTTTACTGACCAGAGAGATTGTCTATTAAATTTTTTAACTGTATCTTCCAGACGATGTATCATAACATATGTAGAACTGTAAATATACATGCTGCTCTGTTACCTGCTACTTCCAATCAACAATGGAGCATGTGTTTTGGTTAATATTGATAAATACAGTACTATCTATCTCATTATTTAAATGCCTCACAGCATTTAATTGTTTAAAGATTACAATTTATCCTTTCAATCCACAACAGATGTTCATTTAGGTTGTTTCCAATTACAATTTTCAGTAAATTGTAATTATAGTGTTCAGTGAACATTTTCTTTCACATATTTACTTTCATATATATTTTGGGTTCTTGTGTGAGTAAGCTAAATTCCAAGGAGTAGAGTTATTGGGTAAGGCATATTTAAAAATTTGATAACTATTGCCAATTGGACTAATGGAAGGTTGGCCCACTTTACAATCACTCCATCAGAGTATGAGAGAGCCAATTTCCCCAAAACTTGGATGTACTTGCTATTATTTAGGAATAATTCTCAGGAGACTTTTTATTTTATTTTTCCAGAGATAGCTAAAAACAGATTTATTAGGCTGTTCTGAGTTTCTCCCCCAAAATATCTGAAAGCAGAGAAACAAGACCTAATAACATTTTATGCGTATTTTTTCTATAGCTTTTATTAATGCAGTTTGTTATGGATTGAATTATGTCCACCCCAAAATATGTTCAAGTCCTAACATCCAATCCCATGAATGTGATCCTTTTTGGAAGTAGGATCTTTGCAGAAGTTATTAATTAAGAGGAAGCCAGACTGGATTAGGATGGGTCCTAACCCAAAATGAGGTGTCTTATAAGGAGAGGAAATTTGGACACAGTCAGTAGGCAAGAGTGAGCAAAAAGGAACACGTGATAGAAGCAGATGCTGACTTTCACCACTGCTCAAACTCTACAGGCTCAGAGGAAGCACAGCCCTGCCGACCCCTTGATTTCCAACATGTAGCCTCCAAAATCTTGAGGCAATAACTTGCTGTTGTTTTAAAGCCATCCATTTTGTGATACTTTGTTATGGCAGCTACAGAAAGTAAGACACACTATGTTAAAAGAATTAAAATGTATGGCACAAAAATGTAGGTGAAAAAAAAAAAAAGACCAACATTTCAAAAATACTGGAGACTCAATAATTTGATAATCATTATAATCAAATCAGATAAGTGTTTGCCTCCTTAAGGAAGACTTAGTGCTTGAGATTTCAGGATACATTTTTCTTTCTTAGTGAATTTAAAAGAAAATTGACTCAAAATGTTATTTCTTCCCTAAAAAGACAAAAAGAAACCTAAAAATTTCCCACAAAAGTCTAATTATTTTTCTTTGCAAGTAACATGCTGGGTTGAAACTTTCCTGTCTAATAAAAAAGTAAAATGTGAAAAAGTAAATGATATACATGAAATAGTCTTTATAAAAATTAAAAATTGTGAAAGAGAAGTTGTATTTTGTATATTAATAGTTCAGCCATTCAAACTGGTAGTTCATAGTGGCATTTTAAAATAAAGGCAGTATTTGTGCAAAAATAACTTCCTTGACATTGTGCTGCTGCAATATAATTTTCATTGATGTAGTCAATTATACATCCCACACAGGGATAAGCATATGTGCTAATTGCATCTGGTGTTTCAATTGCATTTATATTTTAGCAACAAAAATGAGAATTTGAAAAAAAACACTGTTAAAGTGGTTACTTCCTTGATACTGAGTTTCTTTTTTCTTAAAAATAAACATTAGAAGTCTCTTAGCCATATGAACTCATTTGTCTTTACCTTTTCCCCCTTTTTATTTGAGGTCTTTTTCCAGTCGTATTGCCTGTTGGCACTTGTTAGTAATCCCTTGTTGTCAGGGAGGCTCATCCCCGGGAGTCATGTCCCACGCTGGGAGGTCATCCCAGAGGTAATGCTTATGCACATCGCAGTAGGACCTCATAGGCTTCCAATGTGGATATCACCCCAAACAGAGAGGCCCCTGAGGGCTCTGGAGACACCCAGGTCCTATATCAGGGCGGATAGCCCCAGAGTTTCGTGCCTTATCAGCGGGCCCTACTTTGGAATCCTTGCTCCTGAGAGTGACAGAATTGGACCCAAATATGCCTTCCCTGCACATGGTCCATCTGTCCCTTCTATACAAACCTATATGTGGTGCTGGAGTTTGTAGGTGTACTTCCAGAGACCAGAGTCTTTGGGCTGTCCATGTGCCAGTTGGGCCCAGAATTCGGTGGGGCTGCAACTCCTACTCTATAGCTCAATGGACACCTGGTGGGGAGATGATGATAGACAACAACTATCCCAGGGAATGGAGAGAGTCTGCAGCTGCAGGCAGGATAATCCCATCTATCTTATCCATGGGATATAAGCCCCCTCTCACTTGGAGGTGGAGTGGACATCACCATCTCAGACTCCTCAGGATTGGGGGAAGAACTATGGACTCGAGTGGACTTACTGGTATTCTGTTATAGATATATTGTGATTCACACGATGGAAGCAATTACAACATTAATGTGGAGCCAGTGGCCACCGGATGCTTTGAGAACAGGGAGAGGGAAAAGCAGTTGTAATACAGGGGCTTTTTCGGGACTTGGGAATTATCCTGAGTGACATTGCAATGACAGATACAGGCCATTTTACATCAGCATATAACATGCAGAACTGTGTGGGAGAGAGTGTTGTCTACAATGTGAACTATGGTCCATGCTTAGTGGCAAAGCCCCAAGATGTGTATATCCACTGCAGGTGATGTGCCACTCTAATGAAGGATGTTTATGTGGGAGGTTGTGGGAGGAGTGGGAGGTGGGGCACATGGGAATCCCTACAATTTTTGTAATCTAAGTATCTTTTAAAAAATAAAAAAAAATTATTAAAAAAAAAAAAAACATTAGAAAGGTAACAGGTCATTGGACTGTACATTTCAGAAAACTTTTTTTGTTTTTTTTTTGTTATTGTACTGTTTGGCATATCTTTAGGGTTAAATTCATATAAGGATAAAAATGACACATTTTAAAAGAGATGAAACTGTTTTCAGGGTTACATTATATCTGTTACAACTGTGTTGTAGGCAGAGAGGTTAGCATGTTAAGGTTTTGTTTTAAATATAGTACTATGTTGAAAAAGACAATGGTCATATTGATTTCTGTTTGTTGTTATTTTTCATAAGACCACACACACATTTGATTGAGTATGGTGCTGTGGAAAGAACATGGTTTTGGGGTCCATACATACCTGGGTTATAATGACCTTAAGTCATTTGTCCATGGCCACATAGCCAATAAGTGACAAAACTATGGTTTGAACTTCAGAGCCATTTGTCACTAAGTACATAACTTCATCTTCTACTCATATTACAAAATAAAAATAAAATTCTTAAAATGTTGACTTTATTAACTACTATATTATAATAGATTACTGACCTAGGAACCTAGTGAGGATGGAAAATAGCAACATTGCAGGTCATCCTGTTCCACATGTATTCCCTGTGGCTCCAGAGTTGGAGAATGGCTCTTGAGAAATATTTCACAGCTGCTGTCTTCCTTTTTTTTCTTCATGACTAAGCAGTTGATTGTTCCTGGCTACCCACCATAGCATCATCCTGAAGAATCCATACATACACTGCACAGTGAACATACATGATCACTGCCACCATCTTTCCCTACCATATCTGATTTCTGAGCTATGAGAAGCAGGAATGAGCAGGTGACATATAAGGTCTGTGCCACACCCAACTCTCACTTTCCACACAACAATGTTGATGCCATGATGGAGCTATTGCTTCAGAGGGTCAATTTACTTCTTAAAATGTTTTTCTTTATTTTTAAAAGAGCTTTAGATCACATAAATGTTACATCGAAAATATGGGGATTTCCATATACCCAGCCCTCTCCCCTCCCACATTTCCCCCAGTAACAACATCTTTCATTAGTGTGGTACATTTGTTAAATTGATGAACACACATTGAAGCATTGCTACTAAGCATGGTCTATAGTTTACATTATGTTTTACATTATGTACTGCACGATTTCATAGGTTTTGACAAAATGTATAATAGCTTGTATCCATTATTGCAATTTCATGCAGAAGGATTCCAATGTCTCAAAAATGCCCCATATTACATCTATTCTTCCCTCTACCTCTCTTTAGAACCTCTGGTGACCACTGTCTTTATATCAATGTTACAAGTTCTTCCACTGCTAGAATAATAATAAGTCTATTTTAGCCCATAGTTGCAATTCTCCTCTTATGTTTGTTTGTTCCTCTATATTGAGGATTTTGGGGTGATGATGCCCACTCTGCTTCTGATTAGATCTCATAGGGCAGATGGATGGAAGTGACTTGCTTGCAGTTGCAGATACTCTCTGCTTCTTGGGATGGGTGTTGTCCACCATCATCCTTTTGTTAGTTGTCCTGGGTGAGTCTGATGAACTGGAGAGTAGGTGTTGGCTGCAAGTCTGCTGAGATTCAGGTCTCATCTGGTATGTGAAGAGCTGGAAGATTTAAGTCTCTGAGATATACATTTAATGGATTTAGTGCTAATTATAGGTTCAAATAAATGAGCAGAATAACCATATGTAGGAAAATTATAAATGAGTCTAACTCTGATACATTGGGGGAGATAGGTTATCATACATTCCAAGGTAAGGCCCATTGATGGGGTTGTCTGATCTGACCATAGTGTCTAGATGTCTCCAGAGCCCCCCAGAAGCAACCCTACTTGAGGCACTTTTTAGTGTGGCAGACAGTGAGATCCTCCTGAGAAGTGCATAAGCATAACCTCTAGAATGACCTCTCAACCCACTTTGAAATCTCTTAGCCATAAAAACTAATTTGCATTTAATATTTCCCCCTTTTGGTCTTGGCCTTTCTCCAAGTGCATCATTAGTTGGTGCTTAGTATTAATCCCTCAGTGTCAGAGAGGGTCATCCCTAGGAGTAATGTCCCACACTGGGGTGAAGGCAGTGAATTTATATGCTGAGTTTGGCTTAGAGAGGCCACATTTGAGCAACAAGAAGGCCCTCAGGACATAACTCTTAATGCAATATATATTACTTGGCCAAGTTTTGATTTCAAAAGAACAAAGTTTATAAGTACAAGCATCAATATCAAGGGCCTGGTGAATTGGTCCGCCCTCCTTTGCTATGTACACCAGAGATTCTCACCACTGTATGAGAGAATGTAGCAGGATTCGCTAGATCTGCTCCCTTGCAATTTACTTTTTTTTTTTTTAAAGCAATTTATTGAAGTATATCATTCATACATGAACATACATAAATTATAAGTGTTCAGTAAACACTATGGACTCACAACGGGGGACATGACTCCCGGGGATGAGCCTCCCTGGCAACGAGGGATTAATACCAAGTGCCAACTGGCAGTTTTGTGCAGTGGCAGTATCGTAGCCAATGAGGTTTATCCGAGGCACGATTATTGCTAATTGAAAACTTTTCCCAAGTGCCAACTGGCAACACAATTGGAAAAAGACCTTGAATAAAAGGGGGAAATGGTAAAGACAAATGAGTTCAAGTGGCTAAGAGACTTCAAAGAGAGTCGGGAGGTCATCCCAGAGGTAACCTCAGTAGGAGCTCATAGAACATCTAAGTGCCTATCACCCCACTCAGTGGGGTTCCTGAGAGCTCCGGAGACACCCTGGTCCTATATAAGGGGGGATAGCCCCAGAGACTGATGCCTTATCAGTGGGTTCTATTTTGGAATCTGTGCTCCTGAGAGTGACAGAATTAGACTCAAATAAGCCCTCCCTGCACATGGTTCACCAGTCCCTTCTATTCAAACCTACATGTGATGCTGGAGTTTCTTAGGTATACTTCCAGAGACTGGAGCCTCCCACCTACCTATGTGCCAGGTGTGCATGAAATCTAGGTGGAGCTGCAACTCCTACCCTACAGCTCAATGGACTCATCCAAGTCACCTGGTGAGGAGACAACGATGGGAAATGGCCATCCCAGGGAATGGAGAGGGCCTGCATCTGCAGGCAGGATCATCCCACCCACCATATCCATGGGATATAAGCCCTCTATCACTTGGAGTTGGAGTGGACATCACCATCCCAGTCGCCTCTGGATTGGGGGAAGAACTATGGACTAGAGTGGACTTGATGGTATTCTCTTGCTCACATATGGTGATTCTTGCAATGCAAGAAATCATAACAATGAGGTGGAGCCAGTGGCCACTTGACAGTTTTTGGGTAGGGAGGGGATGAGCAGTTGAAATACAGGGGCTTCTTTGGGAGTTGGAGGTTGTCCTGAGTACTGTTGTGGCAATGGATGTAGGCCATTTTAAATCAGCACACACCACTCAGAACTGAGTGGGAGAGAGTGTGGTCTACAGTGTGAACTGTGGTCTATGGTTGGTGGCAAGGCTCCAGGATGTGTAAGTTCATTGAGGTTGGTGGGCCACACTGTGGGAGATGTTTGTGTGGGATGTGGTGGGAGGTGTGGGAGGTGGGCAACATGGGAATCCTAGTGGGTTCCGTGTAATATTTTAGGTAATCTAAGCACCTCTTAAAATATATGTATATATATATATATATATAAATAACATTTTTGTAAGCAAATACACATATATGCATATATATTTATATATCATTTTGCAAATGTTTGTATGTATTGTGAGAATTTTGATTTTTACCCATAAAAAAAAAATAAAAAAAAAAATAAAGCAATTTATTGAAGTATATCATTCATACATGAACATACATAAATTATAAGTGTTCAGTAAACACTATGGACTCACAAAACAAACATGCATAACATCATACAGGGCTCCTACACATCACCCCACCACAAATATTTTGCATTGTTGTGAAACATTTGTTAACAAACTATGAAAGAGCATCGTCAAAGTATTACTACTAACTATAGTGCATATCTTACTCCCCTATACTTTTTTTTAAAGGATTTATTTATTTATTTACTTTTATCAATTTTTAACCGCCCCCCCCCATTTTTGCTGTTTTTGTGTCCATTCGCTGGGCAACTCTCTGTGTCTGTTTCCTGCCCTCTCTTCTCATCTTTCTCCTCCTGTCTTCACTGGGAGAGAGGTGTCCTACTGCCTGCACCACCTGAGTTCCTGGTTTTTCCATGTGTCTTATCTTGGTGCTCCCTTGTGTCACTCTCCTGTTATGTCATCATCTTGCTGCGTGGCTCGTGGGGCCTGACAGTGAACCCACTTGTGGGCCTGGAAGGGCACCTGTGCATGGGGCCTGATGGCGCACCCATGCATGGGGCCTGGGGGGCTCACCCACTCACAGGGCCTGGCAGCACACTCGTCCATGTAACCTGATGGTGTACCCACTAGCAGGGCCTGGTGGTGCACCCGTGCACGGGGCCTGGGGGACTCACCCGCTCGCGGGGCCTGGCAGTCCATGCACCTTCTATATTTTTCTTTTTTACATTTTTACCAGGAAGTCCTGGGGATTGAACCTAGGTCCTTCCATATGGGAGATGGACGCCCAACCATTTGAGCCACATCCATCCACCTGCTATATCCCTTAAGGTTGACCAAAGATACCTAGAGTTACAGTCATTTCCCATATAGGATGGTCATATAATAAATCAGCCTTAGTTTATGACTAGCATTCTAAAAACCCAGACCTAGGGAGAAAAACTAGGTCTGGGGACACAAGCATGGTTTCTAACGTAGTGAATGTTTAGCCTACCCTGATTATCACAAAATCAGGGCAGCGAGAATATTCTCATTGCACTTTACTTTTAAGTAGAGTCAGGAACTGAACTGTTAGCATGGTTGGACCCACTGTTGAGTCTCTTTACAACAACCATTCCTTCACCTCATCCTATCATGAAGATCCCTCTTGGGCAGTTATTATACTTGAATCCTATTTCTTCTTGATCCCAAGTCTTCCTGGAACTTGTTTTACTTCCTGCTTTCTTTTAATTCTTTCTTCTTTACCCCTTCTGCCTCTCTATGCACAGCTCATGAACACTGAGAATTTGAATTCTCTATTGGGTTGCTGTAGCCATTGGGCAGTATGATGTAATTATGAATTCCAAAAATATATATTGGATTATGCTTGTAAACTGGTCTGCTAATCTGGGCATGATTAAGTTATGATTAGGGCATTAACTGGGCCATGTCAGTAGGGCATTGAGCCCCACCCCTAGGTGGGTGGGGGAATCAAATATAAAAGGCAAGGCAAAGGACAGAGGGAACAGTTTTTGAGTTGCAGTTTTGATGTTGGAGTCTTGAGCTGGAGCCCTGGGAAGTAAGACAGCTTGATCGTGAGGAAGGAGAGAAGGTCCCCGGATAGAGACAAGCCATTCGCCTGATAGTCTACAGCTGGCCTTGTGGAGAGAAGCAAAGCCTAGAGAGCCTCACAGTCTACAGCTGACCTTGTGGAGGAAACAGAGGAGCTAAGTCCGGAGAGAAACGCAGCCCTGGGAAGAGAGGAACCCAAGAAGCCTGAACCGTGGCAAACATCGGCAGCTGTCTTGCTCCAACACATGGCAATGGACTTTGGTGAGGGAAGAAACCCATTATGCTTTATGGCCTGGTAACTGTGGACTTCTACCCCAAATAAATACCCTTTATAAAGACCAACTGATTTATGGTATTTTGCATCAGCACCTCTTTGGCTGACTAATACAGTTGCTCTTCAAAGTTTTCAAATCCTTATATTAAATATAAATATATCTTAGTGTTTGTACACTCCCTCTCCTCCCTCCCTGCCCCTCCCCCACAGTGACCTTCTGCTCAGGTCTTTTGTGGTGACTTTCAATCCTTTCATGTTGTCCCCCAAATCTGCAATTGCCCTGAGGGAAAATTGACATTAGAACCTAGACTTATTTGTTCAATTTTCCTTGGGTTACTTTGAAAGTGCAATTAACTTGTGGATATGGTAAATAGAATTTGTAAATGGCATTGGAGGCTAAATTATTAAAATTTAGGACAACAGAATTTCCCATTTTCACATAGTGTTGTTGTATTGAGCAAGTTGTCATCTTCCAAGTAATAACGATTAATGTTGGAGTCTCACCAGCTTAGGTCTCTATACCTGGGCAGGATGGTGGATCGAGGACTACTGTGGAGTAGTCAATTCTTGATCTTCTGGGAAAAACTTTGAGGGGTAACTGCTGAGGAAGAATGAAATTAGTCCACATTAAAGCTGAGAACACATTTTGAGTGGATATCAAGAGACCAGCCAAGTAAAACATAGTTTATCACTCCTGGAAGCCAGAGGTTTGTGAGACAATAAAGCTCCAATTGGAGAAAAAGTTCATGTTGGGGAGCCAAAAGTCATCATACATCTACAATGTATGAGATTGGGTCCTTCATGCATTTGGCATTCCATAAACATTTATTGAACTCCTGCATATGGGATATTTTGCTTTGCACTGAGAATACAAAGGTCAATAGAGCACAATTTTTTTTTTTTTTGTCTTAGGGAAAGGGAAATGAACATTTTCTGTGAACCAACACTGTGATAAGAACATAGTTTCATCAATTTACACATATTTAATTTTAATTCTTAAAATAACTCTAAGAAGTGGGTGTTACTAATTGGAGTCTACAGATAAGAAAACCAAGATTCAAGGAGGCTAATTAACTTGCATTCCTACTACTAGAAAGTAGTAGAGTTGGGATTTCAGCCAAGTTCTGCATAAATCCAAAACTAGGATTATCCTAAAGAAGTATGTGAAAAGATTCATTTGAAAGTTAAATAACAAATATTCAAAGTTATGGACAAAGTGTAGTGGGATCTTATAGGAAGGGATACATTCACAGGATTGGTGGTATTTGAGCTAGGTTTCAAAGGCTAAGAATAAGTTGAAGAAAGGGTATGAAACATTTGGGGAAATAGATTTGCCCTGAAAAGGAAGAGTTTGGTCTATATCATCTTCCTAATAGCATCTTAGTAGATGGACAAACCTTATGGTGGTATCCAGGAGTGGTCTTGTTTGACTGCTTTTGTTGAAACTGACCCTATTATGCCTGAAAATTTCTTTAGTCTCATATCCCTAGGACCAGCTGCATAATTTGTTGGGCCCTTTGTTCAAAAATTAAGAATTTCAAGAGGGTGATAGCAGAATATTAAACCAAGTAGGTACCTTTCTGAATGCCCGTCAACTGGCCCTGCTGGTAGAACTAACAGCCATAGCACAGCTATGAGGAAACATTCTGTTTATTTTTAAAACCCTTTATAGGTCGTATAAACTACAAGTCTAATCCAAGTTAGCTAATTTTATACACACACACAAAAGGCAAAATGTAGGCATACAGCGTTCTTTTCAAATATACACGTATCTAGTTGCTATGTATGTATTCATTCTTATACATCCCACGAAAAACTTTATGGACAAGATGGGACTTTAATGTTTTTATTATTGTTCTTCTATTCTGATGCAATATTTCATCCATGTAAATATATAAAAATAATAACATAACACCAATGAATATACAACTTAGCATAAGAAATAAAAGATTACAAATGTAGTTGAAAGCCTTTGTGTTATTTTCCCTGATCTTATTTTCTTCTCCCATCCCCACCCCAGGGCATCATTGTTATAAATTTGGTATTTTGATATTCCTTTACATTTTTACAACCTTTGTATATGTCTCTAAAACATATAGTACATATTTTTAGTATCTTTCATTTAACAAATATTTGCTGAGAACCTACTATATGCACATGATAATTAACATACCCTGTAACCAAGCATTATTCTATATTTGGGTGAATATGGCAGTGAGCAAAACATACATAATGGAGAAGAATCCTTCATCTATAATGGAGGAGAAAAACTGATTTATAATAGCAACTAAAATAATAAAATACTTAAGAATAAACTTAAAAAGTATTCAAAACCTATGTATGGGTCACAAAAGTAGACTTTATAAGATTGAAACTCTTACCATATTTTTGGATATGAAGACCCATCATCATCAACATGTTCATTTCCCAGAAATTTATTTATAAATGTAATAATATTACATAGATAAATACCAACTTTTTTCCCCTGGGACTAGATAATATGGTTGTAAACTCATCTAAACTAGGAAAGAATAGCCATGAAAACACTGGTGTGAGAGAGAAAATGGGAGTGTGAGTGATGCACCCAATTGGATATTAACACATACCATAGTATATTAATAGTTAAAATAGAATGAAATTAGAGGGAAAATATACATAACAATTTAATATATTATAAAGGTGGTATAAAATCCCGGAATTAAAGGTGAAACTTCTTAAATGATGCTGAGATATTTGGATAACCACTTAGATAAAGATGTGTTTGGATTCATAACTAACTCTATATATCAAGGTCAGTTAAAAACTCATAAAAAATTTGAATGTAAAAAATGAAACCAAACCTTGGAATGAAGAGTCCTCTAATTATGTATAAAAGTCTAGAATCCATAAAGCATTTTGGATAAATTTGACTATATTAAAAAACTGCTTTGCAAAAATCAAGATAAAGACAAAAAACAAATGATGGAGTATGAAAATCTTTTTTTGCAGGTCAAGTTACAAAGGGCTATATAAACTCCTAGAGATTTAAAAGAAAAAGAACAACAACCCAATGAAAAAATATGGAAAAAAGACATGAAAAAACAAATCACAGAAAAATACATCTACCACTTAAGAATTTGAAAAGATGCTCAATCTCACTCATAATAAATGAATGGAAATTAACAACTATAGCAGTGAACCATTTAATAGCCATCAAGTTTGGAAAATACAGTAGGTCCTATTAATTCATTTATTTTTTAAATTATATTTAATATAAATTAATTTTATTGAAGAAGAACTTTTGATTTCTGCAAGGAGTTAGAAATGTTACACCTATGGAGGAGAATTTGGCAGTATTTAACAAAATTACAAGTGCTTTAACTTTTAACCCAGCAATCTTACTTCTAGAAATGGATACTACAACTATATCTGAGTTAGTATGAAATTTTTGGGGCACCAGGATTTTTACTGTGGCACTTTTGATACCTGAGTGTCCAGCAAAAGAGCACTGGCTGAGTAAACTAGGGTACATCCAGGCAGTGGAACATAATGCAGTTTTTTAAAATAATGGGAATGTCCTCTATGTATTATTGATAAAGAATATATATTTTAATAAAACAAACTCTGGAAGTATAAGGAAGGCACTCATAAAAACAGTTACCTATAAGGGGTAAGGAGGAAAAGACTGGAAGAGGGGGTAAGGAAGCAAGACCTCTCTATGTACCTTTCTCCCTAGTTGTAATTCTTGAATCATGTAAATACATTACTTATTATAAAAACAACTAAATTTAATAATAAATCCTTAATATCGATAATAAACACACAAATATATCTAACTGGATAGTGAATTGGTAATGCAACTGCACAGAGAAAGGATTTATTTCAAGTCACTATATATTATTTTGACTCTACATGCTTAGTGGGGGTCGATTATAAGGACAAAATGAACTACAAAGATACTTTAAACTTTATTCAGTAATTTATCCGTTTTAAACTTTTTATTTTGAGATAAATGTACACTTAAATGCAGTTGTAAGAAATAGGGAGATCTCTCTTACACCCAATTTCCTCCAATGGTAACATTTTACATAACTACACTACACACTGTGTATATAGTATATTGCAACTAGGAAATCACAGTTGACACAATCCAAAGACTTCACTCAGATTTTACCAGTTTTACATGCACTTATTTGCAAATATGTATTTAGTTCTATGTAATTTTACCACGTGTAGGTTCACGTGATACCTTTTTTATGGTCAGCTACTTTCCCACCTTCCCCCTTCTCTAATCCTTGGCAAACAATAATCTGTTTTCTGTCTCTATAATATTGTCATTCAAGTATGTTATACAGATGGAATTATACATTATGTAATCTTTTGATACTGTTTTTTCCAGGATATTTCCCTTGAGATTCATCCAAGTTGTTGTATATATCTATAATTCATTCTTTTTAAATGTAGAGTGTTATTCCCTGAAATGGATGTAGCACAGTTTGTTTAACCATTCACCAGTTTAAGAACATCTGGGCTGTTTCCATTTTTTTTTTGGCTATCACAAATAAACTGCTATGAACAGTTATGTATATTTTGTTGTGGGAACATACATTTTCATTTCTTTGGGATAAATCCCAGGAGTATAACTACTGAGTTGTATAGGAGGGACATGTTTAGCTTTTTTTTTTTTTAATTTAATTTTTTAATTAGAGAAGCTGTAGGTATACAAAAAAATTGTGTAAAAAATACAGCATTCACATATACCTCCCCTCACCATTATTAACACTTTGCTTTAGTGTGGTACCTTTGTTACAATTGATGAAAGAATATTATAATTGTTCTATTAACTATAATCCATCATTTATAATATGATTCACTGTATTGTACAGTCCTATGTTTTTTCTCTTAATTTTCATTCTAGTAACATATATACAATCTAAAGTTTCCCCTTTTAACCACATTCACATATATAATTCAGTGCTGTTAATCACACTCACAATGTTGTGCTACCATCACCACTGTTCATTTTCAAAACGTTACAATCAACTCAAATAGAAATTCTGTACAAATTAAACATTAACTCCCCACTCCCTACCTCTTACCCAGCCTCTGGTAAACTATATTTTAGATTCTGACCCTATGAGTTTGTTTATTCTAATTATTTCATATCGATGAGATCATAAAATATTTGTCCTTTTATGTCTGGCTTATTTCACTCTTCTAGGTTCATCTGTGCCATCATATGAACCAGAATTTCATTCCTTTCTAATGCTGAATAATATTCCATTGTGTATATATACCACATTTTTTTTATCCACTCATTGGTTGATGGACACTTGGTTGCTTCCATCTTTTGGCAATTGTAAATAATGCCATATGAACACTGGTGTGCAAAATCTGTTGAAGTTCCTGCTTTCCATTCTTTTGGGTATATACCTAGTAGAGGATTGTTGGTCATGGTAATTCTATACTTAGCTTTCTGAAGAACTGCCAAACTGTCTTCTACAGTGGCTGCAGCATTTTACATTGCCACCAGCAATACATGTTCTTTCTTTTTTATTGTTAGCCTAGTAAGGGTTTTTCAATTTTATTAATCTTTTCAAAGAACCAACTTTTGATTTTGTAAATGCTCTCTACTGTTTTTTATCCTCTATTTCTTTTATTTCTGCTCAGATCTCTTGTTATTTCTTTCCTTTTGTTTGCTTTGTGTTTAGGTTGCTGTTATTTTTCTATCTCCCCCAGGTGTGCAGTGAAAGCCTTTGATTTTAGTTCTTTCTTCTTTTTTTAATGTAAGCATTTAGGGCTATAAATTGCCCTCTCATCACTGCCTTTTCTGCATTCCATAGGTTTTGATATGATGTGTTCTCGTTTTCATTCAATATATTTACTAATTTCCCTTTCAGTTTCTTCTTTCACTCACACTTTTTGTTATTTAATTTCCATATATTTGCAGATTTTCCAGTTTTCTGCATGTTACTGATTTCTAGCTTCATTCCATTATGGTGAGAGAAGATTTCCTACATAATTTCAAACCTTTTAAACTTATTGAGCCTTGTTTTTTGACTCAACATGTGGTCTATCCTGGGGAATGATCCATGTGAGAAGAATGTATATCCTATTGTTTGGAAGTGTAAGGTTCTGTATGTCTGTTAGGCCTAGTTCATTTATCATTATTTAAGTCCTCTGTTTCTCTATTGATCTTCTGTTTAGATGTTCTATCTATTTATAAGAGTGGTGTCTTGAAGTCTCCAACTATTATTGTGGCGCTGTCTATTTCTCCCTTCAGTTTTGCCAGTGTTTGCCTCATGTATTTTGGGGCACCATGGTTAGATTCATAAATATTTATGATTGATTTTTTCTTCTTGGTGGTATTAACATATAGTTTCCTTCATTATCTCTTGTAACAATTTTTGACTTAAAGTCTATTTTGCCTAATATTAGTATAGGTACCCCAGCTCTTTTTTGGTTACTATTTGCATGGAATATCTTTTTCCATCCTTTCACTTTCAATCTATTTGTTTCTTGTTTCTAAGGTAAGTCTCTGGTAAAGAACATATAGTTGGATCATGCTTTTTATCCTTTCTGCCAATCTGTGTCTTTTGATTGGGGAATGTCATTACTCTAAAGGCAGTACTTTAACCAATTTGTCCTTTTGTTTTTGCATGTCATACCTTCCTTTTTTATTTTATTTTTTGATATCTCTTTTGCTTTATTGTAACTGCCTTTTCTGAATAGTTGATCTTTTGTGAGATATCGACTGATCCCTTTCTTATTATTTTTTTTTTTTTTGTATATTTTAAAATACTTTCTTTGTATTTCCCCTATGGATTGTATTATACAGCCTACAGCTATAAACTATTAATTTGAAAATATACCACTGTAGCTTCAATAACATACATATCTCTGCTCTGTTATCCCTTTGTTTCCCCTCTTTCTGTTGTTTTTGTCCCACATTTCCTCTTTATATTTTGTGTGCCCATGATAAGAAATATGCCTTTTTATTGTTCAATTGTTTTCTGACTCTTATAAGAATTAAAGAGTAGAGTTGTATATTGAGGGTACAGTATTACTGGGTTTTTCATCTACCTTTTTGTTACTTTACTGAAGATCTTCATTTTTTCACATTACTCCAAGCCACTTTCTCCTATCTTTCCCTTTCAACCTTTGGAACTCCCTTTAGTAATTCTTGTAGGGCAGGTATTTTGTTGATGAACTTGCTCAGTTTCCGTTTACCTGTGAATATTTTAAACACTCCCTCATTTTTGAAGGACAGCTTTGTAAGATAAAGAACTTTGGCTGGCAGTTTTTCTCTTTCAATAACTTAAATATATCATGCCACTTCCTTCTTACCGCCATGGTTTCTGATGAGAAAGCAGCACTTAGTCTTATTGAGCATCCCTTATATGTGATGAACTGCTTTTCTCATGCTGTTTTCAGAATTCTCTTTTTATCTTTAGCATTTGACATTCTGATCATGACTAGTATGTGTACCGGAGTAGTTCTCATAGAATTTATTCTGTTTGGAGTACATTGCGTTTATAGGACATACATATTTATGTCTTTTAAAAGAGTTGGTAAATTTTCAGCCATGATTTCCTCAAATATTTTTTTTGCCCCTTTACTCTCCTCTTTTCCTTCTGGGACACCCATGATGTGTATGTTTGTATGCTTCATGCTGTCACTCAAATGCCTGAGACTGCTCATTTTTTCCTATTCTATTTTAATATGGCCCAAATTATATTTTTTCTTTTATGGGTCATACTTTCGGTGTCAAATCTAAGAACTCTTCACCTAGCTCTAGGTCCCCAAGGTTTTTCCTCTGTTTCATGTAAAAGTTTTATAGTTTTATATATTACATTTAAATTTGTGATCCATTTTGAGTTAAGTTTTGAATAAGGTGTGATGTTTAGGTTGAGGTTTATTATTTCCCTTTCTTAAAACCTATGCATGTCCAATTTCTCCAGCATCATTATTGAAAAGATTATCCTTCTTCCATTGAATTACTTTTGTACCTTTGTCAAAAATCAGTTGGTCATATGTATGAGGGTCTATTTCTGGGTTTCCTCTTCTATTCCATTGATGTATGAGTCTATTCCTCTGTCAATACCATGCTGTCTTGATTACTGTAGCTGTATAGTTAGCCTTGACATCATGCAGAGTGATTCTTCCCACTTTATTCTTCCTTTTCAAAATTGTTGTAACTATTTTTGGTCCTGTGCCTTTGCATATAAATTTTAGAATAGGTTTATCTATGTCTTAAATACAACCTTTCCAGGCAGTAGTTTAACTTTTAAAATGGTATGTTTGTATGTATTGTGAGAATTTTTATTTTTACCCACAATAAAAATAAATAAAAAATTAAAAAAAAAAAAAGATATTGGTATTGTTATATCGATACTATTTTCTTTATACTGTTAGATAAAGGGACAAATGATTATGTTAATGTAACAGTATAATGAAGCAATATTTTAGTTTGTTAGGAAATGTATAGTAATAAAATAAAATGAGTTAAACATTGTAATGTTAAAATTACATTGCAAGTGTCAAGAAAGTCATGAATTTAATATATAGTCCACTGAAATGGCTTAAAAGCAATTTCACCATAGTAACAATGCGCATCCATGGCATCAGGGTTGTGTCCTCTAATATTATTTCCCTCCTTGGATAAATGGCTGATTGGAGGTATGGGTCAAGGAAAGTACAAGGTGTTCCTGAGATATCTAATATTGTCAGAAATCAAGAAGTTTCCAAGATTAACTCAGTATTACCAAAGAACAGAGGAGTCAATTTAAAGGAATTCCCAATGGCTAAAATTATGACAACATTCATAAGAAAGAATATTTATTACAATTGTTGAATTATATTGACTCTACAAAGATTGAGACTGAATTATATGAGACAGAGAGGAGAGAGTGCCAAAGAAATTCATTTGTCACCATTTGAGCTGTTATTAATCAATATTTTACTTTAAAAAATAGTAATTAAAAGGAAAGATCTAAGCATTCTTGTGGCACCTGAATTTCAGGTTTAAATAGCCTCACTCACCTTTAAGAAATCATTATTTTGCAATCTTTATTAAAATTGCTGATTTAGGAAATGATTAGCAATGGCGTGAAGACCATTGGTTGAATGTCTGATGGGGAAATGAATGTTTTTATGGTGCCCTGAGGTAGGCAGAATAATGACCGCTCAAAGATGTACATGTCCTAATCCCCAGAGCCTGTGAATATGTTACTTTACATGGCAGAAGGGACTTGCAGACATAATTAAGTTAAGGGTACTTATAAGAAGAAGAAAGGAAGGTTAGAGTCAGAGTGAGAGATGTGACAATGGAAGTGGAGGTCGGAGTTATGTGTGACTTAAGCCAAGGAATGAGGGAAGCCTTTAGAAGTTGTAAAAGATAAGGAACAAAATTCTCCCCTAGATCCTCCAGAAGGAATATAGACTTGCTGACTTATTTTGGATATATAACCTCTAGAATGGTTAGTCAAGTGACTTACAAATTCAGAGAAACTGATTTTTCAGCCCATTTCTACAATTGCTAAACCATTAAAATTATATAAAAAGAAATGCTATTTTAGTGCAGTTTAATCAATTTTATGTATAAACAGTGCTTCTTTTTTGACCCCAAAATTAAGATCACAAAATGAAGTCTCAGTACAAAATTTTAATGTCTTTCAGATTTTGAGAAGGAAATTATGATTCATTCCCTTCATGCATATTATTTAGGGGGTTAGAACGTCATGTAGAATTTAAGAATATAATTAATATGAAAGATCGCACAGTGTCAGCTAAGGGCATCATTTTTACTTTGTTTTTGTGAAACTTTACCAAGAATTATAAATATGCTGAAAATAAACTTTCCAAAATTTCTTCTCACTATAATATAGAAGACAATCTGACCTTTAAACAGAAATCAAATCATAAGTTCTTGCTCAGCCTTTATATTTCTGTACCAATCTTTATTTTGAATGTAAATCCATCATTTGGCTTTGCTTTTTAACTTATTGTGGTATAAAAATACAAGGATCTATACATATTTAAAAGTTCAAGTCAATAAGTTTTTTAAACATTGTTTTAATTAGAGAAGTTGTGAGCTTACAAAACAATCATGCATAACATGCAGAATTACCATACATGACCTTTCCCCCAACATTTTGCATTGTTGTGGAACATTTGTTACAGATTATGGAAGAACATCATCAAAATATTACTACTATCTATGGTCCATAGCTTACATTTGGTGTATTTTTTCCACACACCTCCTGTTATTAATACTATGTATTAGTATTGTATATTTGTTATAGTTCATGAGAGATTGCTGTCATATTTTTATGGTCTATCACCCACCACAGGGTTCACTGTGTTTTACAGTCCCCTGCCTTGTACAGCCCATCCAAACTATACACTCAGTGGCTTTCACTTTTATCGCAGAGTTGTGCAATCAATGCCTCAATAAATTTTGAATATTTTCCTTAATCCAATAGAAAAAAATTCTATAACCCCTATTATTGACCCTTAGAAATGATATAGTACCATCTTTTACATTGATGCAAGTATATTACAATATTGCTGTTAACTATAGTCCATAAGTTACATTAATTGTATTTTCCTACAAAATTAATAAGCCAGACACAAAAAGACAAATATTGCATGGTCTCATTAATATGAATTAAATACAAAGAATAAACACATGGAGTTGAAATCTAAAGTATAGATTCCTAGGAGATAGGATGAGAGCTGAGAAGGGGTACTGATGCTTAATGTATGCAGAATTTTTAATTAGCTTAACTGTAAAAGTGTGGAAATGGATAGAGTTGATGGTAATACATTATAGTGAGTATAACTAACACAGCTGATTTATAAATGTGATTTTGGCTGAAAGGGGTAGTCTAGGGATGTAAACGTCAATTGAAAGAAAGCTAGGAAATAATCTAGAGACCGTATATCATAGTGAATCCAGTGGTAGATGAGGATTACAGTTAATAGTACAAATACCAGAATGTTCTTCTATGAACTAAAACAAATATATGTCACTATTACAAAGTGGAAAGAATATGGTGAGGCATAGGAAAATACAATTAATGTAATGTAGAGTTTTCTGTTGTGGAAAAAAGCACCATGTGGACTTTATGTCAAGCTTCAATAGGAAAACCAGAATGTCCATCCTTAAGGGTTTAGAGATGGTCATGCCATGTGTATCAGAAAATTTACAGTTGGGCAAATTGTGACTCCTCTCCACACACATGCAAACAAAGCTTTGAAATGACTGAGAGATGCTGGTGCAATAGTGGTGGATGGCACTGGCAGCTATATATTTGAGCTGGCTTGTATTGGCTCATCTTTTTCCAAGTTTGTGCTCAGTGTTCTTGTTAGTAGCTTGAAATCAGCCAGGCTGGGAGTACTTACATGAAGGAAATTGGCAAAGGCTATAAATTAGTTTTTAAACATTCATCTGCACACTGCTGGATATAGGGGTCTGAGCCACGTGCTTGCATGAGTTTTTACCCTTGCCCCTGCTCATGGCAAGTCCTCTATGTACAATTTCCATTTTATGATGGATTATGCTGGGTCTGGCTGAGTTTATGACTTAGTGGGTTTGACAGAACCAAGGTTATGGTAGGTTGATCTGTCTGTATTGTGATTTGATGTCCTGTGTTCAGATAGTCATTCTCTGCCAGCTCCCACTAGCTAGTGAGGTGGTATTTAGAGGATTGGGCATGAATAGAATCAGAGGAACTTTATAGAAAGAGAGGTGCAGCAGTGGGAATTTGATTATGTGATCCATTGGGTCTATCATTTATCACACCATCCAGAAGCTGCTATTCTGATACAATGATGAAACATCTATTTGAATGTGCAGATGAGATGCCAGCTTGAGATGAATCCTCGTGAGGGTGATTACATACTCGATGGTATAGTATATGCCCTTCCTCAATGACAATTTTTCAGTCTGTGTCCAACAATTTTGATACATGGGTTCTGGTTGGTTTTTATGGGTAGAAGTAAGAAGGGCTCTGCATTCTAACATTACCTGTGACCCAGTGGAAAAATTTCTGCTTTTCATCCCAGTATTTCTAGCCCCTGTGGATCTAGAATCCTGCTTCTCAGAAGGAAAATACTTCTATGAGGGACGAATGACTGAAAATGTCTAATAAATTTTATATGATGATTGTTCTTCAGTGAATTTGGTCTTATGGGCCTACAGTAGAAAGGAAAAGGGTTACCATCCTGGCAGGAGTAATTGACTTTCATTATCAAGAGGAGATAGGGCTGCTGTTATACAGTTGGACAGGTTAGAATATGTGAAGAAAGCATATGATTCCCTAGGGATTCTCTCCTGCTTGAGTTTGATGATAAATAGTTAAGTGCAGCAGCTATGGTCTGAGATGAACATAGTGACCAGGGACTCAAAATCCTCACGGTAGAGGGTCTGGGTCATCCCACCAACTAAACCACCTAGATTAGCAGTGGGCTAGCTAAGGATGAGTGAAAGCTAGGAAAGGTAATAGAGGAGAGGGTAAGTGTCATTTTCAGGCCTGAGCCCAGCTGCAATGGCAGGGGCTATAGTTTGTTTAACTAACCTTCCTCTTGTAAAGTTTTCCCAGGAAGAAAGACCGATCAGAATCTTAGAGAAGCTCTTCCCAGACAGGGCAAGAACTTTTCAAAAGTTTAAATCCATTCCCCTTTCTCCTGTAATTTTTCCTAATGTAGTAATATAATGTACTAACACAGAAGTTATAAACCTCAAGAAACACCATAATTTTTGGTATTTAAAAAGTAAATCTTCACTTATATTTTAATCACATAACTATCCTTTGTAGCACACTGTATTCTTTCTAGCAGTTGCATGCTTCCTTATGTGTTCATTTACCTTGGCCTGAAGAATTCTCTTAAGTATTTCGTGTAGAACAAGTCTGATGGTGATGAATTATCTAGCTTTTGTTTTCCGAAAATTGCCCTTATTTTACCATGTATTCTTTATGAATAACATTTTAAAATTGAGATATAGTTCATGTATCATAAAATTTATCTTTTTAGTATACAATGTTTATTAGTGTTTAGTGCTTTTTTTGAATATTGATATGATTGTGCAACAATCACCACTATTTAATTCCAGAACATTTTCCTCATCCCCCCCGCCAAAATCCCATACCCATTAGCAGTGATTACCAATTCCCTATGATTTGCCTATTATGAACATTAATTATAAATTAAATCATATTACTTTATGGCTTTTTGTGTCTGACTTCTTTCATTTAGTGTAATTTGCCTATTTTTAAAATTGGATCGCTTGGTGTTTTGTCGTTAAGTTGTGTGATCTCTTTATATAACATGGGAATCAAACCCTTGTCAGATATGTAGTTTCCAAAGGATATTTCCCATAGATTTGGCTCTTTGCACCTTCTTAACAAAATCCATTTGAAGCACAAAAAAGTGTTTAATTTTGAAGAAAGTCCACTTTATCTATTTTTTTCTTTCATTGCTTGGTCTTTGGGTGTAAGGTCCAAGAAACCACTGCTTTACACAAGACCTTGAAGATGTTTCCCTACATTTTCTTTTAGGAGTTTTATGGTTCTAGTTTTTATATTTAGGTCTTTGACCCATTCTAAGTTAATTTTTGTATAAGATGTGAGGTAGGGGTCCTCTTTCTTTTGGATATGTATATTCAGTTTTCCCAGCACCATTTGTTGAACAGGCTGTTCTAACCCAGCTGAGAGGGTTTGACATCCTTGTAAAAAATCGCTTGACCATTGATATGAGGGTCTATTTTTAAACTCTCGATTTGATTCCATTGGTCAATATGTCTATCTTTATGACAGCAAAATGCTGTTTTTAACATTATAGCTAGATAAAATGCTTTAAAGTTGGGAATTGAGTGTCCTCCAACTTTGTTCTTCATTTTATTGCTATTTTTAGCTATTCGCAGGCCGCTTACCCTTCCAGATAAATTTGATAATTGGCTTTTCTGCTTTTGCAAAGTAGGCTGTTGGAATTTTTATTGGGATTGCATTAAATCTGTAGATCAGTTTGGGTAGAATTGACATTTAATGATAATTAGTCTTCTAGTCCATGAACATGGAATAGCCTTCCATTTATTTAGATCATCTTTGGTTTCTTTTAGCAATGTTTTGCAGTTTTCCGAATACAGGTCCTTTATGTCCTTGGTTAAGTTTATTCCTAAATATTTGATTCTTTTAGGATTTTTTTTGCTTCCTCTTCAGATTGCTCATTAGTAGTGTATAGAAACACTACTGATTTTGTGTATTAATCTTGTATCCTGCCACTTTGCTGTAATCATCTATTAATTTTAATTGTTTTCTGTATTTTTTGGGATTTTCTAAGTATAGGAATCAGTGAATAGTGAAAGTTTTACTTCTTTCTTTCCTATTTGGGTGAACTTCATTTCTTTTTTCTTGCCTAATTGCTCTAGCTAGAACTTATAGCACAATATTGAATAACAGTGGAGATAATGGGCATCCTTGTTTTGTTCCTGATCTCATCAGGAAAGCTTTCAGTATTTCACCATTGAGTATAATGTTAGCTGTGGGTTTTTCATGTATGCCTTGTATCATATTGAGAACGTTTCTTTCTATTCCTATTTCATGGGAATTTTTTTTTTTCAAGAAAGGATGCTGCATTTTCTGTGTCAATCAAAATGATCATGTGATTTTTCTTCTTCAATTTATTAATGTGGTGCATTACACAGATTGATTTTCTTGTGTTGAACCACCTGTACATACCTGGGATAAAGTCCATTGATCATGATGTATAATTTTTAAAATATGTTTTTCAGTTTGGTTAGCAAGTATTTGTTTAGGATTTTTGCACCTATATTCATTAAACAAATTTTTCTGCATTTTTTTTCTTAATCATTATTTGGCTTTGGTATCAGGGTGATGTTGGTTTCATAGAATGCTTTTGATAACTTTCCTTCCTATTCAACTTTTTTGGTTGAGTTTGAGCAAGATTAGTATCAAATAATCCTTAAAAAATTGGTAGAATTCACCTTTAAGCAATCTGGTTCTGGACCTTTCATTTTGTGGAGGTTTTTGATGACTTCTTCAAATTCTTTACTTGTAATTGGGATTGTTTGGGTCTTCTGTTTCTTGTAGGGTCAGTGTGGGTTGTTTGTGTATTTATAGGAATTTGTCCATTTCATCAACATTGTCTCATTTGTTGGCATGCAGTTGTTCATAGTATCCTCTTATGATCTCTTATTTCTGTGGGGTCAGTGGTAATGTCCCCGTCTCATTTCTGATTTTATTTGCATCTTCTCTTTTTTTTTTTCTTTGTTGATCTAGCTAAGGGTTTATCCATTTTGGCGATCTTGAAGAACCAACTTTTAGTTCTGTTGATTCTCTCTATTGTTTTTTATTCTCCATTTCATTTATTTCTGCTCTAATCTTTATTATTTCTTTCCTTCTGCTTGCTTTGGGATAGGTTTGCTGTTGTTTTTCTAGTTCCTACAGATGTGCAGTTAGGTCTTTGATTTTAGCTTTTTCTTCTTTTTTAAATACAAGCATTGAAGGCTAAAAATTTCTCTCTCAGTGCTGCCTTCCCTGTATCCCATAAGTTTTAGTATGTTGTGATCTTGTTTTCATTCATCTTGAAGTATTAATTTCTTGTGCAATTTATCTTTGACCCACTGATTATTTAAAAGTGTTTTGTTTAATTTCCCTTTTCCCTTTCCACCTATTATTATATATTTGTGAATTTCCCCCTTTTCCACCTGTTATTAATTTCCAATTTTTTCCTATTATGATCAGAGAAAGTGCCTTGTATAATTTCAATGTTTTTAAATTTATTGAGATCTGAATTATGTCCCAGCATATGGTCTATCCTCGAAAAAGATCTATGAGCACTTGAGAATTTATATCCTGATGTTTTGGGGTCTAATCCTCTGTATATGTCTATTAGGTCTATTTCATTTATTGTATTATTCAGGCTCTTAGTTTCCTTATTTATCCTTTGTCCAGACATTCTATCTAATGCTGCAAATGGTGTGTTGAAGTCTCTATTTTTGTAGGGACATCTATTTCTCCCTTCAATTTTGCCAGTGTGTGTCTCATATATTTTTGGGCACCTAAGTTAGATGCATAAATATTTATTATTGTTATTTCTTCTTGGTGAATTGTATCTTATTGATATATAGTGACCTTCTTTATTTATTAAACAGTTTTGCATTTAAAATCTATTTTGTCTGATATTAGTATTGCTACTCCAGCTCTTTTTTGCATGCTACTTATGCAGAATATCTTTTCCCCACCTTTCACTTTCAGCGTGATTGTATCCTTGTGTGTAAGGTAAGTCTCTTGTAGAAAACAAATAGATATCTTATGTTTTTTAAATCCATTTTATCAGTCTTTGTCTTTTGATTGAGGAGTTCAATTGATTAAGAGTCTGTGTTACTTCTATAAATGTGTTACTTACTTTGTCCATTTTATCCCTTGCCTTTCTGCTGTCATATCTTACTATTGTCTATCTTTTAACACTCAGTTTCTCTTAGTTATAATCTTCATTTCTACACTCTTCTCCAGGCCTCTTGCCCTTGTCTTTTCCTTTCAGGTTGTAACACACCATTTAATATCTCTTGTTTATTTGGTCTCTTGATAACAAACTCTCTCAGTTTTTGTTTGTTGGTGAAGACTTTAAACTTGCCTTCATTTCTGAAGGATAGTTTTGCTGGATAAGGAATTCTTGGCTGGCAGTTTTTCTCTTTCAGTACCTTGCATATACACTGCCTTCTTGCTTCCATAGTTTCTGGTGAAAATTGGCACTTATCCTTAATGAGACTCCCTTCTAATTGATACATTGTTTTTCTTTTGCTGCCCTTAGAATCTTCTCTTTATCTTCGGCATTTGATATTCTGAATAGTAGATGTCTCAGAGTAGTCTATTCAGATTTATTCTGTTTGGCATATATTGTTCTTCTTGAATATTGATATTCATGTCTTTCTTAAGGGTTGGAACATTTTTGGTCAGTATTTCCTCAAATATTCTTTCTACCTACTTTTCATTCTCTTATCATTCTGGGACACCTATAACATGCACATTTGTCTATTTTATGTTGTCATTCAATTCCCTGAGGCCCTGTTGCACTTTTCCACTCTGTTCTCCTATCTTTTCAAGTTCAGATGTTCTGCCCTTGATTTCATTTATTTGTTCTTCTGCTATTTCAAATCTGTTGTATATGCCTCTAATGTATTTTTAATCTCATTCATTCCCATAAGCTCTGTTACTTTTTTTTTTTTTTTTTTTTTGCAGGCTTTCAAATTGTTCTTTATGCTCACAAAGTGCTATCTTAAAATCCATTATCTCTTTAATCATATTTTCTTTCATCTCCTTAAATTGATCAAGGAGGTTTCTGTGAACACCATTGATTGGTTGTCTTACATCTTGTGTTTGGGATTCTTGGTTTGTTCCTTTGGCAGGGTCATACCTTCCTGTTTCTGACTTTTTTCTTCTTTTCTACAATTCTTTTAGCTATTCTGGGTGCCTAGAATTTCCATATGAATGTAAGAATCAGTTTATCAGTTTCTGTCAAAACTTTAGCTGAGATTTTGCATTGAATCTATACATCAGTTTGGGGATATATTGCCATCTTAACAATATTGTGTCCAATCTATGAACATGGGATATCATTTAATTAATTTAGATGTTCTTTAATTTTTTCAGCAATGTTTTATAGCTTTCTTTATATAAATTTTGCACTTCTTTTGTCAAAGTTTTCCTAATATTTCAGGTATTTTGTCCTTTTTAAATATGATTGTAAATGGAATTGTTACCTTAATTTCATTTTCAGATTGTTTATTGCTAGTGTTCAGAAATGCAATTGAATTTTATGTATTGATCTTACATTCTTTAACTTTGCTAAACTCATTTATTAGTTCTAATGTTCTATTTTTGTGGATTCATTAAGACTTTCTATATAGAAGATCATGTTATCTGTAGAGATAGTTTTACTTCTTCCTTTCTGATATGGATAATTTTGCTTTCTTTCCATGTTTAATTTCCCTGGCTGGAGCTTCCAGTAAATGGTAAATAGAAGTGGTGACAGTAGATATTCTTGTTTTGTCCCTAAACTTGGGTAGAAAAGCATTCAGTCTTCCACCATTAATTATGATATTAACTATATGTTTATTATAGCTGTCCTTGATCATGTGGAGGAGGTTCCATTGTATTATCAGTTTGTTGAGTGTTTCTATCCTGAAGTCATGTTGGATTTTGTCAAATGCTTTTTCTGCATCAGTTGAGATGGTCATGAAGTTTATGTCTTTATTCTATTAATATGGCTTATTACAGCAATTGATTTTTTAAAAAACTTATTGAAGTATATCACTCATACATGAACATACATAAACAATAAGGGTATAGCAATAGTGGTGAACTTACAAAACAAATATATATAACATCATACAGGCTCTTATACCTCACCCTACCACCAATACCTTGCATTATTGTTAAACATTTTTAACTAATGTTTAAAGAACATCCTCAAAATATTACTACTAACCAAAGTATTTTCCCCCAACCCACCCTATTAATATTAATATTTTTATATAATTAATCATGAACATACATAAACAATAAGTATATAGTAAAAGTTGTGAACTTACAAAGCAAACATTCATAACATCATACAGGGGCCCCATACATCAACCCTCCACCAACACCTTGCATTGTCATGAGACATTTGTTACAAATTATGAAAAAATATTGTCAAAATCTTACTACTAATTATAGTCCATATTTACATTTGGTGTATTTTACCCCCAACCCACCCTATTATTTTTAAAATATATTTTTATGACAGAAGTTGTAAACTTACAAAATAATCTTGCACATGTGCAGAATTCCCAAACAACACACCTTTATCAACACACTACATCATGGTGGAACATTTGTTAAAGATTGTGAGATAATATCATCTGATTATTATCAGGTCCACAGCGTACATTTGTCACACATTTGCCATACTCCTCCATTATCAACACAGTACATCTTGGCATAGATGCAAGAATATTACATTATTACTGTTAATCACAGCCCATAGGTTCCCCATGCTTCTCCACATTCCCACCACCGTGCAATAGTGATGTACATCTGCTCTAGCTCACAAAGGACACTCTTGCATCTGTACCATCAACCACAGTTCTCATCCACCTCTGAGTTTACTGTGCTGTTCATTCACTAGATTATTCTCTAGCTTTCTGTCAATTGGCATTTATATCCCTAGACTACCATTTTCAGCTGCATCCCCATTTATAAACCAGCTGTTACTCACTATAATGTGTTACAACAACTCTGTACATTTCCACACTTTTACAGTAAAGCTAATGAAAACTTCTACATATATTAAATATCAGTAGTCCATCTCAGTCATCCTCTTAACTCCTTTAAGAATCCACTGCTTACCACCAGGTCTTGAAGATATTTTCCTACATTTTCTTCTAGAAGCTTTATGGTTCTTGCTTTTATATTTAGATTTTTAATTTATTTTGAGTTAATTTTTGTTTAAGGTGTGAGATAGGGGCCCTCTTTCCTTCTTTTGGCTATGGATATCCAGTTCCTCAAGCACCATTTGTTGAATGGACTGTTTTGTCCGAGCTGAGTGGGTTTGACAGGCTAGTCAAAAATCACTTGACCATAGATGTATGAGTCTGTTTTGGAACCATCAGTTTGGCTCCATTGGTCTATGTGTCTGTCTTTATGCCAGTACCGTACTGTTTTTACTACTGTAGCTAGGTAATATGACTTAAAGTCCAGAAATGAGAGTCCTCCAATTTCGCTTTTCCTTTTTAAGATGTTTCTGGCTATTCTGGACCCCTTACCCTTCCAAGTAAATTTGGTAATCATGTTTCCCATTTATTTAAAAAATGATGGTGGAATTTTTATCAGGATTGCATTGAATCTGTATATCAATATAAGTAGAATTGACATCTTAATGATATTTAGTCTTCCAATCCATGAGCATGCAATGTTCTTCCAATTGTTTAGGTCTTTTTAAAATTTCTTTTAACAATAAGTTGTAGTTTTCTGAATACAAGTGCTTTCCATCATTGGTTAAGCTTATTCTTGAATATTTGGGTTTAATCTGTCATATTTTATTTTCACCACTCTTGTGACACATTTAGTTACTTTTATTTTATTGATATAATCTTCATTTCTAGACACTGTTCCAAGCCTCTCTCTCCTGTCTTTTCTTTTTAGGCTGTAGCACACCCTTTAGTATTTCTGGCAAAGCAGGTCTCTTGGTTACAAACTTTCTCAGTTCTGTTTATCTGTGAATATTCTATAATCACCCTCATTTTTGAAAGACAATCTTTCTGGATATAAGATTCTTGGCTGGAAGTTTTTCTCTTGCAGTATCTTAAATCTATCATACTACTGTCTTCTTGCCTTCATGATTTCTGGTGAGAAATCAGCAGTTAATATTATTGGGTATGTCTTATATGTTATGCATTGCTTTTCTTTTGCTGCTCTCAGAATTCTCTCTTTATCTTTGGCATTTGACATTCTGATTAGTATGTGTCTCAGAGTTGGTCTATTCAGATTTTTTCAGATGAGAGTACGTTGTGCTTCTTGGGCATGGAATCTATGTCCTTCAATAGAGTTGGGAAATTTTCTATCATTATTTCTTCAAATATTCCTTCTGCCCCTTTTCCCTTCTCTTCTCCTTCTGGGACACCCATGACATATATGTTTGCACGTCACTTGCCCTTGTTTAGTTCCCTGAGACCTTTTTCAAGTTTTTCCAATCTTTTCTTCATCTGTTCCTTTGTATGTTCACTTTCAGAGGCCATTTCTTCAAGCTCACCAATCCTTTCTTCTGCCTCCTCAAATCCACTATTATATGACTCCAGTGTATTTTTAATTTCATTTATTGCACCTTTTATTCCCATAAGATCTGCTATTTTTCTATGTATGCTTTCAAATTCTTCTTTGTGCTCATCCAATGTCTTCTTAATATCCTTAATTTCTTTAGCCATCTCATTGAATTTATTAAGGAGATTTGTTTGAACATCTATGATTAGTTGCCTCAACTCCTTTATGTCATCTGGAGGCTTATATTTTTCCTTTAAATGGGCCATATCTTCCTGTTTCTTGGTGTGGATTGTAACTTTTTGATGGTGTCTTGGCATCTAGCTTACTGGAGTATTTATTCTGGGTGTAGATTTTCTCTTTAGTTTAGGGCTTCCTGCCCTTTCTCCCTTGCTGGTTGTGTAGTCAGAGCCAAGGATGTAGTTGGTGCTATAAGCTGTGGAGGCTCAAGCTGCCCTCATTGCCCCAAGGATCAATGAAGCTTCTCCCAACTTTCTCCTTTGCCAGGGTTAGGGACAGAGCCACAGCTGTGTGGAATAATCCAACTCATGCAGGCCTAGACTGTAGTTGCCCAGAGAGATTGATGAAGCTTCATGCCACTTTCTCCTCTGCCTGGGGCACGAATGGAGCTGCAGATGTGGCCAGCAATCTATGCAGTGCAGGTCCAAGATGACTGCAGTTGCCCTGGTAGACTTTCAATTATTCAGTTTGTGCCAGCTAAATGTACCTGAAGTTATCTGGACAGGCTGGTGCAGGATATGCCAGCTTCCTCCCTGCTAGAGGGGCTGAAGCCAAGGCTAGGGCTGCAGGCCAATCTGGGTGAAAGAAACTGATCTTTACTTCCATTGTGATTTTCAGTCAGCCCGGCTTCCCCTCATGCTGGGGATGGAGTCAAAATGGCGGCTACCGGCCTCCTGACTTGGACAGGTTCAAACTTGAGCTGTTCTTAGGGTTATACTTTAGCCAGCCAAATTTACCAATCAGTAGCTGAAGTCGATGGCCAACCGTCTCTTTCTCCCCTGTTTTGGGGAAATAGAGCTCCCAATTCCTGCCACAGAATAGCTCCTGTAGGATGATCACTAGCCTCTGCAGTGTAGCCTGAAATTTCCAGGAGAGGCTGGTGCAGCTCCCCTCAGCTTCTTCCCGGCCCCAGATGGGCCTGGGGCTTTGGCCTGAATGGCAATATTATCTAGATGGAAAAAAGCTGGTCTCTACTAGCACTGTGATTTTCAGTCAGCCCTACTTCCCCTCATTACAGGTGTGGAGTTAAGATGGTGGCTACCAGCCTCTTTCTGACTTGGACAGGTTCAAAATTTGGCTGTTCTTAAGATTATACTTTAGCCTGCAGAATTTACTAAATCAGTAGCTGATGTTGGTGCCCAACCATATCTTCTTCCCCCATTTTTGGGAAGTGGAGCTTCCAAATCCAGCTGTGAAACAGCTCCCTGGATGGCTTATGCCTCCAATGGAGGATGGGCACTGGCCTCCATGGCGTGGAGTGCTCTACTTATGAATCTTCTCTGCATATGGGCAGTCTCCTTCTTCCATTTTTACAAGGATGTTGAAGGATGCACTTCTGGTATCCAGGCGCCCCCAAAGAAGTGCTCTAGATAGCTCTGGGTGATCACCAACTGCCCCCTAGCAGGAGCTGATTCTAGGAGCTCTTTACTCTGCTGCCATCTTGCTGGTTGTCACAGCAATTGATTTTTATGTGTTGAACTAACTTTGCATTACTAGAATATATCCCACATCACCGTTGTGTATAATCTTTTAAATATGTTACTGAGTTCATTTTCCTAGTATTTTCTTGAGGTTTATTTGTCATATTTATATAGATATCTCATATTTATCTATATTTATAAGGGATATTGTTCTGTAATTTTCTTTTCTTGTGATGTTTTTATCAGGATAATGATGATCTCGTATTTCTTTAAATATTTGGTAGGATTCACAAGTGAAAACCTCTGGTCCTCAGATATTCATTGTGGTTGGTTATTTTAGTATCTCATTCAAACCCCTTACTTCTTATAGGTCTATTTAGATTTTCTATTTCTTCTTTTGCTAGTTTCTGTAGTTTGTATCTCTCTGGGAATTCTTCCCTTTCATCTAGGCATTCTCGTTTGTTGATACACATTTGTTTATAGTATTTCTTTATTATCCTTTTTATTTTTCTAGGGTTGGTAGTCATATCTCCTCTTTATTTCCTGATTTTAGTAATTTGAGTCTTCTCTCTGATTTTTGGTAAATCTCAATAAAGTTCTGTTGATTTTGTTTATATTTTTAAGAACCTACTTTTGGTTTTCTTGATTTTCTTTGCTGCTCATTTATTCTCTACTTCATTCATTTCCCCTCTTTTCTTTATTATTTCATTCCTTCTTCTTGCTTTTGGGTTTACTTTTCTTTTCTATTATGAGGGTCTTAAGGTGGAAGGTTTGGTTATTGATTTGGGATCTTTATATTTTTTAATATAAATGTTTACAGTTATAAATTTCCCTCTAAGCACTGCTTTTGGTGCATCCCATACATTTTTGTATGTTTTCTTTTCATTTTTGTTCATCTTAAATAATTTTCAATTTTTCTCTTGTGATTTCTTCTTTTACCCATTGGTTATTTAGGAGTGTTTTTTTTTTTTTTTTTTTTTTAATTTCCACGTATTTGTGGAGTGCTCTACTTATGAATTAAATTAACTTCTGAATTTACTTCTGCCATAGATTCCCCATTTCATTTAATTATGTTCAGAGAATATATTTTGTGTAATAATTTAAATATTTTCAAATTAATTGAGACTTGTTTTTATAGTCTAATAGTCTATTCTGGATCATTTTCCATGTGCACTTTAGAAGAATGTGCATTCTACTGTTTGGGGGCAAAGTTTTCTCTAGATTTCTCTTAGGACTACTTGGCTTATAGTGTTGTTCATATATTTTATTTCCTTGCTAATCTTTTGTCTATTTTATCCATTATTTAAAGTGGGGTACTGAGGGCTCCAACTGTTATTTTTGAATTGTCCATTTCTCCCTTCTCTTCTGTAAGTTTGTGATCATGTATTTTGGGGTTATTAGGTGTATATGTGTTATTAATTGTTGTATCTTCTTGGTGGATTGGGGCTTTTGTTATAAAATGCCTTCTTTGTCTCTAGTAACCATTTCTTTTAAAATTATACTACTACTGTCTCATAGTAGTATAGCCACTCCAGCTCTTTTTTTGGTTACTGTTTACAAAGTATATCCTTTATAACCTTTTAATTCCAACTTATCATGTATTTGAATCTGAAGTGTGTCTCTGGTAGATATCAGATAGTTGTGTAATGTTTTTTTTTTTTTTTTAAGTCCATTTTGTCAATCTCTGCCTTTTTTATTTGAATGTGTAATCCATTTACATTAAATGTAATGACTGATAAGGTAGGATTTATGCCTACCATTTTGCTATTTTTTTCCTATATACTTTATTCCTTTTTTGTTCCTCTATTTTTCCATTACTGCCTTCAATTGTGCTAAATAAATATTTCCAGTGTGTCAGTATAATTCCTCTTCATTTATTTTACTGTGTCTTTTTGTGTTATATTCTTAATGGTTTCTCTGGGTATTACAACTAACATCTTAATTTACAACAATTTTGTTCAGAATTCTAGTAGTATTGAAAAACTTTGTTCTGTAGCTCCACCTTCCCCCCTCTTCTGTGCTTTGTTGTTATATTAATTACAACATTACACATTGTGTGCCTTTTAACTCATATTTATATTATTGCTTTATGAAATTTATTTTAAATCAGATAGGAGAAAAAAGTTACAAAAATACATTTATACTTTTTAAAAATTTATCTATGAAGTCACTTTTACCTGTGTTTTTAGTTTCTTCATGTAGTTTCATGTTACTGTGCAGTATGCTTCCATTTCAGTCTGAAGGATTCCCTTCAGTATTTCTTGTAGTACATGTTTTTTAACCAATGAATTTACTCTTTTTTTTTTTATTTAACTGGGAAATGTCTTGATTTTGTTTCCTTTCCTTTTCACTTTTTGAAAGATAGTTTTGTTAGTGTAGAAATCTTGGTTGATAGTCTTTTATCTTTCAGTACTATGAATATGTCATCTTACTGCCTTCTGGTCTTCCTGGTTTCTAAATAGATGTTGGCTGTTATCCTATTGAGGATCAATCATTTCTCTCTTGCTGCTTTCAAGATTCTCTCTTTGTCTTTGTCCTTCAAAAGTTTGATTATGATGTGTCTAGGTGTGGATCTCCTTGAGTTTATCTGATTTGGAGGGCATTGAAATTCTTAATGTGGACATTAATTTTTTTCATCAAATTTGAGGGTGTTTCAGTCATTATTTCTTCAACTTTTATTTCTATCCTTTCCCCTCTCTCCTTTCCTTTTGATACTCTCTTAGTTTTTATGTTGGTACACTTGATGGTGTCCTACAAGTCTTCAAGTCTCTTCATTTTATTTCATATTTTTCTTTCTTTTCCTCCAACTTGGTAATATCAATGGACTTATTTTCAGGTCTAGTTTTTTTCCTATTGCCTATTCAAATGTGCTGTTTTGTTCTCTTAGTAATTCATTTCATTTATAATTTTCAACTCCAGAATTTCAATTAATTTCTTTTTTGTAATTGTTTTCTCTTTATTAATATTCTCTATCTGCTGAGATATCTCCTCATACTTTTCTCATGGTTTCGTATAGCTCATTGAATATATTTAAAATAGCTCATTTGAAGTCTAATGTCTGGACTTCCTCAAGGACAGTTTCTATTGATTGCTTTTTTCCCCCCTATGAACCATACATTTTTGATTCTTTGCATATCTCATAAATTTTGTTGATTTTGGACATTTCGAATACTATAATGTGGCATCTCTGGAATAATTTGATAACTCTACATCAGCCTTTATTTCATGCTTCCATAGAGCTTTACAATCAGTCACAGATGAGAGCTTGTGACCTTCTGAGGTCCTTTGTGAGCACATGCACAGCATTGGGTATGTGTACAACCCTAAACATGTGCTTGGCCTTCTAGATTCCCAGAAATATGTCAGAACTTTTCAAGTACCCTATGGACATCTAATTCCTCAGCTTTTCCTTTTAATATTTTTGGTTAGCCTATTATTTACCCCAACACTTATCTACCACCTCAGGTAATTGCTATGGTAATAAATTGCCTCTAATCACTTTTAACCAATGTCCCCAAGGGTAAGGCTTTGTGCACGAGGTAAGCTTTGAGTCAGGTCAAATAAAGGCAACCTTGGAAATGGAGTCTTCCAGACAACCAACAGACAGGTCAAATAACAACAATTTTCTAGGAATGAGACTGTGAAAGAGATCCAAAACTGTTTTGTCCCCTCCTGTGTCTGCCAGACTACATGTTTTTACTGTGCTTGGCATGTGTTTGTTTTACTGTGGAGCTGGAGAAAAGGGAATGGGAATATGGCTAGTTAAAAAGTCACAAACTCAGTGTTCTTACCAAGTTTCAGTTGTTTTCTTGAATAAACTCCTCTGAATACTTCAATCCTTGCATTATTTTTCAGAGTTCTGAAAAAAAAAAAATCCTGCCAATATTTCCCAGATTTCTCATTGCTTTAATGCAGAAAAGAAATTTTGGAGGTCATCACTCATGTCACTGAAGAAATATATTTTTGCCAGTTATAATATTTTTTTCTTTACACACCTTAAAACTCTCATTCCATTTTTTGCTGTTGTCATGTTTTTTTACTGAGAAATCAGCTGTTTAACTTATTGTTGCCCCTCATAGATGATGTCTCACCTCCCCTCCATCCCCAGCTACTTTTCAGAGTCTCAATCTATATTTGGTTTTAAGAATTTTCATTATTACACACTTAGTGGTGATTTTCTTTGTATATTTATTCTGCTTGCATTTGGCTGTAGAATTTATTAGGACCACTCTATTTTAATTCTGCTCCTGTTTTACTGTGTGTTCTCTACTTCTAGGACATGGCCTTTAGTCCTGAAATGTAGCCCACCAGAGACTTCACTTAAAGCCTGGATTTTTACTGAGGCGCTTGCATTTTGACAGGGTTTGAGCTCTGTGGCAGTATGATATTATTTATGAATTCCAAAAATAGGTGTTGATTATGTTTGTAAACTGGTCTGTTCCTCTGGGCATGATAGCCCTTTGATTGTATTAAAATCAGAGGTTTAACTTTTACTTTATTAAATCAGAATTGGGGCTTTGATTCAACCATGTCATTAGGGCATACAGGGTTGAGTCCCTGCCCCCTTGGTGGGCTATATAAACAGATGCTCAATCAAGAACGTAGAAGTAGATACACAGAGAAGAAAAACACAGAGGAAGAGAGACAGTTCCATAGACATGGCAAGAAGAGTCGAACCTGACAGTTTGCAGCTGAAGAGAACAGAGCAGCTGAGAAGCCCTGAGAGACAAGCCATATGCCACCCTACAGCTGAGACAGGAAGAAGCTAGGACCACAGACCATGGAAGAAGGAAGCCTGAGCCCTTGCAGACATCGCTCTCCATCTTGCTTTAACACATAACAAATGACTTTGGGTGAGAAAGTATCTCTTATGGTACCTTGAGTTGGACTCTTTAGGGCCTTGTGACTGTAAGCTTCTACCCCAAATAAATACACTTTATAAAAGCCAACAGATTTCTGGTACTTTGCATCAGCACTCCTTTTGGCTGACTAATACAAGCTCCAATCTCCATCTCTCCAGATCAGTCTTATATGTTAAAATTCCTTTTAGTCCTTAGTCTCCTATGAACTTTTCTGCTTGTATTTTCCCTGAGTACAGTGTGTAGGTAGAAGTCAGTCAGTAACTTATGGAGAATTTTTTATAGGCTCCTTTTCTGTGGTTCTGTAGTAGCTTGTAGTTGTATATCCTGCTGGTGTGAATCCATTGTGATTAGGAGTTTTTGATGAGGACACTTCAGATAAAGTGTGGAACAACTGGATCAAGATGGGTTTTAATCCTATTTATGGAGGCTATATAGAGAAGGTCACAGAGAGAAATCCACAAGGAACAGATAGAAACCATAAGTCAATGGAAACAAGAGGAGAAAGGAGAAGACATCAGTGTGTACATTGCCATGTGACAGAAAATCCAAGGAACCCCAAAGATTTCCAGCCAACCAGAAGATACCAACATGGAAAGAAGGAGGCCCTGCATACTTCCCTCCACAGGGAGAATATGCTCTGTCCATACTCATGTTAAATGGGTGTTAATTTTTTGTAGGCCCTCTTTTTGTAAATCTTGTTTTAGAATAGTATGACTGGCAGGCTGGGGTAGAGGACAATTAGCCATGCAGATTTGATTTGATTATACTCCTGAGGCCATTGATGCTATATGAGAATCTTATTTCGGTTATGCCTGGGTTGAGAATCATTTAGGCATTGGTTCCAGTGGACTTATTTAATATGTAGATAACCTTGGATCATCAACCATGCTTTCTGGCATGCTGAGTGCAGGTGGTTGAGAAGTGACAGCCAGTCATCTCCTCTGTTACATCCCTGGGTACAATTTTAGGATTAGCCAAATATTGTTTGAGTGTTTCTTGGCCTGCATGGTGAGGCCTTGTGGATCAATAAGTAAGCCTATGACCCATGCAGCCAGCAAAAATACTATACTCCAGAGCCAGGGTGAACATAGTCATTGTGTAGTCAGTGAGGACTGGCTTCTGGAATTGATACTTGTATCATGACAGCCAAACATGGTGTTGTTTTTCCCTTGCTGAGAGATTGCATAAAGCTTGCTTTATGGTGTGTTTGCCAGCACAGGTGTTGTGCCTTGTATGGGCAATGGGCATTGATGGCTGGGGAAAAGGAGGTAATTTTTAGATGAGACTGGCATCCACCAGATGTTGCTTTCTTTCACCTCTGAAGGTGACCCAGACTTTCCACTGCTTGGTTAGGGAGCTATAGTCTCTACTTCTTGGTGGCTCCTGTAGTGATGAGAAGTGGACCTATTTAATTAATGTGGCAATAGTAGAAGGGTTTATCCCAACCCCATGGAATGTGACCACATCTATGTGATGCCAATGTTTGGTTTTGGAGCACATGTCACAGCCTTTAGTAACTATGCTGGCCAGTGATGGGTCTAGAGGCAATCCCTTTTTATGTGCTGCCCACTCTACCAGCACAGAGGAGCTTCTGAGGCCTGAGGTTCTATGTGCCCAGACCACCAGCTGTTCGGGGAAACTGGGGAGGCTTGAGTGGGCAGACTCTGAGGGACCCACCAGATATGTTCAGTAGGAATTAATTTTAGAGAGTTTATTGTCAGTGTCATTGAACAGTGACCCTGGTGTGATGAGTTGAGTGTGTGTTGACATGGGTGAGGCTGTGATCTGTTTCCAAATGTGGAACCTCCAGAAGGGCCTTTCTTGTATGAGAAAATTATTTTGTTTCCATTGGTCTGATATTCCTGCCAGCCCTTTGGCCATGACCCAAATGAAAAGTTGAAGATTGTACACTTGGCAGCTCAGAGCATCCTGGAGGGCAAACAGCCATCTTGGGTAAGTGGGGTGACTGAGGCCAGGTGATATGCCATGGCCCTCCAGTGAGCTGTGGTGCATACAACAAGAGCATTGTCACCAGGGAGATATCCTGACTCCCTTTCCACATAAGACAGTTGATCTCAAGGGGCTCCCCACTTGGCTAGAGGAGAAAGCATTGGGGGCACCATCACCAGCATCTCAAAATCTATGGGCATGGGTCTGAACACAGCAGAAGCCACAGCCTCCTGTAATTTGGAAGGGCCCTCTTTGTTAGGTTTAGCCCTCTCCTGTAGGTACAAATTCCATTTTACCAGTGAGGATTTAGTGGCCTTGCTTAGCTTCTGCAGGGAATTATCTCTCACCCATGGCATTGTGGGAATCTGCATGTGCAAGCTTTCCAGTTGTAGCCATGTAAGCACCTCCATTTTAAGAAAAGCCCAATAAGCAGCCAGGCTTTGCCATGCTTAGTTCAAGGACTTCTAGAGGTATATTTGGAGGTATCCAAGGCCTCTAATTTAAACCCATCTCCGGTGGGACAAGGTACATGGTTTGGGAAATGGCCTATTGTGCCAATTCTAAGGTGTAGTGTTAGGGCTATCCCCCGTGGAAAGCAGGAGATTTTGTACATAGGCTGTAAGGAGAGTGAAAGATATGGGATGTGATGTCTTACCTCCAGAACATGAATAATCCTAATAAATGTTGTGCAAGTCTTAGTGTCTGAGGTAGGCTTGTATTTGATAGTGGTGGGAATCTGTCTATTCTTGGAGTACCAGATAATGCCCAGGAATTTGACAGATGGCCTTTGTATTTTATGGGATGCTATTGCCCAGTCTTTTTTCTGTAAATGATATATGAGTGTACCTAGTTCCACTTGGAGGCCCACCTTGGAGTTCCCCCTTAATCAGATGTCAGTTATATAGTGCCAGTATAAAGCAGTTTTTTAAAAAAGACCATTTGTTAAGGTCTTGGCAGCAGCAGTAGGAATTTTTTTAAAGGTATCAGTACTTAGTAAAACATGTTGGCCATATCAGGCAGAGCAAAGCAATTACCCATGCTCTTGTATATATCTTTTATTAATTAGGTGATGTTAGGAATATGAACTTTCGTGGGCAAAATCTGTGCATTAAGGTTGGTATAATTGATGGTTAATCACGCTTCATTGAGGTTTTAAGAACTGGCTGAATAGGGCTATTGTATGGGAAGAGGATAGGTATAATGACTTCCTCTTTGAGAAGATCTTGGATTATAGATTGGAGACCCACAGTACCTTGCTTCAGGTTATATTGTGGCCTTTATCACCTTGATTGGCATTGGAATGTTCCATTTGCCATGACTCAGCAAGGGAGCCAAGTATTCAATCTTATTCTAGGTGATGTGTTAAAATGCCTATAGTGGAGAAAGTAAGAGCAAAAGTCCCACTGCTAAGGTTAGCTGTTTAATAAGAATGGCTCCAATAGTATCAACTCCCAGTGGGTGGGGGTTGGGAAGGGGACTGGGCCTTTGATATGTAGGAGAAGGAGGAGGAGGTGAGGCCCTCCAGGGAAAGGGCTATGTGTCCCCCCCCTCACCTCAATGTAGTCACCTACATGAACCAGAATCTGTGACTCTGAAGTGAGTCCCCTTTATGTCCTGCAAATAGCTCTATCAGTAAATAGCCTTGGGGATAGATGAACCATACATATAAAGCTGTGCAAATCTGAGGGGTAATTTGGTGGAAGGAGACTCCCTGTTAAATTTTTTCCATGACTTGATGTTAAAGGGGGCCTCCTCAGGGCTGGAGAGGAGCTTGGGGTCTCTTACAACTGAATGCTCAAAGATATACTATGCCCACTGAATCATATCAGTGTTTTTTTGGTTGTTGTTGTTTGTTTTTTTAGGAGGTACTGGAGATTGAACCTAGGACCTTGTACATGGGAAGCAGGTGCTCAATCACTGAGCTACACCTGCTCCCCCATCTCAGTCTTTTTAAGTAACAGCCTCATCAATTGTTTGCCAGTTGGCATTTGCATTGGTGGTAATACCTGCTCCTGATGGGTGCTTCTTTTTTTTTTTTTTTTCTTTCTTTAAGTCAATATGAAGGGGCTTGGATGCTAGCCATTTGTCTCATTATTTTGGGATGAGAATGGCAACTTGGACCTTATATTAAAGTCTCTCAGCAATCTATCTGCTCCTTTCTTCCTGTCCCCTTGAACAAAATCTCTAAGTATGGTTTGAATTTCTAAACAACTAAAATTTTGACTTTTAGTGTCCAATTTGGGCTTCCTTTTGGGGTCCTGCTTGACTTTATGTGTGGTGATGGGGAAAATTCGTGTTCCCGCTGGGGAAGATTTGTGGTTCCTGCCAACTGGACTCATAGGAACCATCTCTCTCTCTAGGGAGTCCCAATTGACCTCACTGTGGTTGGGGTTTTTTTTCACTAGCATGATATAGCAGGATCATCAGGCATAGTCTCGAGACTGTGGGAGTGCAGACAAGCAACAGCACTGAGTAGGGCCCATGCACTTTGCTGGGAGTCTTAAGCAACTTTCTTAAGCAACTTAGGTATTTCCTGTGATGTCTTTGGGGCTATCAGCACAATATACTCAGGCCCCCTCTTTTTTCTCTCCAGTAGTTCCTTAGCCATCTCATGTCAGGGGTCAGATCGTCTATATCCCATAGGGTCAGGGGATGAAAAGCAACAGCAGCAGAGACAGCAGCAACATAAAGATCGCAGACCCTAGCAGCACTGTTGCTTGCTATGCCATTATGCTTCCCGTGGAGGGGGTGCCCCTCAAGCTAGGGGCAGGTTTAAGACCTGGAGGTACAGATCATAGACACAGTAGTTGGAGTCTCCCACAGCAGCCCCCCAGCTGCTGTGGTCCAGGCACCGGGAGGTCTAGCATTCTCTTTTTCTGCCCACTTGCATTTCACCCTAGCTGCCTCATTTGTGAGTCACAGTTTTGGGTGGGAGATGCCAGTCTCCTGCCTTGCAGGTTCCTGCTGTGGGAGTCATGACAAGACTTTTGTTATGTAGTCAGTGCTAATCATTGTTGTTGTCACCCTTTACCAGTTGTTCCTGTTTGGGGAAGTGCTAGAAACCACAGGAGTTCCCCTCTTGCTGTACTAGGGCTGGCCATTTGCAGCTCCTGGGGATGACTCAGATCTATAGGGCAACCAGTTTGGAATGGGAAGCTTAGGCAACACCCAGCGGAGGCAGCAGGTGGTAGCACAAAGCAGCCTGGGCATACATCAGTAACCATGGACCATTCCCAGATAGTATTAGCTCTCTAAGGGGGGCAGTTAATAAGCCAAGAGCTGCCAAAGACATAATGCCTCATTTCCCATGGTCATGATCAATACAACTTACACTTTGAGCCACTTGTTTAATATTAGTTAAGTTGGATTTTAAATTTGAGTCCAGGTGGCAGTTAGGCATGACCCAATGTGAAACCAAAGCCCATTATGCATGAGAAAAGATAGTTTGTTACTCACAGATCCCAGAGTGAGAGGAGTTTCCATGAGGGGCTGATAAGAAGCACTGTCGACTTGGATGGCTCAACCAGCATGTGGGGAATACACAAGTAGACTGAGAGGGACCCTTGAGCTTATATTTTTATTGTGGTCCAGGGTTGGAGGTTAGTTGATTTCCTGCAGGAGTCAAGGATCGGTTAGTTCAAAGCAAACAAGCACAAGGGGAAAGGGACTGGGACTTAGAGGGCAGTGAGAATGGTTAGCTTATCATTTTGGGTGAGGTGTGTGGGTGGTGGCCTCAGATGTGGGTTTGGACTCAAGGGGAGTTTATGCCTCAGGGCTAGAAAGGTGCTTATTTTCTAGGCCAACGGTTAGTTGAGGCAATTGGCTTAAACAAAGTAAGATGGATGCTGAGAAAGTGCAATTAAAATTTTGATAGTTATAACAAATGTATTGAAAGAACATGTCTTTAAGGAGTCCAGAGTACTGACTGTGGGGTCCTGGAGAATTATACCCCAGAAAAGCATATTCTTTGTTTTAATCCATTCCTGTGGGCTTGAACCCATTGTAATCAGGACCTTTTGATGAGGTTACTTCAGTTAAAGCGTGGCCCAATTGAATCAGGATACATCTTAGTTCTACTACCAGGGGCTTATAGAGAAGGCCACAGAGAGAAAAGCTACAGGAAGCAACTAGAAGCTGGAAGTCACCAGAGGAAAAAGGTGAAGGACATTGCCATGTGCATTGTCATGTGACAGAAAAGCCAAGGAGCTCCAAAGATTGCCTGTTAGCCAAAAGATACTGACCATAGGAGAAATCAAGCCTTCTAGCTTCAGAAACCGTGAGTCAATAAATTCCTAATGTTAATTTTACCCATCGTATGATATTTGTATTTGTATTAGCAACTGGGAAACTAAAACACTTTTCCTCCTTTCCAGGATTTTGCCCCTTAAGTTCTAGCCATTTTGGCAGCCCTGAACTCTAAGCTCTATCTCCCCTCAGTCTTATTGGGCTTCTTTCCATTTAGTCTTCATTTCTTTGTGTCTATATTTGGAAAATGCTTTCAGTGAAAAAGTTTGTGTAAATATGGAGCTTATCTTGTGTGCTTCTATTCTCTCAAGGATCATAGCCCCTAAAATTCTACCTGCATTACTTATTCTTCAGTGCCTTAAAACAACTCCTTTATATAGCTTATCCTTCTTTTATGGTTTTTGCCAGGAATTTAAGCTAATACATCATGCCTGGAAATGTCTATCTTAACTTAGAGCTATTAGTAAAGCATAATAAGAGGTACAATAAATGTATGTGAATTATATCACCATGAAAGAGATTTTAAAAAAGGATATTACTAGCAACTCAGATGTTCCTTAAAGCCCCTTTCCACACAGTGTCTCCCTCCCTCCTCCTTAAAGTTAAACATTATCCTAACTTTTTAAAGCAGATATTAGTTTTTCCATTAAAAAAAACACAAAACCCTGTATAAATCAACCAAAAGTATGTGCTCTACTGTGTTTGGCTTTTATTCAGTCAATTTTATGTTTGTGAGCTCCAGACAGGTTGTTTAATGTGGCCAGAGAGCATTTATTTTCATTCCTATATAGTACTCATGTGCCACAATTTATTTATGCAGTCTACTCCGGATAGACATTTGAGTTTTTCCATTTTTGGATATCATATATAAATATGCTATGAATATTCTTGTACATGTCTCAGAGCACATGTGTGTAGTTTTGCTGAATAAATACTTATGGGTAGAATTACTGGGCCATCGGAGATTTCTATGTTCAGTTTTCTTTAAAATGTCAAACAGTTTTCTGATATGGACATAACAATTAAAAATTTTATCATCAATGTATGATTCTCCTTCATCTCATATCTTTGTTAACAATTTCATTGTCAATCTTTAAACTTTAGGTTTTCTGGTCAGTGTAGAAGGTAAAAATTGTGATTTTTGTGTTTTCCTATTGACTAATGCTGGTAAGCACATTTTCATATGTTTATTGGCTAATTGGATTTTAGCCTTTGTGACATGCCAACATGAGTCTTTTGCTCATTTTTTTTTTCCTATTGGGTTGTCTGTCTTTTGATTTATAGGAGTGATTTATATATTCTGGATATGAGCCCTTTCTCACATATATGTATTACAATTGCTTCTAACTATCTGTAGCTTTCCTTTTCACTCAGTGGTCTTTTTGATGAACATCAATTTTAATTTTGATATAGTACATTTTTCACTGTTTTCCTTTATTGTTACTGTATTATGAGTCCTATTTAAGAAACGTACTTTGCTTCAAGGTCATGGAAACATTTTGCTATATTTTCTTTTTTTTAATATATATTTTTAATTTTTTATGTTAAAAGATACTGAGATTACATAAATATTACATGAAAAAAATATAGGGGATTCCCATATGCCTCACTTCCCACACTTCCCACATTAATAACATCCTTCATTAGAGTGGTACATTCATTGAAATTAAAGAACACATTTTAGAGCATTGCCACTAAGCATGCATTATAGTTTACATTGTAGTTTACACTCTCTCCCATGTGATTCTGTAGGTTATGGCAAGATATATAATGGCCTGTATCTGTCATTGCAATTGTCATTCAGGATGATTCCCAAGTCCCGAAAATGCCCCATGTATTATACCTGTTTTTCCCTCTCCTGGCTCTCAGAACCTTCAGTGGCCACAGGCTCCATCAATGATATAATTTCTTCCATTGGTAGAATTACAATAAGTCTATAAGTCTATAGTAGAATACCAGTAAGTCTACTAGAGTCCATAGTTCATTACCCAATCCTGAGGATTCTGGTATGGTGATGCCCACTCCACCTCTAATTGAGAGGGGGCTTCAGTCCCACATGGCTGATGGATGCGACTCTCTTGCTTGGAGTTATAGACTCTCTTGGTTCCTTGGTATGGTGGTTGTCCATCATCTCTTCCTTGTTAGTTGTCCTGGGTGAGTTCAATGAACTGGAGAGTAGGTGTTGCAACTCATTTGAGATTCAGGGCCCAGCTGGCACATGGACAGACCAAAGATTTAAGTCTCTTGAACGTACACTTACCAACTCTAGTACTAATTATAGGTTCAAATAGAAGGGACAGTAGAGGCATGTGTAGAGAAACCACAACTGAGTCCAACTCTGCCACACTGGGGAGCATAAATTCCAAAGTAGGGCCCACTGACAAGACACCAAGCACCTGAGCTATCTGCCCTGACTATAGTGTCTGGATGTCTCCAGAGACCTCAGGAGCCCCGCTATTTGTAGTAGTATCTACCTTGGCTGTCAATGAGATTCTGTTGACACGTGCATAAGTGTAACCTCTGGAATGACTTCCTGACCCACTTTGAAGTCTCTTGGTCATATAAAAATCAGTTGTCTTTACCTTTTCCCCGTTTTGGTCAAGGTCTTCCTCCAGTTGCATTGCTAGTTGGTGCTTGGTAGTAATCCCTAGGTGCTAGGGATGCTCATCCCTGGGAGTGATGACCCATGCTATGGGGAAGTTATTGCATTTTTATGCTGAGCTTGGCTTAGAGAGAGCGCACATTTGAGCAACAAGGAGGCTCTCAGGAGGCAACTCTTAGCTACCCTATAATACTGGGCTAAGTTTCAATTCAAGAGTAAAGGTTCATAAGCACAGTCATCAATATCAAGGGCCTGTCAATGGACTGTCCTCCTTCACTAGTCACTGCCCCTGTACTTGGGGGGATTCTTGCTGCTCCATTAGAGAATGTGGCAGAGTTTCCCAGGATGGGAATTTGATATTCTTTTGGTTATTGTGTGTATCTCCATCTACTGTGACAATGCTCCATGAACATTTGAACACATTTATATGCCTTATATGTATGTCCAGGTGAACTTCCTCCCATGTATCTCCCATTACTGATACCCTGCACCAATGATCCTCCCCTGCCACAGTTGTAACATTTCTGTGACCCAAAACTTCTTCAAAAATGAATCAATAAAATAACCAAATACAATTAATAAGGAAATGAAATAACAATGATAGTTTTAAAAATAAGAACTAAAATACAAAAAACTTAAAAAAAAAAAAAAACTTAGGATAATAAGAATTAATGGAAAAATATTGAAAAATTTTTTGACAGTTTGTCTTTCATCAGTGTAAGATATGTTGTCCTGTATGTACAGTGATTTTTTTCTTCCATTTATTTCCCCAGTGTCTTACTTTTTTCATTTTGTCTACAAAGAAGTTTTAGGTTACAGAAGAGTCATGTTCAGAATACAGGGGACTCCCACATACACAATATCCTCCCTCTTTTCCCCCTTTCCCTATTAATCACATTTTATATGTGGATGGTACACTTGCTACAACTGATGTACAAATATTGAAACATGGCTACTAACCATGGTCAATGGTTTACATTATGGCTTACATTTTGTACTATACACTTATAAATTTTGATGAAATTTAACATGATCTGTATCCATCATTGCAAAATCATGTAGAACACTTCCATCACCCCCTGTTCCATCTATTCTATTCCTTCCTCCCCTTCCTCTTGGGAACCATGGCAATCAGCAGGTTTCACTTCTTGAAGAGCATGATTCATAGTTACTTGCAACAACACTGAGGGCTTGACACACTGGTCTGTCCTCTCCTAATAGGCACCACCAATGCTCTTGAAAGACTCCTGCCCCTCGATTTGAAAACATAGCAGGCCTCCCCAGGATGGGAGTCCAACACCTTCCCACTTATTATGTGGGTCTCCACCCACTGATATAACACACTATGACTAGATGAACACTCACACACTCCCTAGAAGCCTGCCCCAGGTGCGCCCTGTCCTGAATGGCCCCCACATCCAACACACTAAACCAGCAACCCTCACTTGCCATAGTGCCAAAAGAGCAGTCACAACATTCTACTTTCAACCACGTACCCACCAATCACCAGTATTCACCTGTTCCCTCCCCCAACTCTCCCCCCAGTTCCATGGACAGTCCAACTCACCCTCCCCAACCTACACCCCTGACAAACTTGCACCACCCAACCCAATAGTATTACTGCACTCCCTTTCATGCCCCTCCACTGCAAAACTACACACTTCTACTTAATCATAGATTTTGCCCATATGGGCGTTGGCTCTGGGATGTCTATAATGCATATGTTTGTGCATTTTGTGTTGTCATTCAAATCCCTAAGTCCCTGCTGGATTTTTTTCTTTTCATCTATCTGTTCTACTATCCGTTTGAGTTCAGATGTACTGTCTTCCACATTGCTGATTCTTTCCTCTACCTGTTCAAATCAGCTGTTATGTGCTTCAGTGTATATTTGATTTCTTGGATTGTGCCATTCATCACTATCATATCTGTTATCTTTTTATGTATGTTTACAATTTCTTCAGTATGTTCCCCCAGTGTCTTCTTAATATCCCTAATCTCTTCCTTCACTTCATTAAGTTGATTCATGATATTAGTTTGGACATCTCTGATTAGTTGTTCCATGTTCTGCATCTCCTCCTGGTTTTTAGTTTGTTCATTGGACTGAGCCATGTCTTCCTGTTTCTTAGCATGGCTTGTAATTTTTTGTTGGTGTCTAGGCATCTGTTTATCTTTGTGGGTTTATTCAGTTGATTAGCTTCTCTCTCTACTCTAGGGTTTTATTTTGTTGTTTTTGAGTGTGGTAAGATTTCACTTTGACACTTCATTTCTCTTATTCTATTTCCTTGCTGTTGTCTATGATTCCCTTGGGAAAAAAATAGGAAAAGAAAAGAGACAGAAAGAGAAAAAGGATAATAGTAATAATATTAGTAAAAGGTAGGAGAGGAACTGTACATGACCTAAGAAATTAATAATTAACATGAGTAAGAAGTACAGAGGAATAAGATTAGAGAAGTGGAATAAAAATAATGAAACAAGAAACAAAATAAAGAAATGTATATAGAATGAACTAAAAGGCTAGAATGATGAGAAGAGGGGAAATGAAAAAAGAAAAAAAAGAAAGAGAAGAAAAAAAGAAAGGAGGAAAAAACAGAAAAAATGAGAGAGAGAGAATAAAAACAAGAAAAATTGAAGAGCAAAGAAAAGGGTAGAATGAAAGAACAACAGAAAACAGAAGATATAAAGATGAAGGAGAGAAAAGAAGTAGCACGGGTAGTGAAAATCGGTAAATGAAAGAAAAAAACTAAAAAACAAACAAACAGTAACAAAGGAAGGGAAACACAATGAACAAGAAGCACAACATCAGCAACTCATTTAGAAATGGGAGAAAGAAGAAAAAAAAAGATAAAAAAAAAACAGAAATAAACAGGGAAAAACAGCCTTCTCTCTTACAACCCTAATGATCTTCTCAGGCTGTTGGTATTCATCACCCTGCAGCTTGCCCTCTGTAGGGTTTTAGTGAGTAAAATGAGGAAAATTAGAAAAGGAACTTTTTTTAAAAAAATAAGAGATTCAAGAAAACTAATACAAAGAGAATGTCTATATGTTCCCTGTTATAAAGCTTCAGCTGGATGCCTGATTACCCAGTGGATCACTTCCTAAAGAAGAGCCGGGAATAGAACTAGGGACCTCATATATGCTAGGCAGGAATTCTTCCACTGAACTTACCTGTCTCCCTAGGTTAGCTTTTCAGGAGGCCATCCACCCCTTTTTCCTTGGGCAGGTTAGATTCCCTGCAGTCTGCCAAAATCCTGCTGATCAGTTGCCTGTTTGTCTCTGCCTCCTCTCTGATGTAATTCCTCCCTTTACCTAGGTGGCTGGGTGTGACAGCCTGCCTGAAGAGATCCCCCTCCCCTATCCCTGTTGAGTTGGGATCCCTTCTGATTTTCAAGGGGGGCTTGGTTGGCCAAACTCACTGCAGAGAAATCACTCTCCACCCTCCCAGACCCCTCTTCCTCCTAGGGAATCTGCCATCACAGTCTGTTCAGAGCATGGAGCCATCAGTTCCACCTAAGCTCTTTTTCCTTAGGGCAGGATGTATGTTCCACTTCCAGCTACAGGGATGAGAAACTCATGATTTTCTTCTGGCTTTATCTTTCCAGTACCTTCCTAGATGACTCAGAGTACCCTCCTGCTCTATATATATCCAAAGGAGATGGCAAGGAGGAAGAGGTCTGCTCTCCTCTCAGTTAGATATGATTCGTCAGGAGTGTTAACCTCTCTTAATATCGGGGGTGGGGGAGGGGAGCCCTTCCCAGTGGCCAGGAGGTTTAATAACTCACAGCTTGTTATTTTGACTTCTTTGTCTCTTTGTCCCTCACTCTCTTCGGAGTTGTGAAGCAGTGTCCTGGTCTGCTGTACCCCAAAGCAAGTTGCCAAGACAGCCTTTGGCTCTTTCTTGTTGTTTTAGTGAGAGCTGAGCCCTATCTGCCTAAACTATCGGCCATGTTCCCACAATTGCTATATTTTCTATTACCATTCTATTTAAGTGTTGTATAAATGTATAAGTATATACTGTACCGTATAAGTGCTGATGTATTTCCATTATCATTCAGTTCAGAATGTTTTCTAGTTTCTATCATACTTTTTTCCCCCCTAGATAATGGGTTCTTTGTAAGTGTATTTTTAAATTTCCACATATATAGGCATTTTTCCTTTGTTTCCTCATTATTGATTTCTAGATTAATTTTACTGTGGTCAGGGAAACTATTTCTTTTAATTTCAATCCTTTTAAATTAGTAGAGACCTTCTTTATGGCACAGTATATGGGTAATTTAGGTAAAATGTATTATTTTTTTTTGTAGCTGTTAGTTTCAGTGTCTATGGATATCATTTAGACCAATTGTTAATTGTATTGTTTTAAAATCTATGTAATTTTTGGTTGCTTGTTCTATCAATTTTTGAGGGAGACATTTAAAAATATCCCATTAAGTTTGTAGACTTGTATATTTTCTGAAATTCTCATTCTTGTTTTTTAATTCCTTGATATGTTTAAGTACAGTACTTTTAAAATCTGTGTTTACTAACTCATCTATAACACCTGTAGGCTTCATATTCTTGTCTATTGTTTTATTTGGCTTTAGGTCCTATCTTTTATTTCATATGCCTGGTTATTTTTGATTGAATACCAAACATTATTTATGTATATATAAATGTAGAGATAAATTTAGATACTGAATAATGTTATCCTTCTTCAAAGAGGTTTTACTTTTGTTTATGATGGCAGTTTGGCCAGAAGCAGTAACAATCACAAATTAGCTTTATTCAATCAGATATTGAGATCACATAAACCTAGGGTTGAGTTATTGTAAGGGATTATCTTTTTCTAGTTGACCCTACTCTTAGTATCTTTTTCTAGTTGACCCTACTCTTATACCAAGAGTAGGGCCCCCAACCAAAGCCTGGGTGTTACTAGGACCTTCCCATGCCTTCTTAGGAACATTGCACTATCATTTTAGAGCTTCAAGACCTGGGATTTTGTTGAAAACTCTGCTTAACTTTTCGGACTCACAGACTTCACTTTCAGAATCAGCATAAGCTTCTGGGCCAAAGATGCCTTCAATTCCAGGGCTCACTTTTTTGGATTCTTCCTTGTACAGTACCTTTGCCCAATAATTCCTCCCTGGCAGGGTAGTTTGCAAATGCCTTTCCAGTGTCTAGTGTTTCTTGCTGTTTTCAGTAGAAAGATTGGTTTGAATTGCATAGATTGCCATTACTGGAAGTAGAATTCACCCCTGGCAAAGATTTTGATCATAGCCTTGTTTTAAGATCCTTATCAACAAAGTGTAATTCTTTGAAGTATTTGAAGATGGTTATCTTGAGCTCTCTAAGTCTTCACTTCATTAGCATAAACATCTCTGTTCTTATGTTATGTGGTTTAAAACTTCATCTTCCATGTCCTTCTTCCATAGACTAGCTATATTGTCATGACTTTCATGAAATGTTATGTTCATATCTAAATACAAGAATTTGTGCATATTGTCCAGAGAAACAAAAGTATGACTATTTTCTCTTCTAGTCCAAATAATAGCTTTATATTAAAGCAACCTAAGTTGGCTGTTATTATCTGGTATAACTTTGTGATTAGTTATACAATTTATTTAGCTGTACTTAAAGAACTTTTGTTCCAAACTGTGAAATTTATACTAATCTTGACTATTATCGGGAAAACTATTTTAAAAGTTCAAATCATCTACCAACATTTTCCACCCATTTGATTTTTAACTAAAGATAATTTGGACTAGCTCTTCAGATGAAAAAATTGGGTTTGGGTCTGTGCTTTGGCTTTTAATGTAAGATGTTTATATTTGTTTCATTAAGCACAAAAAATCTATTTCCTTTTGTTTTGAGTAATTGCAAACACATTTAAAAGTGGGTCATGGCATAAATCAAAGTTATTATTTGGGCTTATACAGAGTTATAACATGTTTGCAAACTGTAGTTTATAATGGTGGATCACATTCTCTTAAGCTTTAGGGTCATTATATCTGCCAACCAGTCCAGAACTTCTAGTTTTATGTTTCTGAATGGTTTCTGGATTATTTTATTCAAAATGTCCTTGCCATATATTAATTATTTCTACTTAACTGAGCACTTTATACCAAGTACTTTAAAAAGGAAAAGAGGTCCATTTATTTAGCACTGTGAAAAAAGAAAGAGTGGCACCAATTATCTTTCAGGAATGATTAATTATACAGAGTTCATTTTATTTGGAGAGATTCTTTTATTTGGGAATTTATGAAAGCATTCATTCAACAAATATTTAATGAATTCCCATTATATGCCAGGCACTGTCCAAGTGCTAGGCATTCAGCAACAAACAAAAACAAGTCTACCCTCATTCTGATAGGAAGCATAATTAAAAGAAATAATGAAGTGCATATTAAAATACATAACATAATGGCATGGAGTGGTAAGTGTTACGTAGAAAAATAAATCAAACTAAGGGGATAGGAGTAAAAATTGGTCTTGTTTATAGGGTAGTCAGGGAGGGTTATTTTGAGGATTTGATATTTGAATAGAGAACTGCTTGAAGAAAAGTCTTTTAAAAGTTATTGTATCTCTCTGGCCTCACTACATTCTGTATAGATCCAAGTAACAGACTCCCCTAACATTGTGTCACAGCTGCTGATTTCCTTCAGAATTGTTTCTGAGGATCTCACTGCTCACTTTCTCCCCTTTGTATTCAGTAGTGGAAACAGTTTAATGGAGTTTTATGTTAGGAAAGAGGAGAGTATCTTCCAGACTGAGTATAATTGTGAAAATTTTCTTCACCATATACAATACTATTGCAGAAGCCCAAAATTTTGCAGTTTAGCAATCCATTCTTACATTCTTTTTGACTGCATTTGATATAGTGAGGTCATTATGCCAATATGCAGAAAAATAATATGCGTTTATAAATTAGAGTCTGAACGAGTTTTTTTGTAATTGCATTTGTTTGCTAAAATTCATGATTTTCTTTAATTCCATAAAGGCCACCCTTTCCCCCTCCTCTTTTGTATGCCCTTGATTTGTTGGAGAAATAAGGTAATTTGTCCCATAGAATTTGATAGAATTCACCATAGAAACTCTGAGAGTTTCCTCATGGTGGTGATGTTTAACTTGCTCCTATACTGAAATTTCCTTGATACCGGCAGGGCCATGATTGGTTTTGATTTTTTTAAGGGCAATTATATTAGAGATGACATTGTGTGTTCTTTCTATGTTATCACATCCTAAGAATGGTTATCCCATTTTTAGTGATGCTAAGATATCAGGTGTTGTCAGTTGAATTTCTAAATTTGCCTGTCATTCTCTTACCTAATAGTGTTAACATCAATTATTTTTCTTTGCCTAGATTCTCCATTTCATTATGGGTTGTAAAATGTTAATTTTCTTATTTTATCATTGTTTATGCATTTATTAGATGGAATTCCGTTTAAATAAGGGCTTACCCTAACTGGCAATTTGGCTACCCTGAAATATAGTTTGTATAGGAAAGGAAGGATTGGTATCTGATTCTTTCCTCCTGTCAGTTTTCAGTATGAGTTGAAATGCTAGCAACCTCCAGTTGGTGACCAATAATTTAAAAAATATCATTTTGATGTATTTTAGTCTTTTATGGTCAAGATTTTGATACTTAGATTATCTCATTTTAAGCCAGTGAAAACCCTTCAAATTTAGTTTCATGTTCTTTTGACATTACTTCATTAGTCTTTGATAATTTACTTACAAAGAGCTTCTCAGAATCATCATATATTTTCTGCCCCAATCCTTGCATCAGCTATTTCTCTAAGAAGTTCTAGTTCCTTTTTATTCTTTGTTTTCTTTTTCTGTTTTTAAAATCAGAACATAGTTATTCAGAGGTCAAATCTAGGCACTAGGAATGCTCCATGCTACAGAAATGTCATTGTTTCAGGCCTATTATGTAGACAGAATTAGGAGAGATACAATTTTAAAGCCACAAAAATCATGAATTCTTACTGATATTTCTAATTCAAGTTTATGATTAAAGTGTTCTTTTACAGAATGTATTTAATGTACTTGATTTTATAGTTGCATCTTTTTTCTCTAATACTGAAAAATCTTTTATTCAATTATTAACAAAAGTACTTGCTTTATCCTGCATTATTCCTATAATAGATTTCAGAAAATAATACCAATTTACTACTTTCAGCAAAAATATTAAATGTAGTTTAACATTTCTTGGCAGTTTTTTTCCACTTAAGATACAGTTTCCTGGGGCAAGAGTTCTTAACAAGGGGTCTGTGAGATTGAATTGAAATTGAAAAAAAAAAAATCATTATTCTTGTGGGGATGTGTTGGTGTGGGTGTGATATATTTATTAAATAATACACAGTATAGTGTGGACTTAGTAAGGGGTCCATGGTTTTTACCTGACTGGCAAAGGGGTCTGTGGAACAAAAAAAGGTTAAAACCCTCTGCACTGGGGTTCTTAATATGTATTTTTTAAGTCACTTAAAGTAATTTTTAAGTGGTTTTGTAAAAAAAAAGAGAGATTGATTTGTTTCAATTTTTCAATTTTTAAAGTAGTACTTTTTTTCTATGTTGAGGTTTTTTTTTTTTTTTCAGTTAATGATTCCAAAGCCACAACTATTAAAAAAAGTACATTCATTCAGAGAAGTCTAGATTCCCTTGCTATCTTTTCCTTGTTGTTTTTTCTCTCCACATATAGTTTACCAGTTTTTTAAAAGTTTGTTTTGTTGATCTTTACATTCCTTCTTTTTGAAAATTTAAGTATACATACTTTATAAACGTCTGCACGTGTATTCTCTTTTCTTACCTAAAAGTTCACATGCTATAAACAGTTTGTACCTTGCTTTTTTTCCATTTTGCAATATTTACTGGGGATCATTCCATATCAGTATATAGAGATTGCTTCATTCATTTTTACAGTAGCATAATAATCCATATATGAATGGTACTTTATTTTATTCACCAGTCCATATATCCATTTATGCTCTTATAAATAATGCCATACTGAACATATTTTTGCATATATTATTTAATATTCTCACAAATCTTAGATGTATGATGAATTTTGACAAATAGGTATACCCTTGTCTAGCACACATGCCAAGGTAATCCCCAGTGAGTCACACCCTTGTATGATCTCTTTCAACTGAATGTGGGCAGGACTTGTGATTTGCTTCTAACCAATAAAATATGACAAAGGTGATGAAGTGAGGGAATGTCACCCCCGTGATTATGTTTTGTTATATCAGACTCCTGTTGGTCTTGGAGAATGAAACAGCCATGTTATGAGAGGTCCTCTCACAGGAGATGGCAGGTGACCTCTAACACCCAAGGGTGGTCTCCATTCAACAGACAGATAAGAAGCCAGGGCCCTCAATTATGCAGCCACTAGGAAATGAATGTGTCCAGCAACCTGAATGAATTTGGGAAGTGGATTTTCCACAGTCAAGCCTTCAAATGAAAATGCAGCCCACCCAACACTTTGATGGCAGCTTTGTGAGACTTATTTGATATTACGTACACACACACACACATTCATACATATGTACATATATATTACAGAACAGTTCTCCTTCGTATTGACATATTGGAGGTTTTGAAGGACAGAACAAATACCTATAATTTTGGGAGGTTTTTAACTTTTTTCTTCATTTTAAAAGAAATGCATACCCATAAATATTTAAAATGCTACAGAAATGAAGTGAAAATGAAAGTTATCCATAGTTTGGGTGCACTTTGTTAGGAAGTGATTGTGTGAGGTGTCTGCTAAATTTCTTGTAATGATTTTTCACTTTGTCATTTTATCGTATCAAAATAGCAATGTCATTGTGGCTGCATTAAAATATATTTTCTTATCCTTATGAGGTATTTCTCTCTGGTGATCACAATATGTTTTAGCATGTGCAAGTCTCTGAAAAGTCCTGTAATAGATTACTTAATTTTGTTTAACTTGGTAATTCTCAAAATGATTTCCTGTCCAAAAGTTTCTTTTAACCTAATACTGTAATATCCTATGGGAATATGAGTCTATGGAACAGTCTTTGATAAGTACTGATTTTTACTCTTGGTTTTCACAAGTATCCTATTAATGTTATTATTAAATGGAATACTCAAATTAACATGAGATTTACATCTTAGAAAGTCAGTAAATGAAATTAATACTAGGCAGAATGGCTGAAAGTTTATTTAAAATTCGTTGTGTTTCTGAGAGAATAAATGCCCATTAGAAAAATTCCTTTAAATCAACCTTATCCATATATGCTTATCTTTAGGAAAATGGTGGAAAAAAGGTAAGAAGATTTGGTACTGTTGAAGGTAGAGTCTCTGCTTATTTAAAGGTAGAAGGGGAATTGTATATTAGGGATAAGAGCACGAAGAAATTATGAAGCTGGTAAAGAGGAAATAAATTTTCCCAGGAAAGAATCAACTGTTTTGAAAACTTTAGGCAAATACTTGATCTTCTCACTACTCTGTAGTTATACCAACAAAGGGTTTATCAAACCTATGATTTGCTGTGCTCTATTATTGGATGCTTTTTTAATTTTATTAAATTTATTTTATTCAGAATTAGTAGTCATTCTATCTATAAATTATTTAACTGTGGCATTTTAGGATTTGTTCAGTCTGGAATAACCTCAAAGAACATATGGAGAGTGTTTAGTAATGTAGAACACCTGGCAAAAAATATGTATAGACTACTGCTTTAATAAATACATTACACAGAACTTCTAAGTAAAACCTCTGTTACTGAATAAACAGGAAGCATATGTTATGCTATGAAAGTAGTTCACAATTAGGCAACCCAAATGGTAAGAAAATCTATGGCAAAAAGATTGTGGAACTATTTCCCAAGCACTTGAGAGAAAGTTTTTCATTCATTTTTATTTCTCTAAATTCCTGGCATATAGTACTGTGAATAGTGAGTATTCAATAAATGTTTATTAAATATTTTGGTTGAGTGAATATAAATTAATGAATTATCATCTTAGAAATATATGGGACTTATAAGTAATCATTTTTATCATCAATTCCCTTGTGTATATTAAACTTTAGGCTTTGATACCCAATAATTTGGGGCTCAATTACCATCCCTGGGACTTAATAGTAAGTTATTGAGTTTTTTTGAGCCTCAGTTTCTTTATATGCTAAGTGGAGACATAACCACCTATATCAGAAAGTAAGAGTGAAAAATCAAACTGCCACTACTTTAGTACTGGCTATTATTATATTTCACCTAGATGAAAATAACAGCTTTATAACTGGTCTGCATAAATTAATCATGTCCTTCGCCAATCCATTCTCCACAAAGTGGTCAGCTGTTTTAGTTTCCTAGATGCTAAAACAAATACCATACAATGGGTTGACTTATACAATGAGAATTTATTGGCTCATGGTTTTGAGGTTAAGAGAAGTCCAAAACTGAGGCATCAGCAAGGCAATACTTTCTCCCTGAAGATGGTGGCATTCTGGGGCTGGTTGCTGGCAATCCCTGGTCCTTGGCTTTTCCATCACATGGTAATGCGTCTGGTGGTGTCTTCACCATTCACTACTGGGTTCTGTTGAATTCCAGCTTCTGCTTGATCTCTGTGGCTTCTCTTTCTGTGTCCAATTTCCTTTGCTTATCAGGACTCCAGCCATATTGGATTAAGGCTCACCTTCATTCAGTTTGGGTACATCTTAACTAATGATATCTTTAAAGGGCCTATTTACAAATTGAGTCACAGCCACAGAGCATGGTTTGGGATCTGAACATGCCTTTGTGGGGGACATGACTGAATCACCAAAACCAGTTTAATCTTTCTAAAATGGAAATCAAGACATGTTACTATGCCGCTTAAAATACTGCTATGGTTTCTGATTGCACTAAGAATAAAGCCTAGATTCCTTGGAGCCAACTGAGAGCCTTTGTAATCTGACTTTCTCTCTCTTTCTCCACTAAATCTTCATCCTCCAATCTAATGGAATAATTTGCTTTCCATGTAAACTCCATGCTCTCTTTTTCTACAAATATTTCTATCATGATGCAACAGTAGTAGTTTCCTTTACAGACCTTCTCTTCCCTCTCCCTTCACCCAGTTTTCCCTTTTCTCCCTGACTTACTTGACTAAATCTTAGTTTTCTTTCAAGTTGCATTTTTACTTGAAAATGCCGTTGGGAGAACTATGAGCCCCTCATGACTGGGGCTCCCCCTACAGGCCCTCTGGCACTCTGAGTTTCCACATTTTCCAGCATTTACCACATGCACTCAAGTCTCCTATTTGCTTCTCCATCTACCTCACAAAACTTTAGTGTAAACTTATATTCCTGGTGTAGTCTCTGATTTCTGGTAGGTGATGAATAATTATTTATCGACTAAATAAATGAATGAAAATAAGATGGCATTTTTAAAGATAGGGGTAGTATTATTGACATATAATGGGTGGGAAGGATAAATAAAGCTCCATTTGTTTCTTGGGTTTCGAAACTCTTAGAAGTGCTTTTATAATAACCACTGCTGGAATGACATAATAGAGATACTGCTTTTTAAAATACCGGATATTATCCTGAGCTTTTTATAGCATAAGAGATTTCAGAATCTAAAGCCAAAAAAATGTAAAAAAATAAAAATATGAGTGCTTTTTAACTTCAGTGATAGCTAAACTGATTAACTAAAGCTAAATTTATAAAATGTAGTTCCTGCGTTAACTAAATTTTGTGATTTTTCTCTCAATTTTGTAAAACATATTTCACAAAACTTGATGTGCATACCAATATTAATACTTAATTTCAGATGGGTAAAGTCAGGTCTTGTTCCTTGTGCTAAGCAATGGTTTCTTAGATTTTATGCCAAAAGCACAAGCAACAAAAGAAAAAAAAATAGATAAATAGGACTTAATCAAAATTAAAAACTTCTGTGCATTAAAGAACTTTATCAAGAAAGCAACCTGTTGTATCCAATTCCTTCTACATAATGTCTTTGAGTTTTATCCACATTGTTGGGTATAACATAGGTTCATTCCTCTTTATTGCTGAGTAGTATTCCATTGCATGCATGCAACACAATTTGTTTAGGTTGCTTCTAGTTTTGGCTATTGGGAATAAAGTTGCTATGAACATTCTTGTTACAATAAAAAAAAAAAATAAAGTAAGAAGACAACCTCCAGAAGGAAAGAAATATTTGGAAACCACATCTTTGATAGGGGTTTTATATATAGAATACAAAAAAACCCTACTGCAACTCAACAACAAAAAGACAAACAACTCAATTAAAAAATGGGCAAAAAACTTGAGTAGATATTTCTCCAAAGATAATATACACATTTCAAAAAGGCACATGAAAAGATGCTCAATATCATTGGTCATTAGGGAAATGCAAATAATAACCACAATGAAGTGCGATTTTTACACCCACTAAAATGGCTACTCTTAAAAAAAAAGAAAATAACAAGTGTTTGAGAGGATATGGGGAAATAGGAACATTTGTTAATTGTTGGTGGTAATGTAAAATGGTGCAACTGCTGTGGAGAACTATTTGGCAGTTCCTCAGAGAGTTAAGTATAGAATTACCTTATGACCTGGCAGTTCCACTTCCAGGTATAAACTCAAAAGAAATAAAAGCAGTGATTCGAACAGATATTTGCACACCAATCTTCATAGTGGCATTGTTCACAATTGCTGAAAGATGGAAGCAACCCAACTGTCCATCAACAGGTGTGTGTATAAATGAAATGTGGCATATACAAACAGTGGAATATCATTCAGCTCTAAAAAAGAGTGAATATCTGATGCATGTTACAGTTGTATATATGTTACCAGAATAAATTTTTTTAAAAACCCACAAAGAACAGTTAAAGAAAAAAAGAATGGGTTTTAAAGAACATTTAAAGATGTCTTACAGTATCTTAAAAAATTCCAATTTGCTTATTCACTTTGGGAGAACGCACCCTATAAAAGTAAAAGCATCACTATATAAAGATAGATTCACAAAGATGTGTTTTTTTTCAATATTGTTTATAGTGGAAGGAAAAACAAAACCTGTAAATAACCTAAATTTTCATTAGTAGAGGAATGGTTGAATAAATTCTGGTACATTCTTACTGTGAACTATGAGGTATATATTTAAAAGAATGAGTTAAATCTTGTATGTCTTGACCTCAAAGGTTGCCCATGCATATTGTTATATTTTTAAATATTGCCAAAATTTTTGTAAACAAATATATGTATGTGTTTGTACATTTATATTTTCTTGTGTGAGCATTGAGACATGTTAAAGAATACAACCAAATTATCACGTTTGCTAGGGATCAGGATTGGAGGGACGAAGGGAAGCTGGTTAAGTTTCCTTTATATACCTCTATATTGTTTGACATATTTTCACAAGCATATATTAGTTTTGTAATTAAAATACAACACAGAGAGAAAAACATAACCATTTCAAATTTGGTAAGGATTGAATGAGACAAATTTGTAAAATGCTTATTTTAATCCCTGATATGTAGTAACTATCCAAGAAATGCTGGATGATATTATTCGATTTTCTTTTCCTGGACTCATGTAGCACACAGCTGGCCCTTGCCTTTTTTCACACTAACATTTATTGCAATCTCTGTTCCAGGCAGCATTTGCTGGCTCTGTCATCCTTAGGTCTTTGCTCAGGCAGTTCCATCCTTTAGAAACTCCTATCCCCACCCCCACTTCACTTGGTTAGTTGCATTGCTTCCTTCAGATCTCTAAGGGCTTTTACTGACTCACAAGTCTAGGCAAGGACCTGTCCCATCACCCTGTTGCAACAATCTATTTACTTGTCTATCTTCTCTGCTGAGGCGTAAGCCACCTGTAGGGGCTGTGTCTATTTAAAACAAAACAAAACAAAACAAAACAAAACAAAACAAAACAGAAAGACAAGGACTAGTGTATAAACAATCTGATAACAAATAAATTTAGCAAGTAAGTTGGAGCACTTTATTAGGCAAGATAGCAAACCAAAACAGAGAAAACTGTCTCTTCTGAGAGAGGTACACAGAAGAGTCTAATTTAATCTTGTTTGACACTTTTGCCTTAGTTGGTTGGATAAGTAAAATCTTTCTCTCTTTTTAAAGGCTTACTGGATGTGTATTATTAGTTTTCCTTTCTTGCACAGCAAAGGAAATTACAATTCAGTGCCTAAATAAATGATATTCTTCTTGATCCATTGGTTTACATTGTATATATTCTTTTAATTATAGATGATTCCCTTCAAACAGGGAGCTTTATATTTTTGATATCATACTTTCCTTTTTCAAAGATGGGGCTTCTAATATTCAGTTTCTCAGCATGTAATAAAAATTAGTTTCCTCTCCTTTCTTTTGGTCTATGGAGATTGGATAATCCTGAGATGCTGAATTTTCTATAATGCTATTTTTTTTTGCCACAAGAAAATTCTTCTAGCTCTTGTGCAACAGATGACACTAATTCATTGCCCTTATTTTAGAGAAGTGTTGTTCAGCTTTAGCTACACATTTGAATCACTTGGAGAACTCTTTTTAAAAAAGACAAATGTTTGGGCCACATATCAGACCAATTGAATCACAATCCCAGGGAGTGGGACCCAGGCATAGATATTTCTTTTAAGCTCCATCAGAAAATTATAAAGTGTAGCCAAGATTGAGCATCAGTACCTGACGACATATATCTTGTTAAAAATTAGAATTATCTGTGGACATTTTAATTCGAAACCTGCTAATGTTCTAGGAAATTCTCATAGTACTGAGTCTTCTTCCTTTTATTTTTAAACTAATTATTATATATTTTTCTGATTTCAGCAATGACTAGAGAGAGGAGAACGGGGGGTCATTTTAAAATTTTATACACTTACAAACACAATTGAAAATTTTTCAGTAAGCAAAATTATTGTACACTATTGTATGGATGCCTGTCTCTGTTCATTATAGTTTTAGGATTAAGTCAGATGTGGAGAAAATTTTAAGGGATTGTCTAGCTTAAACTACTTCCTTTATTATAAGTAAGATTTTATTTTTATTATCCAGAATATATAACTGAGGCAACAGACAGGTAAAGTAACTACCCAAAGACACATAGCTGGTGAATTATGTTGAACCAGACTCTACATTTCTTTCTCTCTGCAGTTTAAATCACAGTGCTTTGTCTTTTGAAAACCTACAGACCCTCCAGTCCTTAAGAAACTACCTGAGAGTCATACCACCTTCTTAATGGATTCTATTACTATCATTTTTAATTTATATAAAGCCATTTCTTTCTGTTCCCCTAAAATTTTTAAAGTTTTTTCTTTATTAGAGAAGTCATGGGTTTACAAAACAATCATTCATAAAATACAGGATTCCCATACACCATCCCATCACCAACACCAACACGTCAATTTTAACATTGGTGGGGAACATTTGTTATAACTGATGATAGCACATTTTTAAATAGTACTATTAATTAAAGTCTATGGTTTGACTTAGGGTTCACTGTGTAGCATAGTTTCATGGATTAGTTTTAAAAATTTTACAATCTAACATTTCCCCTTTTAATCATATTCAGATATATATTTTAGAACTATTAATCATATTCACAATGTTGTTTCATATAAGAACCCTTTAAATTTTAAGCCTTAATTTCCTATTCCCTATCCCCAACTCTTCCTCTGGGTAACATAATCTGAGTCTATGAGTTTGCTTATTCTGATTGCTTCAAATCAGTGAGATCATACAATATTTGTCCTTTTGTGTCTGGTTTTTTCACTCAACATGATGTGTTCAAGTTTCATCCATGTTGTTGCACGAATCAGTGCTTCATTACTTTTTACAGCTGAATAATATTCCACTGTGTATATATACCACATTTTGTTTTTCCTTTCATCAGTTAATGGACACTTGGGTTGCTTCCAACTTTTGGCAATTGTGAATAACACCTCTATGAGCATCAGTATGCAAATATCTGTTTGAGCCCCTGCTTTCAATTCTTTTGGGTATATACCTAGAAGTAGGATTGCCAGATCTTATGGTATTTCTATATTTAGCTTTCTGAGGAACTGCCAAACTGTCTTCCACAGTGGTTGCATTACTTTACATTGCCACCAGCAATGATCCTATTGCTCCACATCTTCTCCAGCAATTGTTATTTTCCATTTTTAAAGTAGCCATACTAATGGGTGTGAAATGGTATCTCATTGTGGTTTTGATTTGCATGTCCCTGATGGCTAATTATGTTGAGCATCTTTTCATGTGCTTTCTGGCCATTTGTATATCTTCTTTAGAGAGATATCTGTTCAGGTCTTTTGTCCATTTTGTAATTGGGTTGTTGGTCTTTTTGCTATTAAGTTGAAGGGCTTCTTTATATATACTGGATATTAATCATTTATCAGATATGTGATTTCCAAATATTTTCACTTGTGGTGTTCATAATAAAGTCCTTTGAGGAACAAACATTTTTTATTTTGATGAGGTACCATTTCTCTATCTTTTCTTTTGTTGCTTGTGCTTTGGGTGTAAAGTTTAAGAAACCATTGCCTAACACAAGGTCCTGAAGATGCTTACTTACATTTGCTTCCAGAGTTTGATAGTTCTATGTCTTATATTTAGGTCTTTGACCCCTTTTGAGTTGATATTTGTATATGATGTGAGGTAGGGGTCCTCCTTTTTTTTTTTTGCTAATGGAGATCCAGATTGTCCACTAAATTTTTGTCATCATGTTAGCATTGCTCTGTTGAGACTGCTCTCCTGAATCCCTTATGAATTACATGCTTTGACCTTCAGTCCAGTTTTCAGCCTTTCTATATCCAGTGACTCTGAGTAGTAGTATAGTAACTTAGATTCTCTGAACCTGGCAAATTGCTGACTTTTGTAATCCTGGGTCCTCAATCTGACCAGCAGTCTGCAGTCAGCTATCCTAGGAGTATCCTAGGAAAATCTGCCTCTGATCCTATTAGCAAGCACACTGATTTATTAATGAAAAATTGGGCCTTTGTGTGACGTAAGTGATGGCTGCCTATGAGTGCCATAAAAATTATGGTAGTTCATTCATGTCCATCTTAATTATAACTGTGTAATAGGGCCATGTCCCTTCCCTACAAAATAAATTATTCCCTACTTATTATAGTAGAGTTTAAAAGTTGAGATTTAAATAAGACTGGCTTCCAATGTTACAGTGACCCTAAATAATGCTTAATTGAGCCTAAATTTTAAGTAAATTATTTAAAAGTGGTTTAAAAGTTAATGAGATAATAATCACCCAGGAGAGAACAGCATGGTAGCAATAGTATAAAATAGCAGCAGTCTGGCTAGCTTGTGTATTTTCTCTTATTCCAGATCTCATGCATACTTAATTGACTTAAACCATTACGGTTCAAATGGAATGAAGGTCACTAAATATACCTATAATATAGATAGAATTGAATTACCTCTGAAGTGTTTTAGGCACAAACATATGAGCATAATTGAAATAATATAAGAAAAAATGCTAATTGCTCATATTACACAGCTGGAAATGATATTGGTCCAGTTATCCTAATATGATGTCAGCAAACTTGGTAAGTTTATTTAGGCAATTTAATGGCATAATCATTAAAAAGCCACAGTGTTGACAGAACTTGCATTAACAAATATATAGAGAATTCTGGGGAAGATGCATTTTTAATAGTTATTTTCTGATTGTAAAATTATAAATTCTTAATAGAAAATGTGGAAAATACACAAGTACAAAAATAAAAAAAAAAAATCCAGATTACCATTATAACAAAGCAGATGCCATTAATATTTTGGACTTTTAGTTTTTTGTTTCCCCCATGTTGTCAAAATAATTTTTTTTTCACATTGGATATACTCTTTTTGTAATCCGGTTTTTTGACTTACTGTTTTAGAAAGAGTGTTCTATGTGGTTATATATTTTAATTGATCTCATGTTTCTTTAACTGGTCTCATACCTTTTCTTCTGTGCACAAAGCACAAACAAAAAAGAAAGAATGGAAACTTTATCTAGTCGTAAAGACTCTATATCAACACCCTATATACTATGAAAGACAAACATATTGTGAAAAAAGAGTTTGCAGCATATATAATAAACAGAAGGGATTCCATTCTGAATATATGGAAAGCATTTTTCCATGAGCAAACAATTCAAAAAAGAAAGAATACAAATTTAGTTACATGTATAAAAAAAGGTTGACCTTATTGCTAACTTAATAAACATAAATTTAATGAAAATATGATAAAATATTTTACAATATTTTACTTATCAAATCTCCAAGCAAAATAGCTTTCATACAATATTAGCTGATGTTTTAGTTTCCTAGGCAGATACCATGAAAGGGTTGATTTAAACATGGGAATTTATTAGCTTACAGTTTGTGGCCAGGAAAATGTCCAAATCAAGGCATAAACAGGATGATGCTTTCTTACCCAAAACCAGATGCCAGCAATCTTTGGATCCTCTGTCACATGGCAAGGCACATGGTAGCATCTACTGGTCTCTCCCTTCTCCTCTGGGCTTCATTGCTTTCAGCTGCTTGCTTCCATGGCTTTCTCTCTCTCTGTGCCTGACTTTCATTCTCTTATAAAGGACTTCAGTAAGAGGATTAGGACCCATTCTGGTTGAGGTAGGTCACACCTTAACTGAAATAGCCTCATCAAAATTTCCTACTTACAGTGGGTCCACATGCACAGGAATGGATTACATTTAAGAACATGTTTTTTGGGGCATTCATAGAGTTTCAAACACCACAGTTGGGAATCAATTGGAATAAGCATTCTGGAAGGTAAGTTGTCTTTATATATAAAAGGACTTAAAATGTGCATGTACCATTTATCCTAAAATTATGCTTAGAAATTTGCCTTAGTGATATAGTTATTTTCAATGGCAGAAGTTGAGGAACACCCTAAGTAGGTAACAATGGAGAATATATTCAGTAAACTATATAGCCATTAAAAATTATGTTACAAAAGAATATCCAGGAATTTCAAAATGCTTTAATAAGGAATACCTACTCATTTCTAATACATGTTTTTGTCCTGATTAGAATAGCAATAGATTTCAATAAATGGTGCTGGTACACTAGATAGTCATATGCAAAAAATGAACCTCAATCCTTACCTTAATTTTTGTTACAATCCAAACATTAACTCAAAATGGATCACAGACCTAATTTTAAGAGTTAAAACTATAAAACTTCTCAAAAGAAAACAGAAGAAAATCTCAGTGATCTTGGGTTTGATAAAGATTTTTTTAAAAAAATTAAGCACAAACTATAAAAGAAAACAACCAATAAATTTGACTTCAAAAAATTTTGCAATCTGAAACACTGGTATGAAAATGTAAAGGTAAGCCACATATTGCAAGAAACTATTTGCAAAATATACATCCAACAAAGGACTTGTGTTTAGAATATATAAAAATGATTTCATCATAATGAGGACATATTATCCTATTTAAATATGGATAAGAGATTTAAGCAAATATTTCACCAAAAAGACATATGAATGACTAATAAACACATGAAAAGATGCTCACCATACCAATATAGACACCATTACATATCCACTAGAATGGATAAAATCAGAAAGACTGACCATATCACTGCTAATGGAATGTAAAATGGTACAAACACTTTGGAAAACACTTTGGCAGTTTTTTAAAAATGTACATATCATTTTTCTGGTGGCAATAATTCCAAGTATATATAACCTCCTTCCAATCATGAGAGAACTTTGGACAAACCCAAATTAAGGATCATTCTGCAAATGACTGATCAGTACTCCTTAAAATGGTCAAGGTCATGAAATAAAGTAAAGCCTAAGGGCCTGTTTCAGACTGAAGGAGTCTAAGGAGAAATGGCAAGTAAATGCAAATGGAATTCTGTATATGTTCCTTGATCAGGAAATGGTTATCAGTGAAAAAATTGGTGAAATTCATATGGAATCTTAATTTGCCAATGTAATTGCCTAGTTTTGATAATTGTGTAAGTTACTAAGATGTTAACATTAGGAAAAGTAGGTGAGGGATGTAAGAGAACTTTTATGTGTCATTTTGTAAGTTTTCTTTAAGTCTAAAATTAGTTCAAAACAAGAAGTTTTTTCTTTTGATTTACTATAGGAAAGTTAAATATACACCTACCATATAACCCAACTCTCTTACTTCTTGGTATTTACACAAGGGAAATGAAAGCATATATCCATTCAAAGACATGTACATTAATGTTCATAGCAGTTGTATTTGTAATAGCCCCAAACTGGAAACAATCCAAATGTCCATAAGCAGGTGAATGGCTAAACAAGCTGTGGTATATCCATATAATAAAAATGAATTATTGATAAATGCTACAACTTGAATGAATCTCAGAATACTTATGCTGAGTGAAAGAAGCCAAACCAAAAGTGAATACATCCTATATGAATCCATTATATAAAATTCTAGTAAATGCAAGCTAATTTTAATGACAGAAAGCAGATCAGTGGTTTCTTGAGGAAGGGAGGGCTATTACTAAATGGCATTTAGAAACTTTATTGGGTAGTGATTATATCATCTAGATTTTGGTGATGGATTCATAGGAATATACATATATAAAAACTCATTAAATATACTCTAAATATGTGTCAATTATTTCTCAACAAAGCTGCTTAAAAATATCTATGATATTTAAAATTTGTTTTCTTAAACTGTAAAATGCTGCACCAAGCAGATAAGCTAGTTTCTCAGAATAGGCCTTGTCTGTTTTATGGCTAAGATCCACACCACCATATTCTAGTTTTCTTATATGTGCTTGTACTACATACCATGAAAAGCTACGTCAAATATTTGCTTCTTGATTATATTTCTTCATAAAGAGAGATTTATAATGATTAACCAATTATTTGAAGGATATGGTGTTTGAATTTAAAAATTATATTCAAATCAGCATTTAGTGCAATTTTTTTTTGTTTTTGTCATGAATTAGTTCTTTATATTATAAGAAGAAAATTAATCCTAACTTAAGAAGTTGTATGCTGACATTTACTCATTTTTATCCTAATAGACTTCTTATTCTCTTAAATTTATTGTACTTACAATTGTTATTATCTAACTAAATCTCAAGGGACACCAAGTGACTTAAAAGCATTTGGTATTTAGAGATAAATATATCCATTTCAAGCCCATAAGTTTAATAAAAAAGTTTATCCTATAAAATGATATTTAAAGTTCATAAAAATATGGGAATACTACTTAGAAAAAGCCTTCAAAAGGTTCTAGGGTTTGGATCTAATTGTTTGTATACTTAGGTTTAAAGAAATCATTATCTTGTGTTATTGTGTGATCTCTACAATTCCCTTGGCCTTCAGATGGGTTGTTCGAGTTTAGCTTTTATTTTTAAGACTTAGTTTTCAATGTGTAGAGTTTTTCCAAATTCACTAACATTTTTCTCATGTCTCTCATCAATTTCTAACTTACTATATAATTTAACTTTTTTTACATTTATTATTTATATTTATAACCCTGCATTCCTCACTAGAATGCAAGCTTCAGGATAGGTATCTTTGGTTTCTTCTCTGTATCCCTAACATTTAGAACAAAGCCAGTGACACATAGAAAATACTTAGTTAAAAACTAACTTAAAAATTAATGAAACTTTGCTAAACTTTTAAATCTTCTTAACCACACTGCAGAAGGAGATATTATTAAAATATAAGAGGGTTCGGGAAGCGGCTGTGGCTCAATCAGTAGGGCTCCCGTTTACCATATGGGAGGCCCCGGGTTCAGTTCCTGGGGCCTCCTGGTGAAGGCAAGCCCGCCCGCACGGCGTGGTTAGCTGACCCAGCGAGCACAAGCAGCAAGGGAGGGATAAATGAATAAATAAATAAAATCTTTAAAAAAAAAAAAAAGAAAAAAAAATATAAGAGGGTTTGAATGGCTTAGATGCTGACTAGACCTACAATGTAACTGAAAAACCTAAGTCAGAGACCCCAAAATAGAGTCTATTGTGCCTTACCTCACCATTGCAAGACTGACAAACCTAGAATTTCCACTAGATTTTACTTGAATAGCTCTACCATGGAATTTTATTAAATGAAGGCAATTTTACTGTATAATACAGAGCTAAAATTTTATTTTATAATAACTAATCTATTAAATTGTATTTTATAATTTGTTTTAAAGATCTAATCTTTCAGTTCAGGAGAAAAATGATATTCGAGGTATTGCAAATATTTTGTCATATTTCAATTTCACTATTGCAAAGAAAAATGTTTCTGTTCTTCAGCAATATTGGTTACACCACTTAATTTTAAGTACGTGGAAAATGACCAAAATCTAGAAGAGGATCTAAAAGTAGGTTAGGTTGATAGTTAGTTAGCTTATAAAATTGTTTCATCTAATTTCCAAATACCTGTTATAAGAGAACAGTAATGGTGAGTTCTGGGAAGATGGTGTCAGAGTGGGCAGGAAGGACCCAACTTTCTTACAAAAACAGTGGAGAAAGGGCCAAAAGCTGTCCAAGGGGTGTATTTTGGGGGTCAGCAGACCAGGGCAGTGCTGCACAACCCCAAGGAGGATGTGGGACAGAGAGACAAAAAACTCAAAACAACAAATGTGAGTTATTAAACCCCCAAGGCAGCTGGGAAGGCCACCCATCACCCACCCTCAAGACATTAAGCAAGGATAAAACCCCTGGCTCTCAGCAGCCGACTGAGAGGTAACAGATATCTTCCACCCTGTCAGCTGTTACAAGAGAGAAGTGAGGGGGAGTCAAGGGACTTTTCTTCAGTGAATTTGGCCAGTAGAGCCTGCTTTGAATCTTGGCTCTAGCCAGACCAGAAACACTCCATGGAAAGGTTCGCCAATGAGCAACATCTTCTGGCCAGCCAAGAAACTGCAAGAAGAAAAACTGCTTTTAGGTCTCCCTTTAGTCTCAACTCTTGGGAGAAAACCTGCACCCCATTAGTGAGTCCCTGGCCCAATTTTAATAACTTAAGCTGGGCAATTTTAAAGACTCAGAATAAGTTGAGCCAAAAATCAAAGAAGAGATATTAAAAAACAACACCAACAACAACACCAAAAAACTAGGCAAGAGAAAAAAATTGACCATTAGAGTAAATTCATCAATATATTCAGATGCCTAGACATTGGCAAAAAAATTTACAAACCGTACTAGGGAATAGGAATAGATGACCCAGCCAAGGGAACAAACCAAATATCCAAATGAGATAAGGTTTGAAGAAAACTAATCAATGATATTCACACAAATCTCCTAAATTGATTCAAAGAATTGAAGGGAAATATGACTAAAGAGATATAGGATATTAAGATGACACTGGGTGAGCATAAAGAACAATATGAAAGTTTGCAAAGAAAAGTAACAAAGCTTATAGCAATGAAAGACACAAAAGATGATATTAAAAATACATTAGAAGAAGTGGATATAACTCAAGTGGTTGAGCACCTGCTTTCCATGTATGAGGTCCCAGGTTCAATACCTGGTACCTCCTAAAAAAACCAAACAAATGAAGAAAGCAACTCTCATTGGGGGCAGGATGTAGTTCAGTTGTTGAGCATCTGCTTCCCATATATGAAGTCCTGGGTTCAATCCCCAGTACCCCCTAAAAATATATATATTAGAGGCACATAAGAGCAGATATGAATTGTTTGAAGATAGAATTAGCGATTTTTAGGACAGAACATCTGAACTGGAAAAGCCAGGACAACAGAAAGAGAAAAGAATGAAAAAAATGGAACAAGTTCTCAGGGAAATGAATGACAATGTGACACGCACAAATATACACACTATTGGTGTTCCAGAAGGAGAAGAGAATGTAAAAGGGGCAGAAAGAATATTTGAGGAAATAATGACTGAAAACTTCCCAACCCTTATGAAATACATAAATATCAATATCCAAGGACAGCGCACCCCAAACAAAATAAATTTGAATAGACCTACTCTGAGACACTTACTATTCAGAATGACAAAAATCAGAGATAAAGAGAGGATCCTGAAATCACCAAGAGAAAAGGAAAGCATCACGTACAAGGGAATCTCAATAAGTGTAAGTGCCAACCTCTCATCAGAAACCATGGGGGAAAGAAAAAAGTGGTATGATGTATTTAAGGTACTGAAAGAATAAAACTATCAGCCAAGAATTCTGTATCTGGCAAAGCTGCCCTTCAAAAATGGGAGTGGGTTCAAAGTCTTCACAAACAAAAACTCAGAGAGTATGTTACCAAAAGACCAGAATTATAAGACATACTAAAGGGAGTGCTACAGCCTGAAAGGGCAAAACAAGGATGAGAGACTTGTAGAAGAGTGTAGAAATTAAGTTTATTAGGAAGGGTAAATGCAAGGCTAAAAAGACAGCTAATAGTAAGATATGACAATAGAAAGCCAAAGGACAAAATGGATGAAATAAGTAATGCCTTTATAGTAATAACATTGAATGTTAATGGATTAAACTCTCCAATCAAAAGGCATAGACTGATAGAATGTATAAAGAAATATGCACCATCCATATGTTGTTTATAAGAGACTCACCTCAGACATAAGGAAACAAATAGGTTGAAAGTGAAAAGTAGGAAATAGACATTCCATGCAAACAGTAACCAAAAAAAAAAAAAAAAAAAAAATCAGGAGTAGCGATACTAATATTGGACAAAATAGATTTTAAATGAAAAACTGCTATAAGAGATGAAGAAAGTAATTATATATTAATAAAGGGGAAATTCACCAAGAAGAAATAGCTGTAATAAGTATTTTTGCACCTAACTTGGGTACCCTAAGATATATGAGGCACACATTGGCAAAAATGAAGGGAGAAATAGATGTCTCTAAAATAATAGTTGGAGGCTTCAATACACCATTCTTAGTATTGGAAAGAACATCTGAACAGAGGATAAATAAAGAAAGAGAGAACATGAATAGTATGATAAATGAACTAGACCTAGCAGACATTAATAGAGCATAGCTCCCCAAAACAGCAGGATATGCATTCTTTTCAAGTGCATATAAGTCCTTCTCCAGGATAAACCATATGTTGTGTCATGGGACAGGTATCAATAAATTTAAAAAGCTTGAAATTATACAAAACACTTTCTCTAATCATAATGGAAAGAAGCTGGAAATCAATAATGGACAGAAAAAGGGAAATTTCACAAATATGTGGAGATTAAACAACACACTCATATAATCAATGGGTCAAAGAAGAAATTACAAGATAATTCAGTCAATATCTTGAGACAAATGAAAATGAGAACACAACATATGAAAACCTATGGGACACTGCAAAGGCAGTGCTCATAGGGAAATTTAGAGCCATCACTGTTTACATTAAAAAAGAAGAGCTAAAATTGAAGATCTAACCGCACACCTGTACACATATACTTTTCACACATTTATAATCACAGCCTATGTCTTTTAGCCCCAAACTCATTTATAAATCAGCAGTGTTAGTTATACTCACTATAATGTGTTTCCATCAATTTGATTCATTTCCACACTCTCTTAAAATAAACCTTATTAAAAATTCTACATATATTGAGCATCAGCTCCCGTTCTCAACCCATATTCTATTTCCTAGTAACCTATACTCTAGAGTTTACTTCTGTGAGTTTACCCATCATGTAGTTCATATTAGTGAGCCCGTACAATATTTGTCCTTTTGTGTCTGGCTTATTTCACTCAATATAATATCCTCAAGGTATCCATGTTATCATATTCATCCCAATTTCATTTCTTCTTACAGATGAATAGTACTACATTGTATGTATCTAGTACATTTTGTTTAGCCATTTATCAGTTGATGGGCACTTGGGCTGGATCCATATTTTAGCAATTGTGATTAATGCTGCTATGAACATCATGTGCAAATGTTAGTTCACTGCCTTGCTTTCAGTTCTTCTGAATACATTCTATGTAACAGGATTCCTGGATCATATGTCAGTTCTATATTCATCTTCTTGAGGTACTGCCAAACTGTCTTCTACAGAGGCTGCACCATTCTACATTCCCACCAACAGTGAAAGAGTGTCCTTATTTCTCCATATCTTTTCCAGAACTTGTAGTTTTCTGTAATTTTTAATGATAGCCATTCTATAAGGTGAGAAATGGTATTTCATTCAGTTTTTGATCTGCATTCCCTAATAGCTAGTAATGTTGAATTTTTTTCATGTGAATTTTGGTCATTTGTATTTCCTCTTTGGAGAAATGTCTATTCAAGTATTTTCCCCATTTTTAAATTGGTTGCTTGTCTTTTTGTTGTTGACTTGTATGATCTCTTTATATAACATGGATATCAAACCCTTGTCAGATATATGGTTTCCAAATATTTTCTCCCATTGAATAGGCTCCTTTTTTTACTTTCTTGACACAGTCTTTTAAAGAACAAAGTTGTTTAATTTGAGAAGGTCCCATTTATCTATTTTTTTTCTTTCATTCCTCACGCTTTGGGTGTAAGGTTTAAGAAACTACAGCATGCCACAAAATCTTGAATATGTTTCGCTACATTTTCTTCCAGAAGTTTTATGGTTGTACCTTTTATATTTAGGCCTTTGAGCCATTTTGAGTTAATTTTTGTATAAAATGTGAGATAGGGGTCCTCTTTCTTTCTTTTGGATATGAATATCCTGTTCTTCCAGCACCATTTGTTGAATAGATTGTTTTTGCCCAGCTGGGTAGGCTTGACAGGCTTGTCAAAAATCACTTGACTTTAGATGTTAGGGTCTATTTCTGAGTTCTCAATTTGGTTCCATTGTCAATCTATTTTTATACCAGTACCATGCTGTTTTTACCACTGCAGTTAAGCAGTATGCTTTATTTATTTTTTTAATTAGTATACTTTAAATTCAGGAGGTGAGAGTTCTCCAACTTTGTTCTTCTTAAGACATTTTTTGGCTGTTCAGAGCCCCTTACCCTTCAAAATAAATTTAATAATTGGCTTTTCTGTTTCTGCAAAAAGGCTGCTGTGATTTTATTGGTATTGCATTGAATCTGTTTATCAGTTTGTGTAGAATTGACATCTTAATGATATTTAGTCTTCCGATTCATGAACATGGAATGTTCTTCCATTTATTTAGGTCTTCTTTGGTTTCTTTTAGCAATGTTTTGTAGTTTTCTGAATACAGGTCCTTTATGTCCTTGGTTAAGTTCATTCTTAAATATTAGATTCTTTTAGTTGCTATTATAAATGGATTTTTTTTCTGACTTCCTCCCAGATTGCTCATTGTATAGAAATGCTACTGATTTTTGCATATTAATCTTGTATCCAAGCATGTTGCTGAACTCGTCTATTAGTTCTTGTAGTTTTGTGGTTGGACTTTTTTTTTATATATTCTAGATAAAGGATCATATCAGCAATGAATAGCCACGGTTTTACTTCTTCCTTTACTAGTTGGGTGCCTTTTATTTCTTTATCTAGCCTAATTGCTCTAGCTAGAACTTCTAGCACAACATTGAATAACAACAGTGGTGACAGTGGGCATCCTTGTCTTATAGCTTCTCAGCAGGAAAGGTTTCAGTTTTTACCATTGCGTACAATGCTAGCTGTAAGTTTTTCACATATGCACTTTGCCATATTGAGAAAGCATCCTTCTATTCCTATCTTTATTTTTTTCTGTTCCTATCTTTTGGAGAATTTTTATCAAGAAAGGATGCTGTATTTTGTCAAATGCCTTTTCTGCACCAATCAAGATGATCATGTGATTTTTCTTCTTTGATTTATTAATGTGGTTTATTACACTAATTGATATTCTTGTGTTGAATCACCCTTACATACCTGGAATAAAATCCACTTGATGATGGTATATAATTTTTTTAATGTGCTCTTGGATTCAGTTTGCAACTATTTTGTTCAGGAATTTTACATCTATATTCTTTAGACAAATTGGTCTCTAATTTGCTTTCTTCATCGTATCTTTATCTGGTTTTACTTTTAGGTTGATATTGGCTTCATAGAATGAGTTTGGTAGAGTCCTTTCCTGTTCAATTGTTTTGTAAAAGCTTGTGCAAAATTGGTATTAGATCATCTTTGAATGATTGATAGTATTCACCTGTGAAGCCATTTGGTTCTGGGCTTTTCATATTTTGGAAGTTTTTGATAAGTGTTTTGATCTCTTTACTTGTGATTGGTTTGTTGAGGTCTTCTATTTCTGCTAGGGCCATTATAGGTTGTTCATGTGTTTCTAGGAATTTGCCCATTTGTCTATGTTACCTAGTTTGTTGGAATACAGTTTGTTATAGTATCCTTTATGAATTCTTTTATTTCTGCAAGGTCAGTGGTAATCTTCCCCCTAATGGCTGATTTTATTTATTTGCGTGTTCTCTCTCTTTTCCTTGTCTGTCTAGCTAAGTGTTTGTTGATTTGTTGATTTTCTTGAAGAACCAACTTTTGGTTTTGTTAATTCTCTGTTGTTTTTTTTGTTCTCAATTTTATTTATTTATGCTCTGATCTTTATTATTTCTTTCCTTTAGTTTGCTGTTCATTTTCTAGTTCCTCCAAGTGTGCAGTTAGGTCTTCTATTTACCTCTTTCTTGTTTTTTAATGTAAGCGTTGAGGGCTCTAAATTTCCCTCTCAGCACTGCCTTTGCGGTGTCCCATAGGTTTCGATATATTGTGTTCTCATTTTCATTCATCTCCCAATATTTACTGATTTCTCTGGCAATTTCTTCTTTGACCCCTAATTATTTAAGAGTGTTCTACTAATCTCCATATATTTGTGAAATTTCCCTTTTTCCATCCATTATTGATTTCTAGCTTCCTTCCATTATGATCAGAGAAAGTGTTTTGTATAATTTCAGGATTTTTATATTTATTGAGACTTGTCTTGTGACCCAGTATATGGTCTATCCTGGAGAAGAACTCATTAGTACTTGAAAAGAAAGTATATCCTGCTGTTTTGGGATATAAGGCTCAATTAATGTGTGCTAGGTCTAGTTCATTTATCACATTATTCAAGCTCTCTGTTTCCTTATTTTTCCTCTGTCTAGATGTTCTATCCAATACTGAGAGTGGTGTATTGAAGTCTCCAACTATTATTGTAGAGACATCTTTTTCTCCCTTCAGTTTTGCCAGTGTATGCCTCATGTATTTTGGGGCACCCAGTTTAGGAACATAAATATTCATTATGGTTATTTCTTCTTGGTGAATTGCCTCTTTTATTAATATATAATGACCTTCCTCATCTCTTATAATAGTTTTTCATTTAAGATCTATTTTGTCCAATGTTAGTATTGCTACTCCAGATCTTATTTAGTTACTATTTGTGTGGCTTATCTTTTTCTAACCCTTCACTTCCAACCTGATTGTGTCTTTACATCAGAGGTGAATCTCTTGTAGACAGCATATAGATGGCTTATAGTATTTAAACATTCTATCAATCTGTATCTTTTGATTGGAGAGTTCAAGCCATTAATGTTCAGTGTTACTACTGTGAAGGCATTACTTGTGTCATCCATTTTATCCTTAGGCTTTCCTTTGTTGTGGCTTACTATTTTGTCTTTTTACCCTGTAAGTTACCCTTATTAATATCTTCATTTCTATGCTCTTCTTCATCTCCAAGTCTCTAGCTCTTGTTTTTTTCTTTATAGGCTATAGCACTCCTTTTAGTATCTCTTGTAAATCTGGTTTTTTGGATACATACTCTCAATTTTTGTCTGTCTGTGAAGACTAAACTCACCCTCATTTTTGAAGGACAGTTTTGCTAGATAAAGAATTCTTGGCTGACAGTTTTTCTCTTTCAATACCTTGAATACATCATACCACTTTCTTCTCACCTGCATGGTTCCTTATGAGAGATCGGCTCTTAGACTTATTGCAGTTCCCTTTTATGTGATGCTTTGCTTTTCTCTTGGTGATTTCAGAATCCTCTCTTTATCTCTGATATTTGTCATTCTGAATAGTAGTTGTCTTAGGTAGTTCTATTCCAATTTATTCTGTTTGGGGGTGTGTTTTCCTTTTGGATATTGATATGTATGTTTTTCATAAGGGTTTAGAAGTTTTTGGTCATTATTTCCTCCAATATTCTTAATGCCCCTTTTACATTCCCAGACACTGATAACATGTATATTTGTGCTTTTTGTGTTGTTACTTTAAACTGAGACCCTTTTTCATTTTTACCATTCTTTTCTCTTTCTGTTCTCCTGTCTTTTCCATTTCAAATGTTCTGTCATCGAAATCACTAATTCTGTCTTCAGGCAATTCAAATCTGCTGTTATGTGCCTCTAATGCATTTTTTTTTTCAAAGATTTATTTTTATTTATTTCTCTTCCCTTCCCCTCATTGTTTTGTGCTCACTGTCTGCTCTCTGTGTTTTCTACTGTGTCTGCTTGTCTTCTCTTTAGGCAGCACTGGAAACTGATCCTGGGACCTCCCAGAGTGGGAGAGAGGTGCTCAATCTCTTGCGCCACCTCAGCTCCCTGGTCTGCTGCATCTCTTACTGTCTCTCCTTTGTCTCTTTTTGTTGCATCATCTTGCTGCGCCAGCTCTCTGCACAGGCCAGCACTCCTGGCAGGTCAGCACTCGCGTGGGCCAGCTTGCCTTTCACCAGGAGGCCCTGGGAATCGAACCCTGGACCTCCTATATGGTAGATGGTAGCCCAATCGCTTGAGCCACATCTGTTTCCCCTCTAATGCATTTTTAATCTCATCCATTGTGTCATTCCTTCCCATAGGCTCTTTTACTTTTCTTTACAGGCTTTCAAATTGTCCTTTTTGTCAACTAATGTCTTTTTAATATCCTTTATCTCTTTAGTCATATATTCCTTCAACTCCTTGAATTGATTTAGGAATTTTGTGTGATTATCATTGATTAATTGTGTCAAAGCCTGTGTCTCATCAGGGTTTTTGGTTTAGTCCTTTGGCTGGGTGGGGGATGGGTGCTGTTCCTAGCCATGGAATTAGTAACTCAAAGTTTTTGTTTTGGCTTCTTTGTCTCTCTGTTCCTTGCCCTCCTCAGCACTCTTCAGGTCTTTAGAGCCCCAAAGCCTATCCCTTGGACAGTTTTTTGCCCTTCATCCATTGTTATTGTGAGAGAGCCATCCCTGCCTACCTATGCTGACATTATCTTCCTGATTACTACCTTTGATTAGCTACTTCAAATCACTGGGGACCTGGCTTTGATAGTGACCATTGTTCCAAACCATCGAGACAAAGGCAGCTGAGTAGATTTAAAGATGGTACACTTCCTATGAGCTATGGAGGAGAGTTTAAAGGCTGCATTTGTGGGAAAGATGCTGAATCAAGAAAGTGCAACTTTGGAGGGCCGAGGTAAGAAGCTCTTGGTGCTCTTCCTGGCCCCTTCCTCATCCTCTCCCCAGGGCAATTTGGAACCCCTGATGCTCCCTTTGTGGGTCACCAGCATGTGCCCCCACCAGAATTTGCCATCTAGGCAAAAGCATCTTGAGATAGTGAAAGCAGAGTAAGAAACAACTAACTAACGTGGCCTGCCTCAAAGATTTATCTGCTTTAAGTCCTGCAATGGAATACTCAGAATAGGGAGATGGTCTATTTCCTGAGGAGTAGAGGGAGTATTCAAATTCCTGTAAACAGAGGAACTCTTAAGGCCACTAGCAAGCCCAAAACCAGGAGAAGACACAGGCCCAGAGAAGACATGGAGGATCCTGCACTTTGAACTTGCCTTGGACTAATCTTCTTGATAGAGGTGCTGGACCCTGAAGAAGAGCACTGGTCAATGCAAAGCCAATTTGCAAAGACTATGAAAAGTGTTTTTGCTTAGATTTGCTTGTTTTTTTTGTTTTTTTTTTTTTTTTGGCTCCTGACACTCAAGAAAATCTCTATGAGATCTCTAGCTGGATACAAACTCAAAAACAAACAAACAAACAAACAATATCTCAGGGAATAAATCCCAGAATTAACATTTTAAAATATTAAAATGTACAACGTGCAACCAAAGATTATAAGACAAACAAAAAGGAAATGATAGTCCATTCAAAGGAAGAGGATAAAAATCCAGAAAGATCAGTGAAGAAGACAAGTCTGTGGACATACTAGACAAAGACTTTTAAAAAATTGATCTTAAGTATTTTCAAGAGATGAAGGAAAATACAGAGAAAGAACTAAAGGATACCCTGAAAACAATGAGTGGACAATATGAGCATCTCAATAAAGAGCCAAAAAAAATTTTTAAAGGAACCAAATAGAACTATTGGAATTAAAGACAACAATAATTGAAAATTTAAAATACCACTTGGGTTTCAACAGCAGATTGGAGTTGGCAAGAAAAAATAATCAGTGAATTGGAAGAAAAGACAATTGAAATGAATCAGACTGAGAAGCAGAAAGATAAAATAATCATAACAAGCAAAAATAGCCTAAGGGAGAGCATGTGTAGCTCAGTGGTTTGAGCACTTGCTTCCCATGTATGAGTTTCCAGGTTCTTTCCCCAGTACCTCCTAAAAAAAAAAAATAGTAGCCTAAGAGACCTTTGGGAGACCGTCAAGCATAACATATATGCATTATGTGAGTCCCAAAAGGAGAAGAAAGAAAGGGGCAGAAGGAATATTCAAAGAAATAATGTCAGAAAACTTCCCAAACTTAGCAAAAGATGTGAATATGCACAACTAAGAAACCCAGAGAACACCAAACAGGATAAACTTGAAAATATGCCCTGTCACATATCGATTGAAGTGTTGAATACAAAGGACAAGGTGAGAGTTCTAAAAGCTGCAAGAGAAAAGCATTGTGTATGTACAAGGAGTCCCGATTAGATTAAGTGCTGATCTTTTCAGTAAAACATGTCTGATGTTTTTTTGCAGTAGGTCTTAGCTGATATTGGAGAGCTTTGACACTCTTAGAAAGAGTTCCCTGAAACACATAATCTCCCATGGGAAACGAATGATGGATAATCGACAAGTTTTCTGGGATATAATTTCCCTGTACTGGATTTACTATGCAGATGAAGATGAACCACTGGAGAATAAGAATTCACCCAAACAATTCTAGATAAACTTCTGAAGTTAGTCCTACTGCCCTGGAACCTTTCCTAGCCTTTATGTTAAAAGCAGGCAAAAACCACAGAGATAATGTTATATTATGGGCAGCGGATGTCTAAGATTAAGGAAGACTCCTTAAAACAAAAACAAAAGAAAACAAAACATGCCATTGTGTGAATCAAATGTATATAAACCAAAGGGTGCAAATCCTATGGTCCCATTTGGAAAGCGATGTGGATGTCGCTGCTTAGTCAAGAGGTTCATAAAATTGAAATAAATGGTGTCAGATTTGGAGATCTTGCTCCCCAATATAAAACATTGATTGGGCCCAAAACACAGGAATTTCACTTAGTTGAGCTACAAATGAGGAGCTTCACAAAGCTGAAAGTGAATAAAAAGCCTTGCTACTCTCTTGGAACTGCTCTCTTTCTCTGCACCCCATATTTCCTACCTTTCCTTCTACTCTGACCTCAACTGTTTTAAGAATAAAGGTGATTAGTTTTGGGGCCATGTTCTCCCTGTTCTAAATGGGGAACAAAGGCTACATGCACCCATCTGAGTATGCTGGGGAACTTCTCTGAGGGGAAGGACTCATATTTTTATGGCTTTGTTGGATATGGGCACACAAATCAGCATCCTACCTTTGGAGTAGGGGTACCTGAATCCAAAGAATGAGGTTTGGGTAGGATTCACAGTGGGAAAGGGAAGCTAACATTGCCTTGTAAGTGGGGCCCTTTTGTACAATTCCATGTACTGTTGTTATGGCTTCTACATTTGAATGAATATTAGGGATTGATGTGTTATAGATTTGAACTTCTCTATCTCATAAGAGCCCAAGGGGATTTTCCAAAAATGGAAGAACCATATGTAAGGTAGTGTTAGTACGTTTGGGGTTCCAAAACCCTGGTGATCCCTCTGAAGTAAAGTCTCTGTGGCTAGTGATTTTGCTGAATGGAGCCTTTGGCAAAAGGAGGCAGCCTCTACCCAGAGATATATCTTATGGGTTTGGACTCCTGCTTCCTGTAAAGCAGCTATTAGATTTCTACTAGTTTCTTGTTGAAATTTAATGTCTGACACATAGAGGTCTTCTGATTCATGGAGGCCTCAGACTCAATGACTAAAAAGTTCAGAAGGATCCCAATAAGGCTTGTTTTGTCAAATAGAAATAGAATATTTAAGAATGCAACAATACTCACTGTTTGCTCTGCCTCTTGGAAAACTATAGATTGGCAGATTAAAGATCCCCATCTTTGGGCCACAAACTGTAGAAACAAATCACTGCTGCTTATTGGATTGTCTGGGTTACTCATATAGATACCCATAGTAAGGGAAAATTATTTGATGATACTGTTCGGAATCAAGCTGCTGAACAAGCCTGCCCTGCCCAGATTTCCACCATTGCCACCTGGATCCTTCATTGTACTGGATATAGCAACACATCCATCACCATAGACTGGGAACAAATAAAGGACTATATTTCTGATGCAGAGCCTACCACTGCATGCTAGATTTGTAACTCCTGCCAAAAGTTGATCCATTTATCTCATGGTGAGGAAGCCTTCATTTCATCAGGCATGGCTCCCATCTATTTTAGCAGATTAACTGCATTTGACCTTTGACCTATCTTGGGGCTTTCTGCTGTTGACACTTTTTCAGGTTATGCCATGGCTGTCCAGTCTGATCACCTTACTAAGTATGACCACATCATTGCAGAACTTGAAAATAATTTGTCATATTTTCAGCTTCCCAGATCATTGCAGAAAGCAATAATCCTTTTATTGCAAAAGACCATCAGCAATGGATTGATAATCAAGGTATTTGAAGGGCCTTCCTTGCTCCCTATCATCTGCAAGCATCTGGTATTGTTGAGTATTGCATGATAGCCTCAGAAACTAACTCATGAAGATTTCTCATTCTATCTCCCTCATTTCCTTCTGGTCTATTCAACTTTGGTCATTGAATGTGACTGTATCTCCTTTTAGCTTCCTCCTGGGTAATGATCAGGACAAAAATTGTGGGGCTTTATAAGGACCTCTTTTGAAAATTCAAGATTTCAATATGACTACTACTGGGTAAGGTGGGTTTTTCTTTTTCATAACTGCAACTGCAGGCTGGCCTAGTTATTACACTATCTGGATGGCAGCTCTGCCAGACTGAGGCCTAAGCAACTTAAACTTTACTCTGGTTCATTGGTTCAGCCACCTGGATTCGCTTGTTACTTTTGCGTGGTCCTAGATGTTAAAGATAATGACCACTTCATTGCAGAACACGTGTAGCTCAGTGGTTGAGTACCTGCTTTGCATGTATGAGGCCCCAGGTTCAATACCCAGTATGTCCAAAAGAAAAAAAGAGTTGTAATAACCACTTGGTTGAGTATACTGCTCACTGAGTGCAGGCCAAAAATAGGTTTCTGTACATTTGATAAAAATGCTGTTGTTCCTCTTGGATTGAGTGTAAGTAGGGGATTATACAAATAAAAGTGAAATTATAGCTACTGGCATGAGACACCCCAATTTTTGTGGAGGTAGAGGGTGTTTCCTGAAGGGGTAGCTGACTTATTATTTATGTGCATCCTGTGGCTGGTATTCCTACAATGGAAGTCATCCAATTAGAAAAGGCAGTAGAAAATTTGTCCCTGACTTTAGTTGAAGTGATCAGTGACACCTCTTTGACCCTGAAAGATATCCAGGTTAGCTTCAAGTCACTGGCCACGGTTGTTATCGATGATAGAATAGCTCCTTGTGGTAAGATAGTCTGTAATAATTAGTATAGCCTGCTGAACTCAAATTTATGCCTCAGACCAAGTGGAAGGGTCAGTATAGAAACTTTAGGAGAAAACTACCTGCCTTTCTATAATATCACTTGATTGTTTATAGAATTTGCTCAGCTGGAATACTGCAGGCCTCAGTGTGTGACCTCACCCTGTTGCTTAGGTCCTGTTGCCAGTCTTAGTTAAATGCTATAAGAGACAAACAATGAATTTGGTCCCTGTCTCTATCAGTCTGATGTTTTATTTAGTGAAAAATTCATCAGAAACCAAGACTGTGTAGAAATTTGGAAGCATAGTTTGGGAGACAGTTCTCCATGGGTCTCTCACATTTCTGCCCATACTGTGAGCAGATGAACATAATTCTTTTTTTCTGGAACAGTCTTTTCAAGAATGTTTATATACCAAATAGCCTTGAAAAATAAGAGAAGTTTCTTCCTCTGGAGCAAAGGGCATGATTAATATAAGCCTTCTGAACTTGCCCAGTTTACTAAAGAAAATGTCTCCCTGCAGAGTAAAGAGCAGGCATGCTTATTGCCCATTACAAACTATTTGGATTTGTTAATCTCAGGGTTTCTTCACAGTATTGCAACACATTGCTTGATCAAGTGTTACCTGGCTCTTTTGGATTGACCTGTGGGAATCAGAGCTTGGGGAATGGGTGCAAATTAATTCTGATACTCTGCTTCTGTTATTGCTGTGTCTCTAACTCAGGAGTCTATGTCTTCTGCCAGCATCTATGAACCTGTGACAGGTTAACATGTTAGCTTAAAAGTAGGGTAAAAACTCAGATATTTTACATTTCTTGACAGTGATAAGGCAGCATACTGACCTTCTTGACTCTCCCAAACCTATGCTTCTAACCATTTCTTATTCTGAATACCCATTAGAATAATCTTTGGGAGCTTTTAAAACAATAATTGTGCCTTTGATCCACCCAAGACCTTTGAGTATCAGATTCCCTGATACTTGGTAATTTTTTAAAGCTCTCTAGGTAATGATAATGAAGAGTCATGAAATTCATTTATTATTAAGGCTTTTTCCTTAGAACTAAATAGATGAAATATTTGCTATCTAGTTAAGCATCATTTTATATTCTATCATCCATCTTGTCTCAGGTAAAGGTAAAGAATCCAATCCGTAAATCAATAGATAAATAATTGTGCATTAAATCAGTTTTGTGGATATTTGTGCTTCAAAGATGCCTATTAGTCATCCTCAAACTTAGTTCCTTGATATTATGTTTCCCCCCATCTGTGAATGGACACATGCTAACTGATCTCCTAATGATATCGGCACTGACTATTGTAACCCAGACATTTACAGGATAGTCATTTTAATGACATTGAATCCCTCTATAATTTGCTTTGCTATGCCTAAATTGATAATCTGACTCCTGAAACTAGGCAGCAAACCCAGTCAGGGCTTGCCTTCTGTTATTTTAGATGGACTTTTACTCTGAAATGCAAGTTCTGATAGACTACTACTCAAGCATAAAGTAGCTTTGTTAAACTTCTGAGAAAGTTAGATGCCAATTGCTCAGTAAAGATTATTTAACAAATATAAATGTAACATGTAGTAGTATTCCATGATAATTGAGGTTCAAGAAAAATTATGATTTGTTTAGTTTTTTAAATCACATCAAATCTAGTTTTGGGCTCCTATAAGTCCAGGTCAAGGCAAAGTTTTGAAGCAATAACATAACTTTTGGGTCATGCCAGGAACTCAGGGACTATATCTAGGAAAATTTAGGGAGAGGTATGTGGCCATTGGTCCACTGGGGAGGCTTCTTAAGATGAGCTCAGCTGCTTGGTTGCTTGGCTAGTAGAAGGACTCCACCCATGCCTGTGTGGACTCCAAATATTGCCCTCATTACCTCTGCTAAGTGTACCACACCACACCATATCTGGTATCCAGATTCCACAGGATTCCATGTTGCCTTCTCACTTAAGGTCTTGCCACCTCATGAAAAGTTGTGCACCCTGCATTTGAGGGGAAACAAGTCTCTGCCATGTAGAAACAATACCCTTCCATCTCTTTTACCATTTCTGGGATATCCAGTCATATTTTTCATGTCTGGTCACCAGCTTTCAGACCTTAGAGCCATGCCCAATATGGAAAGTACTGCATAAGTTTTCATTAGTAGCCAATTAAATCAACCTTGGGGATTATCAGTTAGATGTGATCCCAAAGTCTCTCTTCTTTCTTAGGAGGGAGAAGGAATGTATTCTCAAATGTTGATAATTAACTTTCTGCCAAGAAAATAAGCCATAGTTAATTTCTCAATCAAATCATTTTGCCACACAAAATTTTTAGTAAATCACTCTGCTATGGAAGACAAGTATATATATATTTGCTAAGTTGAGAATGATGAACAAAAGTACAAAAGAAATCAAGTTAGAGATCAAACTAAAAAACCGAGAGTACAAAAGAAATCAAGTTAGAGATAACTAAGAACCAAGGTCTTATACTACATAAATTAGTGATAAAGAGAATAATAAGGAAATAGGTTCATAATAAACCTAGCCATGTGATAAATATAAAAAGAACAGAGAATTCAATACATTAAATATAAAAGCATGCCTTGCGATGAAAATAGGGTTTAAACATTTCAGTAGTAAAGTTGTTTTAGCAGGTTTTCATAGCAAGGATAGTATTTTGAAGAATTATATCCCTTGAAAAATAATCGAATCCTTCATCCAAATAGTCACATACCAATAACATAGAGACACGGGCATATATAAAATTAGGCTATTATAATAAATTCTGAATAAGCTTCAATCACATCAAAGTTTTATAGATCGTCCTATCTGTCAGGAAGCAGCAAGAGTAAGAAAGTGGGGAAGATACTTGATTTGTAAGGAAACCCTCAGTAACTGCTTATAGTATAAGTATATTTTCTTGCCATTTTATTATTTTCTTTAGTGCTTACTAAATGCAAAGTAGTGTTTAGGGATTGTGGAGAATGCAGAAAGGAATAAGATTCAAACATTGCAGCCAATGATTCATATTCTAATGATAAAAACTATTTATTTATAAATAAGTCATGTAAGATACTGTTAAGTTTTATAACATAGGTCCTAAAATCAATTTAAAAGAAGGTTTTGGTAAAGTTTAAAGAAAGAAGTGTGACTTGAATAAGGACTTAAAGTATGTATAAAATTTGTAGATATTATGGTGTGGCTGAAAGATGGGCAAGGGTGGCATGATAAAATGAGCACGGCATTATCGTGTCCTTGGACAAACAATACAATCACACCTCACAATTTGAGCTGACTTTAAGCAGTAGTATGACAGATGCTCCAGTTGAGTTATAACTGAGATTCAGACATACTTAGCACATCTAACAACGTGCTAGTCCAGTGGACCTCAAATATCATTTGTTAGAAATAGGTTGCCTCTGCAGGAAAGACTTTCCTAGGAAGATGATTGTATCCAAGTGCCCAAGGAAAGAGAAGGGATGGATGGGAAAGAACAATGGGAAAAATAGCATGGTGTCTCTTTCCACAGGTCTGATTTCTGAGACCTACTTTTCAGGCACAATTTGACAAGACACTTTTCATCGGGTAATTTGGAAGAATTTGGGAGGTAAACAGTGCAGGAACTCGGATGACAAACTATGACACAGAGAGGGGGAAGTAGGTAATCTGCTTAGTTATACATGGAAATTTGCATAATTCTGAAACTGTAAAGTTGCGGGAAGTTCAAAAGTAGTACATGGAGAAACAGCAGCCCCAGTAAGCACAGTGATGTGCAGTGGAAAAGGCAGAAACCCAGTGAATCTGGTACTCAGAACTTCCTGGACAATTGGAATTAGAATTGGAACTGATGGTCCCAATTGAAACATCCTTTGGAACCCTCAGAATATTAGAGAAGGCACTTTGGTGTTTGTCTAGACCCTTACCTCAGTTACAGCCAACAAGTCAGGGAATTTGGTCTCATTAATATCCAAAGACTGGTGAGGCTTGGGAAGGGGTTGCTGTACTATTTATATGAGAAGAACAGAACGCTTGTATCAAGTTTACTGAAAATCTAGTCATTCAATTTACAGCAGTCTCAAGGATGTAAATTCCGAGTCCTCTTTTCTTGCTAATTTCAAGATATTATCCAGCAGAGAAGGGGGTCTTCTCTTCTTTCCTTGACCCCTTAAATACCAGAGGGGCTACGTGAGAAATGTTAGCATTTCTGAGGTGTACAAAATGTGTAGAAAAGACACTAAGTCATCGATTGAAGGGTTAGAGAAATCTAGCTCCTTGAGCTTATTTCAGCAACTAGATTTAGGGCAGGTTCTCCAGCTGAAGAGCTGTTAATAAAACATTGTCACTTTTACTGCTTTCTTTAGCTGTAACCAAGCTAGAAATATCACAATCAACACTCAGATCTTATTTAAATGGCCATAAAGAATGAAGGAGAAAGTGATGTACAAGATCTAGAAAGGTCAGAGATCAATTCTGTAACAGTATACATGTCTGACTTCTATTTTCAGCCTGCATTGGCATGGTGGGTTTTTTGAGTAGAACTGTGGGAAATAACTTCTTCCTTGCCATCACCAAACATTACTGGGCCTAGAGAGAAGATGACAAAGAAAATACTGAATTCCCTTTTTCTATGTTGATAAGGCACAACATTGTATCACTAGAATCCCATCATTATGTTTTACTTCTTCTACTGCCTTTGGTCTTGTTGAGCAATAAGGATATCTTTTATCTTAAAGATGAGGCACTTTTTTAGTCAGCTCGGAATCCCCAGCTATGTAGGAACAAAAATAGCTCAAAGAGAAAATATACTTCGTAAATTAAGCATTGGGCCCTCATATTTAGCATTTTTAAAATGTCTTCCCCACATTAGAAAAAGACTGACAGATCATTAATCTCTCACTTGAGAACCCTAAATGAGATCTTGCTTCATAGGAAAAATATCATAAGAATTCATTGGAGGTTCAATATTTAATTAGGAGGACATTTTCAGCTGAAGTTCATATGACATCTTTAACCATCACATTTGGAGTGGAGAGAGCTGATAATGAAGAGAAATGCATTTGTAAACCACACATTCATGGTTAGGGTTTCTGCATCTAAACAATTGAAATTCTTACATTCATCTTTTTTTTGCTTATAAACTGGAATCATAATAATACTTACTTTATAAGGATGCTCTGAGATAAAGAATATAAAATACTTAGCATATAGCCTAGGACAAAGTAAGTGCTCAAATATTGATCAGTAATTCCTATTATTACTGTTACTTGTATTATTGTTAATATAAATAATTTTGTTGCAATTATAATAATTATTATAATTTTTTTAGCAGCTAAAAGGAAAAGTGTTACGGGGTAGTAAAAACTCCAATTTTCCTTCTTTGCATCTTGCCCCAACCATGAAATATGTTTATCTCTTTCACATATCTAGTGCCTTCCCATTTTGACCTTGTTGAAACAGACAAATGAAGGGTAAGATATCATTCATCATTATACATTGAGCAAAACTCATTTAAATCATTGCATTACCTTTCTGGTATTGACAATTAAAACAACTATGCATAGTTATCAAATGAAAGGCTTTTTCTACTGTTTCAGGAATTTTTGGCAACACACCTAAGTAGAAAAGACAAATATGGCCTTATACTGAAAGTCCTACTATTATTCATGGGATTTTTCCTGAAGGATCTGTCATAATGGCTTTTCTATCATAAACACTTAGAACATATTTGTGTAAATATACTCCAATTATTTTAGGGTAAAGCAAGAAAGAAGCTGAGTGATAAGGGGGGGTCTTGCTTTTTTTTTTTTTTTCTCATTTCCTTTTTGGTCGCTCTTTCTAGCCTTTCAGTCTCATGTCTTCCTGCTCATAGCTTTCCAGTTCACAGAGGAAGAGGGCAGCTGATCAAGGAACTTTTAGTGGTGAGAGTTGAGGAGAACAATCTATGGGAGTCAGTGGGTGCAGAACTAGGAACTGCAGGCTCACAAACTCAAAATCTTATGGCCGCCAGTCAGGTAGCTTAAGTGAGGGTCCAGGGCAAGACACCTGGGAATGCTGGTGACACTGGAGAACTAAAGAATTTCCTTAGAAAGGGGCCTGGTAGCAATATAGTCCATTCATAGAAATGCTATTGTTCTTCTGAGAGGAGTGAAAAGATGGATTTTTATGATAAAAAATAATTCCTAATTTAAAATATAGACAATGCATTCAACTTTTTAAAAATAACTACAGACCAAAAAAAGCACATGGACAGCTGAGACCTTTAACCTCTGCTTTGTAAATTATAGGGCCTAAATTCTAGGGCAGGAGTAGCCCAAATGTTTTGTAATAAGTATTAAAGTGTAAATTTTCCTGAACTCATTGATGATGAAGTTGATAAAACAGTACATGGTGTGAAGGAAAACTGCAAACTTGTTAATTATAGATATCAAGACTCAGTAAATTAGAACAGAGAAAAATTTTGTTTGTCTGTATAAAACTGACACCATGTGCCAGAGCTATTTTATTGTAAGGGCATGCTCCAGCATGCCATTTTAGAATTGCTTTCTTGTTTCTTATGCTATGTGAAGCAACTCTTATTTTTCATAATTGACACCAAAAAATAAAATGTAGTTTGTTTACTATTATTATTTAATCTTAAAATAATGACATATTTATAACATTTTAATATCTCTATATAATATACAATATTTTGTCAGGCATGTTTCTTAAACCAGTGCATAACACTCTCTGGATCTGATATTGATTTTTATAATTCAAATGCATTATGTAATTTATTGGAATTATAGGCTATTAGAAATGTCTTTGTTATTTATTATACTCACTAGTCATTAGTTAAAATTGCAAAAGAAAAGCTTTTAGTTTTCATTTAATTAATGCTGATAATTTGTTTAATCATATTTACATTTTGTTAAACAGGGGTATCAGATTTTAAGTGAACTAAATATTCAAAGTGCTTTTACAGTGGATATTATCTATAGAGTTTGTAATAATCAAAGCACTGAATAATAATCTAGTAATTTATCTGATGGAATTTTTTTAAATGAAGAAAACCCTACTCTTTCAGTGTTACAAAAGATGAACAATGTGAGGTAATGTGGTTAGGCAATTTGCTTAACATTTTAAAGAGAACCATTGTTTGAGCCAAGAAATGAGCTCTGGCAGTGGTTTTTATAATATGACAATTTAACTACCTCTTTTCAATGGTTCCAAACAAAATAATCAGATTTTTAAAAGAGTCTACAAGGTCAGGCTTGATATTAAAAAATAAATAATCATTCAGCTTAACAATTAATATGGCATGTGTATGTTAAGAATAAATAATTTTGTATAATTAAAAGCATTTGCTATGGAGTCAGAAAAATCCAACCTCTTTACTTACTTGTATAAACTTTAATACTTTCCTATGAAAATATGAGTTTTTAGGGGAATATATTAGATCTTCCATCTCTGTAGCTTTATACAAATTCTGGTACATAGTGTTAATTGAACAAATGATGGATTAATGGAGATTTTTTTTTTAAGTTTTGTAGGAAGTGGCAGGGGATGAGGTGGCGGATGGAGTCTTTATTTTTTTCTACCAGGTTGATCTTTACATGAATAGAATATGAGAACTCTTACTTTGAACCAATAGAGAAAAGGAAATATTTTAGAATGTATTGTTGTTTTTCTGTTGGCTGCTTTGTTAAACTGAAATTAGAGATATTTGTAAAAATAAGTTGAAATATACATTTCATTAACTTAATATCAGTGACCTATGCCTCATGTAAGCTGCATCAACTCTGGCAATCCATTGTAACCTTTACTGTAATAAAGGGTTTTATTGCATTCCTTTTTTATTAGTCAGGGTTCAGCAGAGAAACAGATGCCACAGGAGATATTTATCTAGTTACCTACATATATGAGTAAATATTAAGAGATTTGCTATAGGAATTGCCTTACATGACCATAGGTCTTGACAAATCTCAATTCCGTCGGGAAGGTCTCAAGTTGGGAACTCTGAAAACGGTTTTGGATTCCCCAGGAGAAACTGGCTGGCTCAAGTAGAGATAAAAATTCTTTCTGACTGCTAAAATCATCAGTTCTCCCTTCAAGGCCTTCAACTAATTAGATGAGACTTTTCTCTTTGCTGAAGGCAATCTCCTTTGTTGATTGTAAATGTAAGCATCCATAGATTCAATCAAATGACTATTTAAATCCACAAAATACCCTCACAGTAACAATCAGGCCAGTGCTTGCTTGACCAAACACCTGGACACCACCATCAGAGCCCACCCCTTGAAAACTTGTCACCCATGCAGGTCTCCTTAAAACACAATCTCTAAATAAAATCAAGGTTATACTTTCCTAATGTAATTCAACTCTCCTGCATACAACCAATCAGAAATGCACTAACCCTTTCCCCAGAAGAGGATGTAAGTTCTTAGGAAATATTTACTCTTAAACTTGAAATACTATAACTTAAATATTATGACATAAATTTAGTATAACATGTTATATAATCATGTATAAGAGGATAAGATAGGAAATAAAACAAGATATTTTGTATATATACAAACATATTCATAACAAAACAAGGAAGAAATACTCATAACCATTAGAGTTCTGGTTTCTGCAATTATTCACCTGGTCATAGCATGTATTTTTAACTACCTTCTTCCATCGCCCATTCCATATTCTCTTTACCCTCAGCAAGTACCTCTGCTGGTTGTGGTTTTCGTCTGTGGGATTACTCAAAACTTCATTCCTGGAGGCTTTGGGATTTTAGTAGTCCTGCCTAGATAGGGTTGTTGCAGTTGTTCATTGATTTTTTTTTCTTTTTTTAAGTACCAGGGGCTGGGGATTGAGCCTGGGACCTCATATATGGGAAGCCGACAGTCAAACACTGAGCCACATCAGCTTCCCTGAGTTTTACCATTTTTTTTTTACCGGGAGGTCCTGGGGATCGAACTCAGGTCCCTCCATATGGGAGATGGACGCCCAACCATTTGAGCCACATCTACCCCCTTTATCATTTGTTTTGCCTGTTGTTTTGTTTTTATTTTTTTCAGGAGGCACTGGGAACCGAACATGGGACTTCCCATGTGGGAGGCAGGAGCTCAACTTCTTCTTTTTTTTTTTTTTATTGTGGGTAAAAATCAAAATTTTCACAATACATACCAACATTTGCAAAATGATATATAAATATATATGCATATATGTGCATTTGCTTACAAAAATGTTATTTATATATATATATATATAAATATATTTTAAGAGGTGCTTAGATTACCCAAAATATTACACGGAACCCACTGGGATTCCCATGTTGCCCACCTCCCACACCTCCCACCACATCCCACACAAACATCTCCCACCACCCTCAATGGACTTACACATCCTGGGGCCTTGCCACCAACCATAGACCACAGTTCACACCGTAGACCACACTCTCTCCCACACAGTTCTGAGGGGTGTGTGCTGATTTAAAATGGCCTACATCCATTGCCACAATGGTACTCAGGACAACCTCCAAATCCCAAAGAAGCCCCTGTATTTCAACTGCTCGTCCCCTCCCTGCCCCAAAAGTGTCAAGTGGCCACTGGCTCCACCTCATTGTTATAATTTCTTCCATTGCTAGAATCACCATATGTGTACAACAGAATACCATCAAGTCCACTCTAGTCCATAGTTCTTCCCCTAATCCTGAGGGGACTGGGATGGTGATGTCCACTCCATCTCCAAGTGAGAGGGGGCTTATATCCCATGGATATGGTGGGTGGGATGATCCTGCCTGCAGATGCAGGCCCTCTCCATTCCCTGGGATGGCCATTGCCCATCGTTGTCTCCTCGCCAGGTGACTTGGATGAGTCCATTGAGCTGTACGGTAGGAGTTGCAGCACCGCTGAGATTCCACGCACACCTGGCACATAGGTAGGCCAGAGGGAGCTCAACTTCTTGATGCACATCTGCTCCCAGTTGTTCATTGATTTTAATCACAGGGCATGATAGTATTAAGAGAAGCCTTAGGGGATCTCCTTTATTCCAGGCAAACTCTTCTGCATCTCTACTGTGTAGTAACAGTCCTATTTCTCAATCTGAATTAATCACCCAAGCCAATTCAGTAATTTTTTTCTTTGCCTGTTGATTCAGAGGCATTAGGAACCCAAAGTGGCTGGGTGGTAGTCTTAAGTTCCCATTCAATGGGATCATTTTTTGTGTCTCCTGGTGGATGCACTCCTCCTTTTGGAACTATAGACCTATAGACCTAACCTGAAAAACATAAGGTTGTAGGGACAGGAGCAGAAATTTTTCTAGTGGATCATTAGGAGTAATAGTGGGTGGTGCCACTTCCATTTTCACCCCTTGATACCTGGACCCATGAATCCTGGCTATGGCCAAAACAGAAACATAGAATGGATGCTGATTTAGAACATGTACAGCCTCTTGGAGAACATTACCCCACCTTGCAAGTTTTTGTCACCTAGTTGGTGGTGTAATTGAGTCTTCAAAAGGCCATCCACTGTTTTATCAATCCAGCTGCTTCAAGATGATGGGGAACATGGTAAGACAAGTGAATTCCATGAGCATATGCTCATTCCTGCACTTCATTTGCTTTGAGTTCCTTGATCAGAAGCAATGCTGTGCTGTGTGGAATACCATGGCAGTGGATAAGGCATTATGTAAGTTCGTGGATAGTAGTTTTGGCAGAAGCATAGTGCATAGGGAAGTCAAATCTGTATCAGAAGTATGTGTCTATTCCCATAAGAACAAAACACTGCCCCTTCCATGATGGAAGTGGTACAATGTAATCATTCTGCCCCCGGATAGCAGGCTGATCACCTTAGGGAATGATGTCATACCAGAGACTGAATGCTCATCTGTGCTGTTGGCAGATAGGGCACTTAGCAGTTACTGTAGTCAGGTCACACTTAGTGAGAGGAAGTCCATGTTGCTGAGCCCAAGTATAACCTCCAACCCTACCACCATGGCCATTTTTTTCATGAGTCCATTGAGCAATGACAGAAGTGGTTGGGGCAAGAGGCCCACAGGTATACATGGAATGAGTCATCCTATTCAATTGATTATTAAATTCCTCCTCTGCTAAAGTCACCCTCTGGTAAGTATTCACATGAGACATAAATAGCTTCATGTTTTTCACCCATTCAGAAAAATCTATCCACATAGCTCTTCTCCTGACCTCTTTATTACCAATTTTCCAATCATGTTCCTTCCAAGTCTCTGACCCTCCACCCAAACCATTGACCACAGGCAAGAATCAGTATCAAACACTCCTCTGGATATTTCTCCTTCCAAGCAAAATGAACAACCAGGTGCACTGCTCAAAGTTCTGCCCATTGGGAGGATTTCCTTTCACCACTGTCCTTCAGGGATATCCCAGAGAAAAGCCAGGTGCTGCAGGAGTCTGCTTTCAGGTGGTACCTGTATAACATGCAGAATCATCTGTAAACAAGGCCCTAATTTTCTCTTCCTCAGTCAAGTGATTTTAGGGAGTTCCCCAAGAGGACATAATTGTGGGCTGGGAAAGAAAGGAATGTGGTAAGAGAGAGGATCATGGGCATTTGATGCACCTTGCTCATGTAACTTACTTGTGCCTTCATATCCTGCTCAAGACCAGTCTTTTATAGACCACTTCCATTTGATGATGGAGTTCTGCTATGCACACCTAATATTATGACTAGTTCATGATGGCAACTCAGGTTTCATGGTAACTCAGTGGCCTGTGGTTAAGCATTCAGTCTCTACTAAGACCAAAAGCTGTTTCTCAAAAGGAGAGTAGTTATCTGCAGAGGATAGTAGGACTTTTCTGCAAATTCCTAAGTATCTGCACTGATTCTCCTACACTAGCTTGCCAAGGCTCTAAATAGCACCTCTATTTGCCTCTGAAATTTCCAGTACCATTGGATCTGCTGATCATATGCTCCAAATGGCAGAGAAGCTTGCATGCAGCCTGGACCTGTTGCAGAGCCTCCTCTTGTTCTTGTTTCCACTCAAAATCAGCAGTTTTTTGGGTCACTCCATAAATGGGCAGAGAAACACACCAAGATGAGGAATATGTTGCCTCCAAAATCCAAAGAGGACTCTTAGACATTGAATTTTATTTTTTTTATTTTTTGGTTGTTGGAAGGGCCAGATGCAACAGCCTATCTCTCACCTTAGAAGGAATATCTCAACATGGCCCATACCACTGGGTGCCTAGAAATTACACTGAGGTGGAAGGTCCCTGAAATTTTGATGGATTTATCTCCCAGCCTCTGACAAACAAATGCCTTATCAGTATGTATAAAGTAGTTGTTACTTCTTGTTAAGTAGGTCCAATAAGCATTATCAATATAATGGACCAGTGTGATGTCTTGTGGAAGTGAAAGGTGATCAAGGTCCCTGCTAACTAGATTATGACATAGGGCCGGAGAGATAGGACAGTGAAGGTATATTTCTGGTTTTTGTCAGCTGAACAAAAATTGATTTCTGGTGGTATTTACTAACAGGTATTGAGTAAAAAGCATTTGCCAGCTCAATAGCTATATACCAAGTATCAGGTAATGTGTTGATTTGCTCAGGTAATAATAGCACATCTGGGAGAGCATCTGCAATTGGAGTCACCACCTGGTTAAGTTTATGATAATCCACTGTCATCCTCCAAGATCCATCTGTTTTCTGCACAGGCTATATAAGAGAGTTGAACGGAGATGTGGTGGCATACACTTTTGCAATCTCTCCAGAAATGCAGTATTGCTTTTGTTTGACTATTTTGTTTGGTAGAGACAGTTCTAGTGGCTTTCACTTGGACTTTCCTACCATAATATCCCTCAGTCTACAAGTCAGGAAACCAGTGTAGGGATTCTGCTAGTTGCTGTTTGTCAATTCCAATTATACATTCCAGAACTGAGGAAAACAACCACAGAATGGAGAGGGGCTCACTAGATCCACTGTGAGATGGACCTGAGGTAAAACTCCATTAATCACCTGACCTCCATAGGACCCTCTTCTGGATCAAGAACTACAGAGACATTTTGGGTCTCCTAGAATTAGTATAATTTCAGAGTCAGTGTCTAATACTCTCCCAAATGTCTAATCATTTCCTTTTCCCTAGTGCACAGTCTCCCTGGTAAAAGGTCATAGGTCTCTTTGGGGAAGGCTGAGAGGAAGTTTAATAGTCTAGATATCTGGCTGTATAGCAGGGTCCTTCTCCAAGGGGACCTGGCCTTTCCTTCATTCAAGGCGTTATGGGTGTGTGTAATGTATCAAATCTGGGAATTGACTGAGGGATTGTACCACTCTGTTTTTGTGTTTCAACTTAGACTTTTGTTCACTTCACCTGGAACTCTCTGCTTATACCGATCGAGTACTAATTTAGTAAACTTCCCATCTATTTTACTTCTAGGTAACCCATGACCTACTTGCTAATGCCATAGGTCTCTGCAAGTCAGACTTCTGATATTGCTTTTTGACTCTACTGTCTATTATAGTAACCATAACCACTTTGTTTTTGTGAGTTAAGTGTTGACACTTGGCTCCCGCCAATAGGAATCTGATCATCCCAATTGTGTTAAAGATTCAAGTTCAGTGGCAGCAATTACCATAGTTATGTAGCTGACCTACAAAGAAGTGTGACCGTGGAATAGTTCAGGGATGATGGAGATGCTTTCACAATTTTATTCCTCACAGTCCTAGTGAAAAACGTGTCCTCAGGACATTCCTGGGGTGGGTAAGCATTTCTTACACTATAAATCCACTCCAACATTCCAATCTTTCTAAGCCTTTGGATTCACTCATCTACATTATACCAGGGAAGTTCTGGCATTTTGACTTCAGGTAATGTAAGCCACCTTTTGGTCCATGTTTTAGCCAACCACCCAAACAAAGTGTTAGAGCTCTTTCTAACCCCTAAGCTACAAATTTGAATGTAGAATCCCTGCTTTGTGGGCCCATACCAATAAATTCAGCCTGATCCAACTGTTTCATCCTTCCATCATTATCTCACACCTTTAATATCCATTCCCACACATATCCCCGTGATTTCTGACTATAAAATTGGAAAAATCATGCATTTCTTTTGGATATAGTACAGCTCCTCATTGGTCATACTTTGTACCTTACCTTTTAAGGCCTATTGAAACTTCAGTCCAGTTATAGGTCTGAAAGAAAAAGGGAATGTGGTGATGGGTTATGGGAGGAATTAGTAGTATCCTTCAAGGCAACTACCTCAGGGCATTCCATTACAGTTCCATCTCAAAAACAGGGTTTTTTCTCTTCATAGGGAGGTGTGAGGGCTGTTTCCTCAAGGGAGGCAGTTACAGGTTTATCAGGCACAACAGGGTTAAGATGAAGGTAGGATGGCCAATTCTTCAGGGCAGACTGGAGGTCTGGTGGCTGATTCCACAGGGCAGACTATTACAGGTTTATCTGTCAAAGACAACACAGCAGATCTAGGGTTTCAACGTCCCCACCATCATCATTATATCAGTCCATGTGTCCCCATTCCAATTTTCAGGGTCCCAATCCTTTCAAACAATGCCCTCACTTTAATGCAGAGGTTCTTAACCAGGGGTCCATGGATCCCCAAGAGGTCTGTGGAAAGATTTCAGGGGGGGTCCATGAGCTTGAATTGAAAAAAATCAACTTATTATCCTTATTTTCTCTGATCTTTAACTGAAATCTAGCATTCCCTTCGCTTATGAATGTATGCAATAAATAAATTACAGTAGTATTCATTTCACCTGACTGTCAAAGGGGTCCATGGAACAAAAAAGGTTAAGAACTCCTGCTTTAATGGCAGTCACTCTGCAAGACTGGGAATTCAATTTATACTGTAATTCAGCCACTTGAACAATGAGACTCTGGGTCTGGTTTTCAGAACTCTCAAGTCTGCAGCTACAAGAAATATGAGTTTCTTTTAGGGCATACATAGAAACTTTCATATCCTTCATGTGGCACTTGAGCTGGGAATTTGAAAGCTTGAGTTCATCTGTTTCTTTTAAAAATATATCTAGTGTATTTAGGGACAACCAGCTAACATCATTATACTTTTTAATCCCACAAAACACTTTTAAGATGTCAAATACCCTGTAACCTCTTATAAGCCTCTTATAAGCCTTTGAGTAGCAATATCCAATGATGATATTTTGTATATCTCTATTGGCAATTCATGCCATGGACTATTAGGGCTGTCTTGATAATTGGAAATAGAGCTATTATTGCTTTTTAATATAATAAGATTAGAGAATCAATTCCAAAATTCCCAGAACCAACTCAGAAATCTTATCCTTAAGGTTTGACTTCTCAAAAACCACTCTTGGTACTAAAATCTATATTAGTGAGGGTTCATAAAAGAATCAGGACCAAAATGATATATATACACATGTATAAGTATATGTAGATATTAAAAGATTTATTATAGGAACTGAGTAATGAGAGCTTAGTTATTGACAGGTTTGAATTCCATAGAAGAGGCCACAAGTTGGGAACTCCAATGATGGTTTTGATGAATTTCCCAGGAGAAGTTGGCTGGCTGAAGTAAAAATAGAAATTCTTTCTGACTGCTAAACCCATCAGTTCTCCCTTCAAGGTCGTCAACTGATTGTATGACACTTCTCCCATTGCTGAAGGCAATCTCCTTTGTTGATTGTAGATGTAATCAGTCATAGATGCAACTACTTGACTAATGATTGAAATCTACAAAATACCTTCACAGTAACAATCAGGCCAGTCCTTGCTTGACCAAACAACTGGACACCATAACTTAACCAAATTTACTCATGAACTTAACTATCACAGCTATTATTACATCCACAGATTACCTATTTTTCCACAGTTCTCTGACAATACACCAGATGAGAAATCTTATTCATATATAACATGTAAAATAATTTTAGACAAAAATTATCTTAAACAAAAATACTTTCCAGTGGATTTTAAGATAAATTCAATTCTGTGTATGGGATTTTTTATTGCTGCTATGTCAAATCATCACAAACTTAGTGGATTAAAATTATGCAAATTTTTAATCTTACAGCTCTGAAGGTCAAAAGTCAGACACAGGCCTCACTGGAGTAAAATTAAGTTGTTTTTTGAGCTGCATTCCTTTCTGAGGCTCTAGGGGAGAATCTGTTTTCTTGCTTTTTCCAGCTTCTAGAGGCTACCCACATATTCTTACATGTGGTTCCCTTCCCTCTTCAAAGACAGAAATGCCTGGTCAAGTCTTTTTCACATTGCATCCCTCAGACACTGAGTCTTCTGACTTCATCTTCCCCACTTGTGATTACTTTGGGCCCACCTGTATAATCCTGGATCATCTCTTTAAGTTCACATGATTAGTAACTTTAACTCCATCTGCAACCTTAATTCCCTTTGCCATATAGTGAAACATATTCACAGGTTCTGGGGATTAGGATATGGGCATCGTTTGGCAGGGGTATTGTTTGGTTTACCACAGTGGGTTTTAAGTTAATTGGTGGCTCATGGGTGAGTTATGTCCAATAAGTATGTGCTTTTTCTGCATGGTGTTGACCTGTAAGGTGTTTTACACTTAAATTAGTTGCCAAAATTAAAAATACAGTTTTGGTAAAATCTAGTTTTCTAGATTCTCCAGAAAAAATAAAAAAGTTGAACAATAGTTTGATAATAGCTGGCTGACCTTATTAGAAGCAGCTCAATTTAGATAGGTCATGTGTTCCTTATTTTACCAGTGTCTTCATTACACTCATATGTACTTCCAAGTCTGAGGTTGGGTCTCAGTAGCCATTTATTTTCTTTTATTTCATCCATTTATTTTATTTATATTACTTACTTGGTCCCTGTCAGCATTTGACACACTATGATAAATAAATGGGTGAATGAATGTCTATTAAATATATGCATTTGTAGTAAATATACATTTTCTTATATCAGAACAATAAAATGACTGAAGCAATACATTATATTTCTAAATTTCTATATTTTTCTAAATCAAATTCCCAAGCCCACTTTCTTATTGAGACAAGAAATTTAGTTTCAATTTTTACTGGGGCCAAACTCCTAGAGGAGCACTGTTTGGTAAACCATAGCCTGGGTGAAAAGACTTATAATACATATATCCCATAAAAAATTTTAAAGCAAAATATATAAATATCTCCTACAAATCAATAAGGGAAAGACAAACATCCTGACTAAAAATGGATAAAAATTTTGAACAGGTACTTCAAAAAATATTTAAATAGAAAATAAATATAATAAAATATGCTCAGGATTGTTGTTCAAGAAGAAAATGTATTAAAACCATAGCGAGTTACTGATACATATCCACCAAAACAGGTAAAATTACAGAGACTAACAATATCATGTTTTAGTAAAGATATGGAACAACTAGAATGCTCCTTATATTGCTGATGGTAGAATAAATTGATAAAACCACTTCGGAAAAACTCTTTGGCCATGTTTACTAAAGCTACATATATATCTGCCTATGATCCAACAATTCTACTATTTTATATACATAGAAAAATGAAGGCATATGTTCATCAAAAGAAAAAAATGTTCATAATAGTTTTATTCATAATAGTCCCAAACTGGAAATAACCAATTGTTCATCAAGGGAAGAACAAACAAATTGTGATATGGTCATATGTGTTAGTTTGCTAAAGGCTGTCGATAGCAGAAATGGGTTGGCTTTTCAATGGGAATTTATTTTGATTAAAAGCTTACAGTTCTGAGACTGTGAAAATGTCCAAATCATGGGGTCATCAGAGATGCTGTCTCACTGAAGGTCTGCTGATGGTGATCCTGTACTCCTGCCATGTGGCAAGGCACAATGGAGGCTCTGCTGAGGTCCCTGTCTTCCCCTCTAGGCATACTTTCTCCCTGAGTTCAGCTGTGGGTGATCACGCACATGGTAGGGTTCACTTGTTCCTCTCTGAGGTAGTTTGATGTTGTTTATGAATTCCAAAAATAGATATTGGATTATGTTTGTGAACTGGTCTGTTCCTCTGGGCATATTAGTTTGGATTGGATTCAGAGATTTCACTTTTACTTCATTAAATAATGATTAAGTCTTTGATGGGGCCATGTCAGTAGGACATGGCAGAAGAGAAAGAGAATTTTTTATATTGGAGCCCTGGGAAGTAAACACACAGAGAAGCATATATATGAGAAGGCTCCATTAGACATGGTAGAGGCCCCAGGAAGAGAGACAAGCTGTTTGCCTGAGAGTTTACAGCTGGCCTTATGGAGAGAGGAGAGCAGCTGAGCCCAGAGAGAAACGAGCCCCGGGAGAGAGAGGAGACTTATCCCAGCCTACAGCTGATGTTGGAAGAAGCTGAGACTAAGGAGTCTTGAGAGGAAGAAGAAGCCTGAACCCTTGCAGATGTCAGCAGCCATCTTGTTCCAACTTGTGGCAACAGACTTTGGTGAGGGAAGTAACTTACGCTTTATGGCCTGGTAACTGTAAGCTTCTACCCCAAATAAATACCCTTTATAAAAGCCAACAAATTTCTGTTATTTTTCATCAGCACTCCTTTGGCTGACTAATACACTCTCTTCTCCACCCCTGCAGCCCCCTCCCCTCTTCTCCAGTTCCCTGTCCTGTCCTCCCCTCTCTGCCTCAACTGCTTTAGCTTCTTGCTCTCCATGGGCCTTCTCTCTTTGCCTCTCAGAGACTTCTTTTTCTCTTCACCTTTTTTCCTGTGTCAGTGGCTTTTTAGTCCTCTGTTTAAAAAGGACTCCAGTAAGAGGATTAAAACCCACCCTGGGTCACACCATATAATCAAAGGCCCTTACAGAAGTAATTTAATCAAGAGTTCCCAGCTAAAATAAGTTTACATGCACAGGACTGGATCAGCTCCAAGGGCATGACCTTTCCTGGGATCCACAAAAAGCTTCAAACTATTATATCGTACAACTGAATTCTACATATATTTTAAACTCCATAGGCCACTATTTTATTATCTTATATAGGCAATGTTCATTAGATTTGCTCTCATATTTACCCTTTCTGGTGCTCTTCAAAGTAATTTTTGGATTTAAAGTCCATATATATCTTCTGCTCTTTTTGTTTTATTTTTTTCTCCTTTTTTTTTTTCTCTCTGTGCTTCGAATATTTCGTATAGACCTCCCTTTGGTTTCACTAATTTTGTCTTCTGCGGCTATATCCAATCATCTCTATAACTATCTATTAGGTTATAAATTTCAGATATTATATTTTATAATAAAATATCCATTTTTTTCTTATAGACTCAAATTCTCTTGTAAAATTCTCCATCTTTTCATGTATTCTTTCCATTTCTTCAATTTTATTTAACAAATTAATCATAGTTATATGTTCATAATTTATTAGCAATACCTCCAATATAAGGATCACTTGTGGATTTCCTTCTCTTGCCTGCTTTTTTTCTCTTAAGTAATTCATCCTAAGGTCTTATCTTTTGGCATGGCTCAAACTCTTTGACTGGGTGCTGGGCATTACGAATAAAGATCTATATAGAATGTGGATAATGTTTTATTTTACCACAAAGCATATTTTCCTCTTCCATACTGATAGAATGGGAGCTGATCACCTATCAGATACTGAGCTGATCTGAGGCTAGCTTGTAATTTTATAAGATGGCCTACCTCTAGTTTTCACCCATTCCTAGGGCATGGCCCCCTAGGGCTTTCAGTTGAGAGCCTTGCAGGGTTTTGTACTCTCAGGACCAAGAAACTGTAAGAAATTTTGCTCTGTTTTTCAGAAATTTTCACTTTAGGGCTCTTGTGCCTGCAAATTGTGATAGGTTACCCTTTTTTTTCAGAGCATTTAACTGACTTTGTGAGTACAGGGACACTCCCTCAAGTGAGTCTTTGTCTCCATAGCACTGCTAGATAATGGCAAATTCTGTTCTGCTTTTCAGGGGATTTTAGCTTAGTCTTTTCTCCTTCTGCATTGTATAGTCTCAGAATTTGCAAAGTCAATATTTTGAGAGAAACCAACCTTTTGTTTGAGACCCTCAAATCTTGAATTTTGTCACTTCCTTGCATAACTGCCAACAGCTTTGCTGGTGTCTCTGTCCTCTGTCAGTAGCCCTCTGCTTGTGCCAAGTCTATATTCACAGCCTTCAGCCCTCACCAAGAACTGGGAAATGCCTTCAGGGTAAAAGTGATGACAGATTCTCAGTTTATGTCTGAGAATCTCCCTGCTCCAGAATTAATCCTAATTCTTCTTGCTTCTGCAACTCTCTGATGCCTTCCAGAATATAACTTTTGTATTTAACCATGGTTTTCTAGTTATTTTTGGGGGGGATCTTTGGCAGCTACAAATGATTTCCACCCCATCTTAGTATCAGCAATTTTTGAGCAAAGAAATTTGTGCATGGTCCTAAGTCTTGGGGTTATAGAAGAATAGAACTTATATTTTCCTCAGTGATTTTTAATTTTGTTGTAGTTACAGGGCATGCACACCAAAAGATAACTAATAAAACAGAAAATTATGGGACAATTTCCTAGTAAATTGTCTAGACAGTACATTTAGAAGTCCAAGGGAGACTTCACTTATTTCTAGGAATCAGAAAAGGAAAACTTTTAAAGCTAACTTTAAAGACAGGTAAGATAAAGCATTTCATTTTGAGAATAACACGGACGAAAATGTGAATGAAACAAGGGTATTTATACTAGTTTTATTCATAAAATACCCTAACTTGTAAACAACCAAAATGTCCATCAAATGTAAGAATTGATGAACAAATTGTTTTGAATTCAAATATTTAAAAGGCTGAACTACTAATTTATGAAACAACTTAGGGATGTTTAAAAAACGTTGTTAAGCAGAAGAAACTAGACACGAAGAGTACATATAGTATGATTCCAATCATAGGAAGTATGAGAATAGATAATACTAATATATAGTGATAGAAAGCAGATCATTAGATTGCCTCTGTGAGGTGGGGATTGACTACAAGGGGGCATGAGAAAACTTTCTGGGGTAATGTGAATGTTCTATATCTTGATTGATGTAGTGGTTTCACGAGCATATATATATATATCAAAATTTGTCAAGTTGTTTGTGTAATATTTGTGCATTTCACTGTATGTAAATTTTACTTCAATAAAAATATTGAATAGATGAAGCAGTAAATATAGTACATTTAGAGAACAGTTAATAGATAAATGGGTCGTTGATGTGGGGAGAAATGGGGCTGTTAAGAAATGGTAGATATTTGGATAAATATGTCAAGGCTAAGATGTGAAGATTCTTAAGTGTCAGACAATGGGAAGGGACTAAAAATTTCCTACAAAGGTGAGAGTAGATCAGAATAATGCTTTAGGAATTTTAATCTGTATGGCCTATAGAAACCACACAAACAAATAACACAAAAATGTATAGTCAATAATCAATAGTTGAGGTATCTTCTAATATTATGGCTTTTTTGGAATTGGCTATCATACTTGATTGAAAATGTAAAAAGTAGTATTTTTAACTGTTCTTTTAGTATATATCTCTCCTAACAAAAGCTTATTCAAATTTAATAATGTGGCCTTTAATGATAGGATTAAATACTACTCTTTCTTTCAGGAATGAATATCACAGACCTTGTGATAAAACTCGATAACAAGTCTACCAAAACTCTGGCTAAGAGGAGAGACTTGATTTCTAGTTTTCCAGATTAATGCTTAATTTTTGTGAAGAAATTTTTTTAAAATGCAGCAGAATTATAAATAATTATGTGAGGGAAAAAATGATGAGAGTGAGCTCACTTCTCTTCATCTCTTGAATGCTCTATAGTTCAATTCTGATTGGTTTTTGAGAAAGTCTTGTTCAGTTCTATGAAAAATATTAGAAACATGTAATAACATTCCAAGATACTTTCAAAATACATAAAGACTATAAGGAAATAAGAAGAAAATGGTAATGAGCAGCAACAGATGTTTCTTTCTTGGAAGAGTAATTAGAGACAGAAATAGCAAATTGCAGAAAGGAAAAGGGTTTTATCACCAACTCTTCAGGAATTCAGCAAGCTATTTCACAAATATGCATAACTCTAAAATCATATAGTAAAGAAGAAATGCTGATCTATAAGCTCTAGAAACTCATGTGTTGTTCCTAATCCTATACATTGATGGACTTGGCAAGAGCCACAACAGACTCTTTACAGCAACATGTTTAATATCGTGAGTTACATCATAACAAATTCATTCTTTTGGGTTGAAGTATGAATATCTGTATTTCACTGTGTAAATGTACATTCCCTTTTTAAAACGAATTGTTCCACACTAATGGCTTAGTAAGAAGATACAAAAGAAAAATTGGTTAAAAGGAATGGCATGTGGCACAGTGTATTTTTGCAGTTAAGTGGTATGATGTGGGTTTTTTATCAACCTGGAAAATAGGCAAACACTCCTCTGTTTTTCTAAGATATCCAGAATTATATTCCCTCTTCATATGCCACTGGAATCACTTACTGAATTCATTCAGAAGGATCATTGGGTACTGTAGACTGGGTGCCGTAAGACAGGAAAATCTAGGAAAAGTGAGTGGAAAGGTGGCTTTTTACTTTGGTCTGCCCAACCTTACCACATGGAAAAAAAATATTGATGTACGGTATTAAACCCTTGGCTTCTTCCTCTGCATAATCCATTTGTTCTGAACATTACTGTTTGGAAGTTTAGCTAGTTGCCTCACTCTTTTTGTCATGCTTTCTGTCTCCTGCCCCATTCTGCTTTCTCTGAGCAACTGCTCTGGCAAACAGTGTTATGAACTTTGGGGTTTTTTGCACTCTCAATCTTTCAATTTCAAAATTGCATTATGTGAGTCAATCTTATTAACTAAGCCAAGGGCTTGAAGCCTATCACCATGGTTTCTGTCAGTCCATTTTCATGTTGTTTGGGGAAATCTTGTTTAAATCTGTGGTATTTTCCTATTTTTATTCATCAAGAACAATCTTATTATTCTACCAGTTTTTGGATCCCCACCACTAGAAGCCACAGTATTAATGTTGTTTTGCATTATTTGTGTGTGTGTTTGAACTACAAGGCCTTACTGTTCCTTTCTGGAGTTTACTAAAGTTTTACTGAGTGTGGATTTGTAGGTCTTTGCCTGTTGCTAGTATTCTTTTTTTTTTTTTTTTGCAAAGAAATAGATGCATTTAATGATACATTCTTCACAGAGAAGGGTAAATGCCTTTAAACTAGAATCCAGGAATATACAATCATGCAACACAGACCAATTTGCCAGGTCTAAAATGACCTGGCTTCTTACCACAACTACCCTGTAAATACTTTTTCTGCCTGTCTTCCCTCCAGAGTGACCGTATATCACACAAAAACAGCCACTGTGGGGAAACCAGAAACCTAGCTGTGTGGGTGGCCAAAAGTAAAAACCAAAGGAAAGATGTTTCAGTAGTTAGTTGCTGAAGGCAGGAAGTCAGGTACCCTTCACTGTGCTGCTTTGCTCTTCTTGCATTGGTGGTGAAATGTAAGCTCAGAGAAATATTCACAAATTTTTCATGCTGAAAATGATTGCGTTTTATTAGGCTATATATTGGTTCTATTAGATGGTATTTTATTAGCCTTTCATCTCCACAACACTGTGGACTTACAAAAGAATAATCATTAATGGGCATGCTACTTAGATAATGCTCTATTTTTATATTTTAAGCTTTATTACGGCAAACTATTTTTAAAAGTGTTAAAAACAAAAGAAATTAAATCTCTACTTTTGCATTCTATAATGAAACTTCCAAATTAAGATCTTCATGCTGATAACTGTGTGTAATCTAAGGTGTTCATTTGTAATGCAAGGCCCACATTTGTAATATTTTGGTTGATGAGAAGTAGTGTGTCAAGTGCTCTACTTCCATCACTAGATTGTTGTTTTAGAAAATGAAGACTCATTGAACATACCATTTTGCTAGATGCAGCCCCATTGTTTAGCACAAGTGTGTCTCTAATTGTGAAACATTGAGAAAGTATAAGGTCTAATGGGTCCTAGAAATTTACATTTTATCTCCCTGACCTTGTGCACTCATGAAAGTACTTTCATAATATTTGTAGGAATATAGGCTAACTCCTGGAATTCCTGAGAATTGTTTTTTCAAATATGTATGGCAGTCTGTTCTACTTCTTAATATTTAATACAAGCATTAAAGGAAGTTATATGTTTTTCAGGTATCTGCTGAAATAAAAAATCTTAAGAATTCCCAGTGAAATGACAACATTCATTGAAGAAACGATTCACTACCTCTTCTCCAAAAAAATCATTGAGTAGGACTTTTATACTGGTTTTTCAGGAGTTATTTTTGCTTTTAGAGGTATAGAAAGCTGAAAATATAACACCAAAATATAAGGCAATTATATCTTTGGTTTAAGTATTTTTAGGCATTTAATATGCTATAAAATTTTAAGAAATTCATTGAATTCTGATGTTTAGATTTTTTTACCATACTTTGGAATCTTTATTTGTTTGTTTTTATAGCTCTGAAAAGACCTAAAAGCCCTATTCAATTAATGTTATTATTTTTTTCTCAAAACACTGAAGTTGAATGAGTTTAAAAATTAGTCTCTTTTAACTTTGGTGGGATAAGAGTAGATACAAGTGACAAGTTCCACTTCTAGAAATGGTGGAAAAAGTTGTTTAAAACCAAAACTCTTGCTGAGAACAGTTAGAAAAATTGGACAAAGCAATATAAAAAAATTGTTGGAGGTGCTGAGAGCTCCCACAGCAGCAAGAATTTGCAGGTCCAAGATTCAGGAGGGAGGGAAAACCAGCCCAGAAAGATGATGTTAGCACTTGGTGCTTCTTTTAGGTAAGAGGCGTGACTACAGCTAGGGAATATTTCATAACAAAAAAAGACTCAATTCTCCAGACATATTTAACAATTTGAATTTGTAACATGGCTTCAGATATATGAAAGGCAAAATTGACAGAACTAAAAGGAAAAATACACAAATGCACAATTATTGTGGGGGATTTTTAATACAACTTTCTCTGTAACTAGTAGGACAGACAAAAATAAATAAGTTTATAGATGATCTGGTTAACAGAGTCATTCCATAATGCCTCTTAGGAGCTTCCTATGAGAGATCAAACAACTCACATTGATTTGAATCTGTTGCCAAATTGATAGTGTGACACCTTGCATGTGTTTTCCCTACTTACCTGCCTCACTTCTCGGTTACACTTAATTTTAATGCCTTGGGTTTGTACCACCCAGGATGAACATACATTTTTTTCTGTTTTCTAGGGGACTTGGGTTAAGAAAGTATGCTATGCTTCAATAACAATATTTATTTGAAAAATACAAAGTTACTACAGCACCTTCTTACCAAGCAGTGATATCCCAGATACCTAAGATCCTTTTATTATTAATTTAAATTTTTTATTAGAAAAGTTGTGTGTTTACAGAACAATCATGTGTAAAATACAGGATTCCCATATACCACCTTATTATTATTATTATTTTGCATTAGTGTGGAATATTTGTTGTAATTGATGAATGCACATTTTTATAATTGTACTATTATCTATAACCCATGGTTTGACTTAGAATTCACTGTTTGTGTAGTTCCATGGATTTGTTGGTTTTTTTTTTTTTTGAGGTACTGGGGGCCAGGGATTGAATCTGGGACCTTGTATGTGGGAAGCTGTTGCTCAACCACTGAGCCACATAGGCTCCCCTGATTTGGTTTTATCGTTTGTTTTGCTTGTTGTTTTTTGTTTGTTTGTTTTTTGTTTTTTCAGGAGGCACCAAGAACCGAACCCGGGACCTCCCATGTGGGAGGCAGGCACTCAACTGCTTGAGCCACATTGGCTCCCACCATGAATATTTAAAAAAAATATTTGTTCTATTACCATATATGCAAACTTTTGTTTTATAACCACATTCAGATATATATTTTAGTGCTGTCAATTACATTCACAATTACCATCACCACCATCCATTACCAAAATATATACAATGTTCCAAATAACAATAAGCCTTAACATCTTAACGACCCATTCCCTATCCCTACCCCATCTGTATTAGCCAGAGGAGTGTTGATACAAAATACCAGAAATCTGTTGGTTTTTATGAAGGGTATTTATTTGGGGTAGAAGCTTACAGTTACCAGGCCATAGAGCGTAAGTTAATTCCCTCACCAAAGTCTGTTGCCACGTGTTGGAGCAAGATGGCTGCCGACATCTGCAAGTGTTCAGGCTTCCACTTTCTTCTTAAGGCTCTGTGGTCCCAGCTTCTTCCAATATCAGCTGTAGGCTGGGATAAGTCTCGTCTCTTTCCTGGGGCTCATTTCTCTCTGCACTCAGCTGCTCTGCTCGTTCCACAAGGCTAGCTGTAGACTATCAGGCAAACAGCTCAGCTCTCTTCCCGAGGCCTCTGCTGTGTCTAATGGAGCCTTCTCTCTTTCCTCATATATCTGCTTCTCTGTTTATTTACTTCCCAGGGCTTGAGCATTAAAACTCCAACTTTCTCCTCTGCCATGTCATTTTCTCTGTGAGTCCCTGGCCACCAAGGGGGCATGGACTCAATGTCCTACTGATGTGGCCCAATCAAAGACTTAATCATTATTTAATCAAGTAAAAGTGAAACCTCTGAATCCAGGCCAATCTAATATGCCCAGAGGAACTGACTAGTTCACAAACATAATCCAATATCTATTTTTGGGAATTCATAAACAACATCAAACTGCTACACCATCCTATGGTTACCTATATTCTAGATTCTGACTCAATGAGTTTGCTTATTCTAATTGTTTCAAATCAGTGATATCTTATGATATTTATCCTTTTGCATCTGGCTTATTACACTCAACATCATGTCTTCAAGGTTCATCCATATTATCACATGTATCAGGCCTTTATTCCTTCTTACAGCTGAATAATATTCCATCATATGTATACATCGCATTTTGCTTATCCATTCATTGCTCGGCGGACCCTCGGGTTGTTTCCATCTTTTGGCAATTGTGAATAATGCCACTATGAACATTGGTATACAAATATCTGTTTGAGTCCCTGCTTTCAATTCTTTTGGGTATATACGTAATAGTGGGATTGCCAAGTTCTGTACTTAGCTTTCTGAGAAACCACCAAACTGTCTTCCACAGCCGCTGCACCATTTTATATTGCAGCCAGCAATGAATGAGTGTTCCTATTTCTCTGCATCCTCTCCAACACTTTATGGAGATTAGAATATTAATAACAAAAAAGATGTTGATCAATAGTCATTTATGGCAAAAGATAAAACTTCCCCAATATTGTGGAAAGGATAGCATTAAAATAATGTTCCCAACAACACTGTCACACCAAAAGACAGGAGCAACAGTCTCATCCCACAGAATGAAGACATATATGAAGAGTGATCTGTGGAGTCAAGAGTAATTGAGCAATAAGTAGTATTTAGCAAATTACTAAAATATTTAGTAGTATTTTAGCAAATTTACTAAATTTGGGAAAAATTTAGTAAATCTCCAAAGATACAAAATATCTATTAATTTCAGGATAAATTGCCTTATTGTGTGCTACAACTAAGCAACTTTCTGAAAATTTTAACCAGATGTTTTATATAAATCATAAAATACACATTTCTCCCCCAAACCAAATTCAATAAAGCATTTTTATGTAAGTTAATTTGGGAGAGTAGATTTTATAGCAGACAAGTGCCTGAAGAGTTAGCATATGGTCCAAAATATAGCTCTGGGAAAACACGAAACTCTAATCTGCTCCCTTCCTTAGTTGAATAAGTGTCTTCATTAACAACTTGATCTTTTAATTTCTGAATTTATTCATACTCTTACCTTTAATGAGTATGTGCATTTCTGAAGTTCTTTGAAAATATTAATCCAAAATAGTAATGCATATAGAACCTGTATATGAGATTCTTAAATACTTATCCTTACCCCCAGCTTAGTCTATTCATTGTTCACATGTCTTTTCCTATACCACAGCGCATACCCCACTGAGAAGCCTACTATCACTTCAAGCCACGTTTATCCCCAAATAAACAATCATGCCCTAGTCCTAAGGAAACCCTATTACCTAAAATATCATATCCAAATTATTTATTCTAGAAAACAAGGATTATCTTTGCAGGTTCATCTCATAGTGGTCCCCATTTACTAGCTCTAGTCTTAAGCCCAATAACATTATTAAATATTCCCTAAAGATGATCTGTTTTTTTCTCACTTCTTTGTCTCTTTTCTCCTTGTTCCCTTTTCCTGGTGACACTGCTGCCTTGATGACACCCTTGGTATATTTAAAGTTCTGTTTTACTTGCCATTTATTTTTCTGGCTGTCCTCAAACCCAAATCCCTTTTCATATATTCCCATTTTACATTTTGTTGCTATTACTGGTGAACCCCTTTTATTCCTTTATTAGATTAAAAGTTTGTTGAGCTCATTGAGAACATCTTATTTATCTTAATATCTTTTATAGCACATAACAAGATGCTTACTAATGAATTCTTGAAAATCAGCAAGTCTGGGTTTTCTCATAAACTAACAAGTAACGTTGTATATTATATATCTTTGTATGTACAGATATTGAAAGCTGTTTTGGGGAATAGATAGGTTTTACTATTTTAATGAGGAAAGGTTTTCTTGGGTGCTGTCTAACAGTGGTTACCCATAAGATTCTAATAAAGTGTTATCCTCATGCCTAATTCTCTTGTTTAAATATCATCAATGTCCATTGATGGATTTTTTTTTCTAACTAATTAAAAGGGGATCTTAGGGGAGTGGATGTAGCTCAGTGGTTGAGCACCTGCCTCCGACATATGAGGTCCCAGTACCTCCTTAAAAGAAAAAAAGGATTATATATCATAGTGGAGAGAGATGCTAATACTGCTGAAAGCTTAAGAACAAGGACAAAACCATTTTGATAATTTAAAAAGTTGAAACTAAAAAGTGAATTAGTTTGGGGATTATAATACAAATTCATAACACTTCAGTTGAAATTCTCAACATAAGCAAGAACCCTAAAAGGTAAATCTGATTTCATGACAAACAACTCCTTTATTTTGCAGCATATCTCTGAGAATTTAACAGCCATAATTCATTTGTTAATGAACTTATACTTTGCCTTGCTTCAAAAATTCTTTGACATGGAACCACCATATGCACTGAATAATCTCTACCATAGAGTAGAATAAGAGCAGTGGCCTCACATTCAGGCATGTTATTTGAATTATTTTGTTCTTTTACCACATTATCAGTCACTTCCAATATAAGTATATCAGATTGGCAACCAAATAAACAATAATGATGCGTAAGCCTCATATTTGTTTAATTTAGGTTTACATTTTACAATCTATTGTTTTCTAGACCATTTTGTTCTCACAATATTGGCATATGAGTAGACAGGATAAAATTGTATCCTGTGGAGTTTGACAAATCAGTCAAGTTATGTCAGTATGAATCATTTGACCTGCTTTTAAGACTCTACTAAGAAAAGCATCATCCCCTTCATCATACCCACCAACACTAACATTTATGGGTCTTTATTTCAATTTGTGTTTATTGAGCTTGGATCTATATTACATTGAGTGGTATCTAAAGAATTGCTTCTTTCTTTTAAAGGTGACAATTGAAACTAGAAATCCATTATGATTACTATGGAATAAAAGAAAAGAAGAGCTGTAATATTGAAACTGTTACCATGAATTTACTCTGGTTCTGAGAAAAATATAGATGTGCTTTTCAATCATAATTCTCAGTTGAAGTTTAAACAAGTTGTCATTCTTGTGGAAGAAAAGAACTTTTGTGTCTTGTTGGCTCTGATATTCACTGTTCAGTATTGAGTGTTCAAGAGTAGTTTCTGAAGAAGTAGATAGAAATTCACAGATAGAAGTGTCTGAGAGCTAATCACTGCTTAATGTGTTGATGACTATACCACCATGCTGAAGTGGGTTTGTATTATCTCAGCTTGCAGATCCAATACTTCAACAAATTTTAAAAGACTTTAAGCCACTCTCTCGGACCACCAGAGTGGAAACTGCTGCTTTTCCAATCATTAGAGCATAAAGTGTGGTTATATTTTGCTGAAAACATCCATTCATTAAGATCCACTCTGTAGTATTATGCCTCTTCCCAGGAAGACAATCACAAACTTAGTGATAATGTTGCCTTACTTATATAATATTTTTGTGGAAGATATCTGGAAAATAAAATTTGTTAGAACTGCAGAGATTCTTTTCTCTAGTTAGAAGGAGAAACTGTGTGATAGAACTTACCTAACGCAAAAATCTAGCTTTATATACATTTCTCATTACCATAACAATATGCAACATCCAAACCTATTTTCAAACAAATCATTGTCAATTGTTTTTGTTATCGTATAATTATTGTTGGCTTCAAAAGAGGATTTTTAAATTTAAAATTCAAAGACAGTTTTTAAAAACTTCAATCAAATACAAAGGCAAAGAATTTAACAATGTTTAGAGATGAAAATTGTTGAAATATCAGAAGTATGTCAAGAAATCCAAGAAGGGCTTATATAGAATAGAAATACATTCTCAGTTCTACCCCGTCTATTTGACTTTTTGCATTATCTCTCAAATGATATGATTCCTTTTTAATATACTGTTTTCTTTTGCCTAACCATTCATTTCTGACTTCTTCTGAATTAAAAGAAATAACATTTTTTTTTCCAAGCCCACTCTACCAGGAAGACAAAAAGGCTATTCTAGTCAGTATTTTTCTTGAAATATAGTTTTCTTTACATCTCATGACACATTATCATTTCTCATTTATCTGTATTTTTCCCTTTGCTTAAAAAATTCACTGAAGTTACAGATTATTGTTCAACATGTTCTGCTAAACCTGCTTAAAGGAAAGAATTCACTGCAATGGCTTTTTCATGTTTGACAATTGTCACAAATAACTGCACAGTAGTCATTTCTACTTGATTCCCTGTCTTTATATTTTAAAAAATTATGAGAGATCTAAGAATAAACAGGCAGGGTTTTGGTTTGACTTAATAACACCTCTTTTATAACTCTAAAATATCTTTGATTTTCTGTTTTATTAGATGTAAACTTGCATTACCATTCATGAGAATGGACCATTTGGATTGTTTGTCACAGTAGCTGTACACTCAAGATTAATGTATCTAAGTTGTTTCAGGGGTCCTCAATACCACTACCACATTTGATGTTTCTCTAGAAGGACTCACAGGATTCAAAATTTAGTTGTAGTCATGGCTGAGATTTATTACAGTGATACATTAAGGATGCATAGCTAGATCAGTAAGGCAAAAAGACACAAAGTCTGCATAA